>CM029013.1:46647223-47112223 GCA_016801055.1 Panax notoginseng | reverse complement strand
TAAAGTCCGGGCACCTTGGGCTTTAGCCCAGGGCCGATGCTGCATACTCTTCTCTTTTGAGCATTAGCCCATCACCTTCTTCTACTTGATTAGTCACCCTCTTTATCTATCTCTTCTTTGATCTACCAAGAGCATCTACTAAGCACATCAAGTCTCTTCTATTTAACAAGCTTATCTCTCAATATCTGTGAGTCTTCTTAAAAGAGTTTACTACTTGTTGAAAAAGTAAGTACTTCGCTCAACATCTATAACTCATTGAGCCTAACCCATCATATATTCCAACTGACGATCGAGGTCAATTTGCTAAAATAATCTACTCGCACAATGAATTACTTTTATCCATCATGCACAATCCATACCATAGTTCTAAATACCGTATCGACATACGTACCAACATGCGTATCGTTTTTCTTGTTTAAGTACATACAAGTATTGTACATACTGATACGGTATTGGTGTATACCAGTGTACCGTCTTGAATTTATGTATATATAATCACACATTTATGTGTGTGATATTCATAACTCATAAATAACATCATAAAACCCATCACTAGCTAGCTTCAACCTGGAAACTACTCCCTCCGTTCTTAAAAGATTGTCGTTTTAGAAGAAAAAAATTGTTTCAATTTATTTGTCGTTTACAACTTTTTAGGAGAATAAATTATTTACTTTCCTATATCACCCCTACCTTCTCTCATTGTCCCAAAAAAATTTTTCCCTTGTATTAATAGTTTTTAACTTTTCATAAAGGGATAATGATGGAATTTCAAATAAATTTTAATTATTAAATGATAGTATTAAATGACTTTCTTAATCCATGTGCAAAAATCTTAAACGATACTAAAATATATTTTAGGAAGGGATGTAGTAACAAATAAGCAATCACTATTAATTAATAACCTGTTAAAGTTTAATGAACACATGCAACATTAAATAAACTAAGAAATGTTTTTGTTTTGTTTTTTCTTTAATTTCACTGCAGTCCTTTTATGTGGATGGGTTTCAAATCTACGCAGTGGTTGCCATTCCTTTGATAAGAAATGTGGGCGGAGATGACAATTTGTTTCTTAAAGTTATATTTCCTGATCAATCCCATACAAAGGAATCCCATTTGAAAAGTTTACAAATTTTAAAAGATATATTTGTTTCATATATAATATAGCCCTAAATTATTGATTTTTCTTATTTTTGCTAAATAATTATTAAATGTCTAGTTTAGGAGTAATGACGAAATAATGAAATTATGATTATAAACTTGAGAATATTAATAGTCTCATTTTATACCATTGTCAAAGAAGTTTTAAAAAAATTTGGAAGAGTTTTGTTATATTTTACCACAAAATATTGCAATTTTGTTGTGATATATCAGATATAAGGCACACTATATATGTAAATAAGTGCAGATCCATGGATAACTTAATTATTATGGGTTTATATACCCACAACAAAAGTTGCAACTTTTTTTTTTGTAGCTAGAATGTATATTATTTTCCTTTTTCAAAAAAAGAAGGGGAAATAATACCTTTTTTTTCCTTGTGAAGGATGGAGTATTTCTTCTTAATTCTTCTTTTCTAGAAGGAAGAATCATCGATCTATTATAAGAATTAAGACGGAGGAGTTAAGTGAATGAAGATGCATGGATTTGAGCTTGTGATAGTGCATGCACATGCATGCATGCATGCACGGTGCACCCTCATGTGTTCCTTTCCCAGATTTACACAAAAATAAATATTTACAGACCCTCCTTGGTCTTTGCATGTTGTTGAAAGGGAGCTTGCAGGACAGATCAAGGAACTATATATATTAGGTATATTTTATAAAATTAAAGAGTTAAATTGTAGCAATAAAACACTAGTGCTAGCAAAGGTAAATTAATATAATACTATTAATTACTGATATATAGATTGAAAACGAAACGTAGATATTAATAACATCTTTATATATAGTGGAGGTGGAGCTCCAACGTAGTACCTAATAATTTCTCGATCTTGATTTTAATTGAACCAGAGGTTTAATATAATTGAGGTACTTAAAATTCCCTATGGAACTATCTTCAGTCACCTTCCATATTTGATTATAGAAACACTTTGAAATTAAGGCGGCCGGTTCAAAACCTTCTTGCACCACCACAGCCAGCCGGAACCACTCGAAAGTACCCCAGCCCGCAAAACGTCGATCAGCAACGTCATAAAGAGTAGCCGATATATACATACATACATACATACATACATACATACATATGTATATGTGTGTGTGCATGTGTGTGTTTTAGCGAATTAAAGTGGACTCGAGGTAAACGAAGAACAAGAGAAGTAATGCTGGAAGGAAGAACAATATTAGCGACAAGTCTAGCTCTAACATGGCTAGCTGCCTCTCCAGATCTATAATCTTAATTCTTACCAATCCAATAGCTATATATGTTTTTTGTGGATATATAAGGCTCACAAATTAATAATTTTGAGGGGGTATATATATAGTATCCATTCATTCATGGTAAACTGAATTAATAATAGTCGTTTTAGTTTCATGAACATGAATTAATAAAAAAGTCATTTAATAATTAAAATTTATATGAAATTTTATCACTACCCCCTTTATGAGAAGTTAAAAACTATTAATGTATATGAAATTTAATCACTACCCTTTTATGAAAAGTTTAAAACTATTAATACAAGGGATAAATTTTTTTAAGACGATGAGAGAAGTTAGGAGTGATATAAAAAAATAAATTAATTATTTTCTTAAAAATTATAAATCATAAATAAATTATAACAAATTAATTTTTTCTTCTAAAAAGTAACTTAATATGAATCGGAGGTAATAACAATATACTACTACTACCATTCAATAACAATATGTTATAACTATATTAATTAAAAAAATGAAAGAGTTTGAATTATATCAACTCGTGATGTGTTTGACTAATTATATACTCTAGTTTTTATCATAATAAATGATGAATATATATACTATTTGTACGTTGATTATTTTTTAAATTATTTAATAAATACTTCTTATATAAAAGATGACTTAACTACTACGTAAAAAAATTATTTCTTTGACAACTAAAATATAATACTCCATTGACAACTATTAATTCTTTGGCTGCATCAGAAGTACAATTAAATTTTTAATTTAACGCAAGTATTAATTATTTGCATGGCAAACAAGTCGCACCAGCAATTAATTAAGCAATTTTTAAAAGTGATGCAACTACATTTCGTGCTGGTGGTCGTGCACATTTATGCCCTTCCACGACTTACCTACGTAATTGCGTGCGTAAATCGTAATTATACCTTTTGTACTCCAAAAGGTATAAATTTTTTTATCCTTAAAAAACTTATAATAAGTCATTTAGTAAAATTTATTATAAATTTAAAAAATTTTATATTTTATTTTTCTTAATTTATGTGAACAATATACATGGAATATCTTTTAGAGAATAATATGTATGAAAAATAATAACCAATAGTTTTCAGTAGAGTTTACTAAATTAAACTCGATAAATGCAACTTAATATAATCAGGAAATGACAGCTCAAAAGTCCCTAAAAAAGAGTTATTAGTCTTTTATTTTACAGTACAAAAATGTAAGAGAATTAAAATATAAATATATAAAATACACCTCGAAAGCAGGATTATTGATTATTAATTATTTTATTTTGCTAAATTGTGAGTAATATAAAAGAACCGAAAGAAACAAAATCAAGGGACATACCCACGAAAACGTTATAGCAGTCACACCAGATACAGACCTAAGATGCCATTGCTAGAGCTAAAAGATTATAACGGATAAATCCTAAGATAAGGAAATTGTCAACATATTTATTAAATTTTTTGACAGAGTACAATTTATATTTTATTCTCTCCGTCCTAAATTATCTGCTATTCTAGAGTTCTACACAGATACCAATATGTATGCTAAAAATACTAAAATATCTTTTGTAATGACTTTTTTATTTTTTACCAAAATCCCACAAAACAATTGGTCAGAATATGAAAAGGAAGAGAAACAATGATTAATTGAAGAGAAAGAAAGCAACGGATTAATTGAAGAGAGAGAGAGAAACAATGATTAATTAAAGAGAGAGAGAAAGTAGCGGATTAATTGAAGAGAGAGAGAAACAATGATTAATTGAAGAGGGAGAGGCGTGAATGTGGATGTTTAAAAAAGAGGAGAGACATGAATGAGAGTAATAATTATCAATAATTAGGGTAAAGGGGCAAATTTGGAAAACAAAGAGAAAAAATGCATTGAAATCTTAAAAAAACAGATATTATGAGACAATTTTTTTTTACTAAAACAGCATATAATTCGGGACAGAGAGAGTACTATTTTAATACAATCTTGAACAATTGTGTCAGCAGCTATGAGATGATCACCATGTGATCTTCTATTACGTTCATTCCATATTTTATAGACCATAATACTAACCAGAGCTTCGTAACGTTGGAGGTCCACAGTTGTAACTACCCCTTTAAAATGGAGTACTACTTGTAGATTTTCAACCCTTGACTGTTGCAATTAAACACGTTCCTCCTTTTGCCAACTTATCGTACTGTCCCTCTCAAATTTATTGTTTCGAGACTTGAGTCGTGAACTTACACAAGTATACTTATATTGCATTCGTTTCGTATTTCATCTATAAAATTTATAAAAAATTATAAAAATTGTAAATTTTATAATTAATAGTAATATTTTTAAAATAACCATCATTATATATATATATTGACTGATATTAAATGGCTTTTAAACCATCATTATATATGTTGACTAAAAATGAACGACTCTTATCTTAATTTTGAATTTAAAAATATCTTAAATTGATTTTCAAAATTCAATAATAAATTTTAAATTTTGAAACAAATGTATTATTTTTTATACATGTTTATCTCTAAATTTATTTAATGATTAGTTTAATATTGATGATTGATGGTAGGATAATAAAATTATGATGATAAACTTTAACTTGATCAGAATATTTGTTGTGTCATTTTATATTATCATCAAAATATATATTAACTTTTTTATAACAAACAAGTATTAGTAAATGAAACACTACTTTTATGAGAGAAACAGTAATGGTACTCCTTTTTGACCAGGGTGTATATTTTATTTTATTTATTTGTATGTGTTGCTGAAGAGATTAATAGATATACTACTCATTTCCTCCACAGTACCTCGTCAACTTCCTTAATTTTCTTTTTTTATTAATTAGTTTATGACATAATTTAATACACAACGAATTGAGAATAATCATTGGCCCAAGATCTTTTGATTCAACCTCCTTTATTTGCCATGTCTGTTTTCATTTGATATCTCCTTCCAATACTAATGCAACGGCCCAAAGAATTGAACCCATTCCAAAAGTTCTCAATCATATTTCTATGATTGGGTCATTGGAAGACCTAAAAATAATATTGGGCTTATTCTTTCTTTGGGTCCACAAAAGGCCCAGACTATAAAGATTGATTGTTTAATCTTCTTGTATTTTAGCTGAAACCGCAACAAAGGCCGGATAAGCCCATAGTAAATCATTACTTTTTGTAAAAAATTGAACAACTATTTTATTATTGATCGATTATATTATATGTCACCAATATTTATTTATCTCATTCCTAATGTCCAAAGCCAAAATTGATTAATTTGATTAGTGTCTGAATTGACAATGACAAGAAGACCAATAATAAAGAGAGTGATTGGGGAATATAATTTTGTTCTGGATTGTCAAAAGGCATCATGAGAGCATGACGAGTGGTTATAAGAATCCCGTGACACTTAACTTCTTCGAAACTTGTTCCAAACAAAAGTATTCCTTTAATTTCATCACTATTAATTGTATCATTGTGGAGTACTACTAGTTGGAACTATATATATCTTGTGATTCCCATATGTTAACGTCAAGATATTTGATGACGTCCCAATCACGTAAGACGTCCTAATTCTGCACAAAAAACACGATCAATACCAAAAGTTTGACGACTGGACCGTTGGGGGATAGCTCCGGCGTGAGAGTCAATACAGGTGTTCAAGGTTTAACAATGGAGGATGTAAAAATGTCTAGTGTGTTGAGCTAGATAGAAAGTGTATGCGTACCTTTTGTTAGGAGACCCCCTTGCTAGGTTATACTCTCATACTCGGTTTTTGTGCCACCAACCACGATCTGACACAGCCCCCTGCTTCTCTATGGTCTCAGCCGTGTGCATGCAGGTTGTCACCTCTTTTCTACTGTTTCTGCCGCCGACCGGATAAAATCCCATTCACATTAATGATCTGCAGACTTTTGGTCAACTGCTCTCCCCTTTCATCATTACCAGTCAAAGTCTTAGATACTAAAAGATTTTATGGACCGACCGTTTGATCCAGCCCATTATTAAGGAGATACAATAAAAGTAATATAAATGTTAAGCCCAATGACTATAAGACTTGATAGTAAAGGTCCACTAGGCTAATTAAATGGATGGGCCCAATCGGTCTGGCCCAATGAAAGAAATATCATGCCCCAACATTGCCCCCTAGTTTTTTGTTAAATAGAATATTTAATGAAGAACTACAAGCGGCCCTAGATGTCATGAGACCCAACAGGGTTGGCATATGCCCAAAAGGAAAATCCAAAAGGCCAAATATTTGGAGCTTAACCCGGACGTAACCTTTCAAATTCGTAATGATGATTGTCAAATTAATGAGCCGCCCCCGATTTTCGTGCAAAATTTGAAAAGACCGCTATAAAAGCCTATTTTCCCCAATTTGACGACTTTACCAGCTTAATCTAAATTTGATATACAGTGCTTTCTCTTTCTCTCCGATTCCTTTCTCTCCTACAAGATCTCAGTAACAATGGCGGCCCAAGATTCAGATAGCTCCACCCCTATCCTTGCTGTTCCAATTTCCGTCACTCCTCCTACCCACAACCCTGCTGGGTCGGTTCCAAACTCCAACCCTCTCGAGTTCTTCGAGAGTGAAGAGCAGTATCCTCACGCCAATACCCCATCCATCGTTACCGAAACCGAGCTGCGGGTCATCAGGAGTCGGTATCAGATCCCGGACACCCATCTGGTGAGGGCTCCAGAATCGCATGAGCGGATGTATCAACGGCCGGACGGGTGGACTGCTGTGCCGGTAACTGTTCTAGATAAGGGAGTTAGATTCCCTCTCCACTCATTCCTCGTTACCCTCCTGGGATTTGTCGGAGTAGGGTTCGCCCAACTGGTGCCGAATTCGTACATCCACATCTTGGCCTTCATCGCGTTCTGCTATGAGTTGGGGATACCTCCAACAGTTGATTCTTTCTTCACTCTCTTCACGGCCGGGAAATCTCGGGAGCGAGGCTTCATGGCGCTGAGCAAACAGTACCCCAAGCCCAACGCCAAGTTTGAGAAGCGACCGTTGATGGATACTCCTTCGAGTAACAAAGGATGGCACAGAGAATGGTTTTTCGTGAAGGGGCCTGAAACTCCGTCTATCCCGGAATGGACCACTTCCGAGCGGATTTCTGCAGACTTCGGGGACATTCCAGAGGAGCGCGTGAGAGAAATGGCGAACATTCTCGAGAGGATTCCCCTGAAGGAGTGGAGCTTCGGGCTCTTGAGCAAACAAGCCTGGTTATATGACCATAAACTTTCTTTGATAAAACCGACATCGACCGAGCGAAGGGAATTGGATGAATTCCTTTCGGGTAAAACATCATCATCCCCCGCCGACATCCCACAGGAAAGACTTGCTGCGGAGCCCAGCCGGCCTCGCCAGAAGAAGAGGGCAGTTCGGAAAATCCGGGCAAACCCCCAAGGATTTCAGTCAGCTTCCGCAGCGAGTTTGATTGATATGCCTGCAAACGAGCGAATGCAAGCTCTTTGGATTAAGAAGAGGAAGACCATGGTGACTCCTCTGTCGGTCGATGAGCTTCGGGTTCCTCCTCCTGCAGCCGATCCGCCTACCATCATCCCTACGGAGATCCACGTTTCAGAAGACGAGCTCGAAGACCCTACCGAGCCTCTTCTTCTGTCTCGTAAAAGGAAGCAGCCTTCCGAGGATCAACCGCCACCGCCTCCCGAACCATCAGTGCCTTCCCCGACAAGATCATCCCCTTCCGCCTTCAGGCGAGAAGCTGCATCTTCTCCCACTGTATGGCCGGAGTTCAATGCCAACTTCCCCTTCCAGCTGTTCGAATCCTTCGTCCGGGAGACAGACGACCACCGGTTCGGGAACAGCTCGATCAGGGATCTAATCGAAGAGGGCATGAGCTACCAGGCTAAGGTGAGTTTGTTCAGTTTGAAATATTTGGAAATCATCTGTTTCATCTGTTCTTTCTACTAATTAACCGACTTTCTTTACCCGTCTGCAGGCAAATGCTGTCTTCGGGAGACTTCTTCCCCGGTACAGAGAGTCCGAAGCCGAAGAAGATGCGGCTAGGCGGGAGAAGGCCAGTCTGGCTTCGGCTCTGGAAAGGGAGAGAAGGGCCCATAGTGCTACTCTCCTTAATAATGAAGGCCTCCAAAAAGACGTGAATAATTTAAAAGAGAAGTTAGAGACAGCCGAGGCCACCCACCAACTGACCATTACTACGAACATAGATCTGGTTCGCCGGAACGAGGTCCTTGTTGGGAAGAATGATACGATGGTGAAGACCAATAAGAGCTTGGTTGTTCAAGTACACGACCTTGAGGCCAGGGATCTGAGACATCTGAAAGAGCGGGCGAAACTTGAAGAGGAGCTCCGTGAACTTCGGGCTCTTAGAGATTTGGGTCCTCCTTTAACCGGAGATCTTCGGAAGGAAATTCAACAAGAATACCGGGAATCTGCCGAGTTGAACGAGGAGATCATCCAGATGTTCTCGGATGGATACGACGAATGCCGAAGCAAAGACAAGGCAAGACTTATCGCTGCCAAGGTTGAACCGACCATCCTGGACTCTTCAGAAGACGAAGCCGATCTCTGAAGATGGTTCTCCTTCCCTTAGCTGTAGGATTTTTGTAAAGCTTCTATCGCTTTGTAAACATCATTATGTAAATAAAATATCAGCATTATCCTTTATGACTTCGGTTTTTTCACTGTTTACCAACACTTCAATATGGATTTAATTTGAAAAATGTACAAGCTCCTCCGTGGACTTAACTTTAAACTGTTAATTAACAACTAAGCAAGTCGTATAACAGATAAGATGAAGCTAAATGACGTGGCATTCCGAACTCAACACTTAGAAAGAATTTGGCAATAATAACAAAGTAAAGGAATACTTATTCGTTACTGAAGTGTGAGGTAGGTGCCGTGAGGGATCGGACGAAGTCTGAATGACGATACTTGCCTACCCCGAAGGGCCTGACAAGGTCCTTAGGATCACCTGTCGATGAGGCTATCATCGAACGACCAGCGAGTCCGCCCGAACCTCCTTACACCGGTGACCATCGAATTTACCACCCTTGGTAGACATTGGGACAAATGCGAAGATCAGTTGTGAAAAAAGTGACTTTTTATTGATGATGAACGGTTATGTACAGACTCCCAGTGGACTGACTTGGTTTCTATTGAAAGTACTTTCAGAGCCTGCCTGCGTGCCATGTGTTCTGAATTTCGGATCCATCCAAAGCCTTTAGTCGATACGTCCCGGGCTTTGGTACTTCAGCCACTTCATACGGTCCTTCCCAGTTCGGCATCAACTTCCCAGTGTTCTGCTGTGTAGACGCTTCGGCCTCTCTGAGAACGAGGTCTCCCACCTCAAATCTTCGTAGCTTTACCCCTTTGTTGTAATGCTTGGCGACTCTTCTCTGGTAGGCTGCTAACTTGATCATAGCCACTTCTCTGACTTCCTCTAACAGGTCCAAGTTGGCCTTTAGTCCCACGTCATTGTAGATCTCACTGAACTGACTAACTCGAAGACTTGGAGATCCAATCTCAACTGGGACTAAGGCATCAGTGCCGTAGGCCAGTCTGAAAGGCGAGTCTCCTGTTGTTGTCCTTGGCGTAGTCCTATAAGCCCACAATACGCTGAGCAGCTCTTCCGGCCATCTTCCTTTGGCTTCGTCCAATCTACGCTTGATCCCGTTTAGAAGTGTTCTGTTAGTCACCTCTACCTGCCCATTTGATTGCGGATGAGCCACTGAAGTCTTCCTGTGCTGGACTCCCAGTTCCTTCAGAAAGCCTTCAAATTTTGACCCCACAAACTGGCGTCCGTTGTCTGATATCACCACCTGAGGGATCCCGAAGCGAAACACTACGGATTCTTTCATAAATTTCAGACACTCCTGTTCCGTTATCAGCCGAAGTGGTTTCGCCTCGACCCATTTGGTCATATAATCAATGGCGACGATGACGAAGCTGACCTGCCCCTTAGCCTTCGGTAACAGACCCAGTATATCAACCCCCCAGACAGCGAAGGGTATAGGAGATAGAATCGAGTATAGCTCTTCCGGTGGCTGATGTGGGATTGGACTGTTGAGCTGACATTTATCACATTTTTTCACGTATTCCGTAGCTTCCTTGAAGATCGTTGGCCAGTAGTACCCCTGCCGAAGAACTTTGTATGCCAGCGACTTAGCCGCCATGTGATCACCGCAGATGCCCTCATGAACTTCCCAAAAGGCGTACTCTGCTTCGGACGGGACCAGACATTTCAACAATGGTGACGAAAATGCCCTCCGATAAAGATCCCCGTCAATAAGAACGAAGTTGGCACTTTTGTACTTGACCTTTTTTGCTAACATTTGGTCCGAAGGAAGGACGCCATCTGCCAAATAATTGATGTAGGGAGTCATCCAGCAGTCAGATTGCTCGATACACATCACCGAGTCATGTCGAACACTCGGCTGCTGTAAGACCTCCAGATAGACTGACCCATTGAAAACGACAGCATCTGTAGTGGCTAACTTTGATAAGGCATCGGCAATAGAATTATCGTTACGCTCTATGCCTTGAAATTCGTGAAAAGCAAAGTATCGGAGTCTGTCTTTCAACTCTGCCAAATACCTGATCATCCTCGTCCCCCGAGCTTCATATTCTCCCGATAACTGTTTGACGACCAACTGAGAGTCACTATAAATAATCAACTTCTGGACTTCTAGGCTCTTCGCCAGCCGAACCCCAGCTAGAACGGCTTCATACTCGGCCTCGTTGTTAGTCGCCTTAAACCCGAATCTAATGGCTTGTTGTACCTTGAACCCCTCCGGACTGGTCAGAATAATTCCTGCTCCACTGACATTTACCGTGGAAGACCCATCCACATACAGTGTCCATGCATTCTGACCGTGTTGAAGAAGTGTAACAGTTCGATCAGATGTCCCCGCTTCCTGTAACTCGGCATCTGCTTCGGTGAAGGAACATTCTACCATAAAATCGGCCAAAGCTTGTCCCTTGATAGCCGTTCGGGGATGGTACTCAAGGAAAAACTGGGACAATTCCATGGTCCATGCTGCCAATCTCCCCGAAACCTCTGGCTTGCCCATTACCTTCTTCAGCGGTTGATCTGTGTAGACGATCAAGAGCCTACCCTGAAAGTATTGCCGAAGCTTTCGGCTAGCAATTACTAAAGTAAAGGCAATTTTTTCAATATTTGGATACCTGGTTTCGGCGTCTCGTAGGACGTGACTGATGTAATAGACCGGATGCTTCTTTCCACTGATCTCCCGAATCAGCACCGCTCCAACGGCTAAGGAACTCGCTGCAAGATAGAGGTACAAGGTCTCTTTCGGGGTGGGTTTTACCAATAGGGGAGCAGAGGACAGATAGGTCTTTATGCCCTGGAAGGCTTCTTCACAGGGCGAAGTCTATTGGAAAGTCTTCGCATTCTTCGGCCCCTTCAGTGTGTCGAAGAATGGTAGACACCTTTCTGCGGATCTGGACATGAACCTCTTCAAAGCTGCAATCCTACCGGTCAAACGTTGGACGTCTTTAAACGATTGAGGAGTCTTCATGTCAAGGACGGCCTGAATTTTCTCTGGATTAGCTTCGATGCCCCTCTGACTGACCAGATACCCCAAGAACTTTCCCGCACCGAGGCCGAAGGTACATTTTGCGGGATTAAGCCTCAGTTTGTGATGCCGGACAGTCTGAAAACATTCCTTCAGATCATCCAAATGTTTCTGAACCTGCATGCTTTTAACGATCATGTCGTCCACATAAACCTCCATATTCTTTCCCAGCTGCTTGTGGAAGATAAAATTCATCATTCTTTGGTAGGTTGCTCCAGCATTTATAAGGCCAAAGGTCATCTTCTTATAGGCGTATACCGAACGGTGAGTAATGAAGGCTGTCTTCGGGATATCTTCTCTGCACATGGATATTTGATGATAACCATTTCTGGTTCTGCTTCTGCACCAATACTACATTGGCCATCCACTGTGGGTAGTCGATCTCAAAAATAAAATCAGCGGCCAACAGCTTGGCGATCTCTTCGTCAATTATCTTCTGTCGCTCGGGTGCGAAGATCCGTCTCTTTTGCCGAACAGGCTTCTTTGAGGGATCTACCTCCAATCGGTGCTCAGCGACCTTTCTGCTAATCCCCGGCATGTCCTGCGGTTCCCATGCAAAAATGTCCGCATAGCAGCGAAGGAGTTCCATAAGATTTGTCCGAAGAGGCTCTGGTAGACCCAAACCAATTTTCACCGTCTTGTCTGCTTTCCCAAGGATCAACTCAATCTCCTCCGTCTCCCCCGCAGGTGTTACCAATGGCTCGGAACTGCCTTCCGTGAAGGGTTCAATCTCGATTGCCATGGTTTGTTTCTGCTTGCTGACCCCTACTCCGGAAGAGATGCACGCATTCCGATAGCAGCGTCGGGCTAGATCCAAATCTCCAGCCACCTCTCCGACCCCGTGCGCTGTAGGGAATTTGATTTTGAAATGGGGGATAGAAGTCACGGCTTGGAGAGCCGTCAGCGTAGGTCTTCCCAGTATGGCGTTGTAAGCCGAATCTACATGCACAACATAGAATTTACACATTATTTCTATCTGTTGCGGGGCTGTGCCGAAGACCACCGGGAGCTTGATAGTGCCAGCAACTTTGATCGGATCGTTGCTGAAGCCATACAGAGGAGCCTCCTGCCCAACTTCCATTTTCCGCCCTTCAAGATGCATTCTTTGATATGCGTGGGCGTACAGAATATCCACTGAAGACCCGTTATCTATCATCATACGTTTCATGTCTACCCAGCCTACTTGCGCGGTGATCACTAACGCCCCTTCATGTGGATCAATGGGCTCCAAAGGATAGTCTGCATCTGTAAAGGATATAATAGTTCCGGGAAAGGGTCTATCCATCCTTGGAGAGGCACCTGATATGGACATAACCGAATCTAGATACCCCCTTCTCTTTCTTCCTACCAATTTCCCCGACGTTCCCCCTGTTATTACGTCAATGACATGCCTTGGTGGCGGGTTCGGGACGGGCTGCACAGGAGGATTCGTTTGAACTGTCTGAACGGTGCGGTCGACACTTTGTTGATTCTTTTCGGCCACATATTGGACTAGCAGACCGCTCTGGATCTTCCTTTCTACGAAATCCTTCAGATTACAACATTCGTTGGTGCCATGGCCTGCAGCTTGATGATAGTTACAATATTTTCGAGAGTTGCGCTGCCCTGTCCTATAGTTGTCCCTCGGTGGCTCAAAGAACGGCTGGTTCCGGATTTGGTCTAGAATCACCGACCTGTCTGTGTTCAGTTTGGTATAAACCTTATTCACCTTCGGGGCGGAAGTAGGTGGACGAGTATCTCCTTGTCGCCATGAGTTGTTGAACTTCTTGGAACGGCTCTCCGATCTATCATTATACCCCCCAGTCTTCTTCGGATCATCCCGGGTTTTAGGGACATCTGCCTCTTTCACCTGTTCCGTAGAGGAACGCTTCAAGCTACTCATAGCCTCTTCCACAACGATATAACCTTCTGCCTTATCGAATGCCTCTGCCAGGCTCTTCGGATGATTGAACATCAACTTCTTCACCAGCTTCTCCGACTTCACTAGGTTCAGACCGTTCTGAAACAACCCCACGGCTTGGAGATCGTTCAAATCTGACACCTGACCAACAGCCTCTCTGAACCTCTTCACATACTGACCCAAAGACTCGTTGGTGTACTGCCTGACCTGTGCCAAAGAGCCCGTGGGCCTCCCTCTTCTTCGGTTACTCCCAAAACGAGCGTGGAACTTATCGCAGAGTTCGGACCATGATGAAATTGAATCTGCCGGTAAATTTCCCATCCACTGCCTCGCATCCTTTCTCAACATCGTAACAAACATGTGACATTTGGCAGCGTCAGTGAAATCGTAGTAGTCCATTAACCGGTCAAATGCTTGGCTATGGTCGTAAGGATCTCCCGAACCATCGTAACTTTCCATGTGAGGCAACTTCTTAGAGGTGTCCGCCTTCTCCTTAAGAATATCCGAGAAAAACGGGGATGCTTTCTTTCCCAGAGTATTCTTCACCTGCTGGACCTCGGCCAACTGCTTCTGGAGTGCCTTCAGTTCTTTTACGAGGTACTCTACTCCTTCCGGCTGTGACGACACTTCCTTCTCCGACGAATCTCTCCTTCTTTGAGTAGGTCGGTCGTTGACTATAATACCCCCAACCTTCAAAGGACTTTCCCGACGACGGTCTTCTGGGCGAAGTACCCGACTTTCGGGTGTACGGCCCCTAGATCTGCTTCGCCTCTGGGTCCGATGACTGTGGTGAGAGTGTGCGACAATGAGTGCCCTTTTCATGCTCTCTGGAGTTCGTTCTCTGGATCGGCCTTTCCTACCACTTCGGATCTGCCCCGTAGGGACGTCACGACGGAGTGCTTCCTTCGATCTTCGAGGAGTAGGGCTCCTCGATCTTTCTCTCTCTCGATGTTGGCTTTGAAACCCACGTTCTGAATGAACCGGCTCCTTCCCGCTGCGATGCACACGCCTTTCGGACTGGACATAACTGGACGCTTCATCCCTCAACTCTTCCATCCGGGACATCTGCTCGGCTATATCCTGCCTCTGCTTCATGAGTGACTCCATGGCCCTATCTGCCTCCTCTGCCATCTTAGCCAATCGGGAGGTCTTCTCGTCGTGGTCTAGCTGTTTCCGGCCGCGACCGGACTCTTTATCCGTCGTGAATATTAACTTTCTCTTAGCTTTGCCCACGGCCCTTGGACGAGAATCTCCATGCGACCGCTTGGAGGCTGTGCTAGCATGAGCACTTAGTGTGGGCCCCAAACGATCTCTAACAGAAACTCGTGGTGGTGAATCACCAACAGTCATCGGTTGTCCCTCAGGCGTGTCTGCTCTGCTCTTCCCCATCCTTGAGAGCGTGGAACAAATGAATATTTGTGATTGAAAGCTCTGGAACACTAGAACTCAGCCCTCCTTCTAGCGCCAATGTTAACGCCAAGATATTTGATGACGTCCCAATCACGTAAGACGTCCTAATCCTGCACAGAAAACACGATCAACACCAAAAGCTTGACGGCTGGACCGTCGGGGGATAGCTCCGGCGTGAGAGTCAATACAGGTGTTCAAGGTTTAACAATGGAGGATGTAAAAATGTCTAGTGTGTTGAGCTAGATAGAAAGTGTATGCGTACCTTTTGTTAGGAGACCCCCTTGCTAGGTTATACTCCCATACTCGGTTTTTGTGCCACCAACCACGATCTGACACAGCCCCCTGCTTCTCTATGGTCTCAGCCGTGTGCATGCAGGTTGTCACCTCTTTTCTACTGTTTCTGCCGCCGGCCGGATAAAATCTCATCCACATTAATGATCTGCAGACTTTTGGTCAACTGCTCTCCCCTTTCATCATTACCAGTCAAAGTCTTAGATACTAAAAGATTTTATGGACCGGCCGTTTGATCCAGCCCATTATTAAGGAGATACAATAAAAGTAATATAAATGTTAAGCCCAATGACTATAAGACTTGATAGTAAAGGTCCACTAGGCTAATTAAATAGATGGGCCCAATAGGTCTGGCCCAATGAAAGAAATATCATGCCCCAACACCATCAATCCTCAAATACTACGAAATAAGTATGTATGTGGACAGCAAATTCATTGTCATAGTCATGCATGCAGTACTGCTCCCCTGATCCTCTTCTGTTTCCTAGCTAGCTAGCTTAAATTCTTTTGACTTGCTGCTCACCATGAAACTTGTGGCAACTATAAGTGTCTCGTGAACCAACCGGGACCCAACTGTTAACTTTTACATTCACACCTTGTGGTTTGCAGTTAACTAGTTTTTGCATGATTGACATAAAGAGGGTCTTGAGGGTTATTAATTCTCTCCTATAAAAGTTAATGAATCTCATCACACAATTCGATAGATCGGAGATCGATCGAGTTCTTTATATACAGATTTTAAATACATATAATTATATACTTAGCGAAGATCAAAGAGCTAATTAGCAAGGCTATTTATTAATTGGACTATCTATATTAAAGCCAGCCAGCCAGCCAGCCCACCCACGCATATAAATAGTTGTTCCAGAGCTTAAAAGGGTTTTAGAATGTCTTGGCTTTTGACTCTAATCATTCTGTGTTTCACAATCAATTATCATTCTTCTGATGCAAGGAGTACTAGGAACAAGAAACTTCCATCTGCAGTTGTTGTTGTTGGCACTGTCTACTGTGACACGTGTTTCCATAATGATTTCTCCAAGACTAGCCACTTCATTTCAGGTTTCTTTCTTTTCTTTTCTTTTCTTTTCTTTTCTTTTCTTTTTGTCAAATTTCTTCCGACATATATGAATTTTTACTTGCTTTTTATTTTTGTGTTTAGGGGCATTGATTGCAGTAGAATGCGATGACACAAAATCAAAATCAATATCAAAATCAAAATCAGAATCAGAAGCAAGTTTTCGCAAGGAAGTGCAGACAAACAAGCATGGAGAATTCAAAGTAGAATTACCATTCTCAGTCAGCAAACATGACAACAAAATCAAGGGATGTTCTGTCAAACTGATTAGTAGCAGCGAGCCGTATTGCGCCGTGGCATCTACTGCAACTTCATCTTCACTTCACCTCAAATCAAGAAAGCCAGGAGGAACTCACATTTTCTCAGCCGGGTTTTTCACATTTAAACCCCTTACACAACCAAACCTATGTAGCCAAAAACCAATTACCCTAAACTCCAATAAAGTACCGATAAATTCTCCAAATTTTGATCCTCCATTTCCACCACCACTCCAAGATCCACCAGCATCAATTATACCCCCGATCGATAACCCAGGTCAATTTGCACCACTCCCACTTCTGCCTAGGCTTCCTCCTCTGCCACAACTTCCAGACCTTCCAATTCTCCCTCCAGGACCTAAAAATGATGAGTTTTCAAACGACAAAACATTTGTATTTCCTCCAAATCCATTCCAGCCACCTTTAATTCCAAATCCATTCCAGCCCCCGCCTTCAATATTCCCTCCAATTTTCCCTACGCCTCCGCCGTCGGTTTTTCCTCCTATTTTCCCGGCACCTTCACCACCGTCAACCTTTCCTCCGGTTCCGTCGTTCCCGCCGATACCATTCTTTACTCCGCCACCTTCGCCGCCACCGCCGGCGTTCAGGCTCATCCCTCCTTTCCCATTTCAGCCATCACCTGGATTCCCTGGAATTCCGCCAGCAGCGTCTTCTTCCGCTTCAAAAGGGTCCAGTCCTTGATTAGTTAACAGTTATATCTGTCTCTGTACAGTATACTACTTTTTATAAAAATAATGTCTTTTTCTTGTTCGTCCCTCCCCTTGTTTTAACTTTTATAATGATTATATGGTGATTGTTACGCGCCAGAGCAATAAATTTGGATTTTGTTGAACGTGACCGTATTGTCAGTGATATGTAGCTCAGAAATTATTGTACGTACAACAGAATAAAATCCTTGAAAGGTTATGTTTTGAACTTGAATGAAATTTAATAAATTATTTGAGTTTCACAACTTTCCATTACTCAATATTTTTAACACTATAGCTGTTCATTAAGATGTTAACATAGTTTTTCTTTTTTGTCGAATTATGGACGTATTATATCAAATACATCGTCGACATAAGAAGTCGTAATAAACTGCTAGAGCTTACAAATGTCATTGTTTATTCAGAATTAATCACGAATATGGTATTGTACGATCCACCCTACATTAATTCATCATCATGCAGCGCACACCTGTGTAGACGAGCCCCAATAAACATGTTGGACCACCTCTTTACCTAAAAGGTTAACCTATTAGGTTGATGCTCTACCATACTTATTGTAAGACCCCAACTTTTATAAATAAAGATGAATTTTTTATAAATATCATTTTTGAATATTATGAAGTTAATTTGATATAATGTTATAGTTGTGGGTAATATTTATAAATTTTGTAAAGTACGCAAGTTGTTATATAATATTCGATTGGTCGGGGAATATTCGTTTTAACAGGGAATATTCGTACAACGACACAATCATTGGTGGACCCCACAACAGAATTATTGTCGGATTGAGAAAACGACAAAAATATTTTATTAAAAATAACGGCGGAAATTTTACCATTGATACTGTTGAACTACTCGGTAGTAAAAGTACAGTAATACGTGTGGTTGCATAGTAGCACACGGTATTGATTATTAATGCTTATGTGAGAAGTCACTCAGTTTGATTCAATTATTGTCAGTTAATAATATGAATTATTTATCGATAATGAAGTTTTGTTTTATTCGTATTATTAACGTAATAAAACAGAAACATCTTTTTATATAAAACATAATACTTTATTAAAGTTATTGTGACGCCCCCCAAAATTAGGTATACATCACCCATCTTGGGTCGTCAGATACATAGTACAGAATACAAATACAACTTACTAATACAACTGTCGTGTACAATACGACAAAACATAAACTGTGAGTTTGAATACAAATATTATCTTCTAGAGAGTATTCATACTCAAAAGGAGTCCTCGTTACATTTATTAACACACCATTACATAGAATAGTGAGGACTACTAACTAATACTATCATTCGGACCATCACTCCGTTCCCCGACTTGCCCCAGCTACGTTCTCATTTCCTGAAGAGAACAGTGAAAGAAAGGGTGAGCTCAACTAGCCCAGTAAGAAATATTATGACTAAGATAATGCAGAATAAATTATCATTAGCGTTCAACAATGTTAAACTGATAAAATACAATAGACATCAAGTTTAACTGTAGCGGAATAAGCAATCCATTAAAAGAGTCAAGTAGAAAATAAACTCTACTATCTTTTATGATTTAAAAGATTTTCCAACACTGTGATCGCTGAGACTCAGCTTAATAAAATAATCCACATCATCGAATCACCCCTGCACTACGGCCAAGGATATTCGTATATTCATTAATGGTTATGATCATGCCAACAACTGTCCATCAATGCACTACGGGCCAATGAGGACTTTTACCACATCATTTGTACCATTACGGTCATGATTATACCGAATAATCCCTGGTCATAATCATACCAAGTCCATCTATGCACTACAGGCCACAGATGACTTTCAACATTTTATAAACATGAGGATGATGACAATGATATAAGAATTCAATAAAACAAGTTCAAGAATTAATTTATCCAAGAATTAACAACGCCCAAATTGTCAACATGATACTGCTTTGTGGAGTAAAATTCAAGAATGATCAGGAGAATATTTTCATGAATAGATACTAGATGAAGCGCAAATGTCAAGGATATTCCACAAATTTCATGGAGTATAGAAGTCAAAACTTAACCAACTGAGTATAATAAAGAATAGAATAACAAAAGAAATCACCATGCATGCGATAGACCGCACAGACAGATTATTCTAACAGATAAATAATGGAACCAGGTCCGACGTAAACGCACAGACAGGATATTTCGACAGAATAATAATAATGGAACCAGGTCCGGTGTAAAACACACAGACAGGATATTCCGACAGAATAATAATAAAGACGGAACCAGATCCGGTGTAAAACACACAGACAGGATGTTCCAATAGAATAATAATAAAAACGAAACCAGGTCCGGTGTAAAACACACAGACAGGATGTTCCAACAGAATAATAATAAAAACGGAACCAGGTCCGGTGTAAAACACACAGACAGGATGTTCCAACAGAATAATAGGAGAATGTCACCAAGTATAGGGTAGACCGCGTATACAGGTTATTCCAACAGAATAATAAGAAATGGAATAACAACAGTTCTCTTCATGAATAAGAAAGAATAACACCCCTTACCGTTTTAAAGAAGAGCTGAAGTAAGGAAGTAGTTAAGTAGCAGAATACTCTTCTTCTCTCTCTCTATAGTTTCTCTCTCTAGAGTTCAGTGAATTCGTAAGAAATAATGAAGGAATGAGCTGCTATTTATAGAAAAATAGAATGCATAGTAACTAATCCATGAACGGTCCAGATTGATTACTTTAATCTGACGGTCCATATTTAAAGAAAAATCTTTTAAATAAAATATAATATATTCTATTTATAGAATAACTTTAATAAAGTATTTTGTTTTATATAAAAAGATGTTTCTATTTTATTACGTTAATAATACGAATAAAACAAAACGTCATTATCGCTAAATAATTCATATTATTAACTGACAATAATGGAATCAAACTGAGTGACTTCTCACATAAGCATTAATAATTAATATCGTGTGCTACTATGCAACCACACGTATTACTGTACTTTTACTACCGAGTAGTTCAACAGTAACAATGGTAAAACTTCCGCCGTTATTTTTAATAAAATATTTTTGTCGTTTTCTCAATCCGACAATAATTCCGTTGTGGGGTCCACCAATGATTGTGTCGTTGTACGAATATTCCCTGTTAAAACGAATATTCCCCGACCAATCGAATATTATATAACAACTTGCGTACTTTGCAAAATTTATAAATATTACCCACAACTATAACATTATATCAAATTAACTCCATAATATTCAAAAATGATATTTATAGAAAATTCATCTTTATTTATAAAAGTTGGGATCTTACAACATCCCCTTCTTATGAAATTTCGCCCTCGAAATTAGGGTACGTACCTGGTATGTCGAAGAGATAAGGATACCTTGATTTCATTTCAGATTCTAACTCCCAAGTCATTTCCTCAACATCGTGGTTTTTCCACAAAACTTTGACTTGAGGTATAACCTTAGAGCGTAGAATATGTTCCTTCTTATCCAAGATTTGAACAGGAACTTCTTCATACGTCAAATCCTCCGCTATTTCGTCCGGTTCTAACTCAATAATGTGGTTCGGGTCTTCCACATATTTGCGTAACATGGATATGTGAAAAACGTTATGAACACGAGACATACTTGGCGGTAAAGCGAGTCTATAAGCCACAGTTCCTACTCGATCGAGGATTAAAAATGGACCGATGAATCGAGGATTGAGCTTTCCTCTCTTTCCAAATCTCGTAACTCCTTTCCATGGAGCAACACGTAAGAACACATGATCTCCTACATCAAATTCCACGTCCTTTCGATGAAGATCAGCATAACTCTTTTGTCGATCTTGTGAGGTTTTTATACGTTGTCGGATCGTTTGAATCTTTTCTGTAGTCATACGTACCAACTCCGGTCCCAACAACGTTGCTTCACCCACCTCATCCCAGCATACTGGAGAACGACATTTTCTTCCATACATTGCTTCGAATGGAGCCATGCCAATACTTGCTTGATAACTGTTGTTGTAGGAAAACTCCACCAATGGCAAGAACTTGTCCCAACTTCCCTTGAAGTCAAAGACACAGAGTCTTAATAAATCTTCTAGAGTTTGAATAGTCCTCTCTGATTGTCCGTCCGTCTGAGGATGATATGCCGAACTAAATCGTAAATCTGTGCCCATAGCTTTTTGTAAACTAACCCAAAATCGTGAAGTGAATCTTGGGTCACGATCAGAAACTATGGATACTGGCATACCATGCAGTCTTACAATCTCGTTTATGTACATACGAGCAAGACGTTCAAGTGTATAAGTTTCTCGTATTGGTAAGAAATGAGCAGACTTGGTCAATCTATCAACAATGACCCAAATCGCATCAATACCTTGAGAAACCCTAGGAAGACCGGTAACGAAATCCATGGTAATGTGCTCCCACTTCCATTCTGAAATTTCAAGTGGTTGCAATGGGCCTTTTGGTACTTGATGCTCCGCTTTGACTCGTTGACAAGTTAGACACCTTGAGATAAACATCGCTATCTCTCTCTTCATATTACTCCACCAAAATGTATGACGAAGATCATGATACATTTTGGTACTTCCAGGATGGATTGCAAACGGTGTGTTGTGCGCCTCCATCATGATTTCATACTTTAAATCAGGGTTGTTAGGAACACAAAGTCTGGAGTTGACTCGAAGTATTCCTTCTTCATCGATTCTTGCTTCCGGCATAGTACCTTCTTGCACTTTCTTCCTTATACGCATCAGCTCCAGGTCTGTAGCTTGAGCAGCTTTAACTTTATCGATTAAAGTCGGTTCTACTCGTATATTCGCCATCATCACATGGGTCCCTGGTGTAAGACCCCGAATTTTATGAAATAAAAGTATTCAATTTTTTTTATAATTACTATTTAGTAAATGGTTAAATTGATAAATGTTAAAGTTAAGAGTGATATATGAATTTTTTTTTCGAAATACACAAGTGGTTATAAAATATTCATTGTTGTCGGGGAATATTCGCTTGGTCGTGGAATATTCTTACTGTCGGAGAATATTCGTACGACGGCGCAGTCTTTTGTGGGCCCCATAACGGAAAGCGATTGGATGAAGAAAACGACAAAAATAAGTTGTTTATAAATAACGGCATAGTTGTTACCGTTAATACTGTTGGAATACCCGGTGGTTAAAACACAGTAATACGCGTTGTTGCACAGTAGCACACGATATTGCACCAATTATTGATTCTTACGTAAGAAGGCACTACTCAATAATTGTTACTGTAATTATTGTTCAATATTGTATTCAATAATTGTTGCGTTGATATTTTATATTAATGTTGTTTTAATAATTGTCACTACACAGTATTTTCTATTATCGAAATAATAATTCATATTATCTGAATAATATTATTAGATAACATTATTGGCAATGTCTAGAAAGTTCTGTCTAAGGAGAGGTTTGGTCATCTAATTGCGCGCCAGTAAGGAGAGATCCTTATTGGAAAGCCCCCTCTTTCCTGGGAACGGCCTGGTTACCAGTACTGTGATTCTGTAATATTATTTGTGTATAATTAATTATTGATTTATATGATGAGAAAAATATTAATTTTATGCGGATATAGATGGAGAAAAAATTTAATGTGACATCTTTTTCTGATAAAATAATTCATTTAAATATATTATTTTAATAATATATTGATGGTGATATTTTTACAATAAATGTGGGATATATGAGTATATGAGGAGGAAGAGTATTTTTGTGGCATTAAATAATTAACACATATTTTGTGTGTTGGTGGACACAATTCTTGACCGAAAATTTATTATTGACTATAAAATCGTCCGTTTGTGGATTTCGGTCAATTTCTGTTTGGAATTTGGAAAAACTTTCTTCTGCAAAGTTGTAGAGAATTGAATTTCCTATAAAAACTCGCGAGATTCGAATTTTCTGATAAAAGGGCTATTTATTATGAATTATTGAAGTTCCGAAGTTCCGAAATAATTGATTTTTGGAGTTTAAAATGTTTTTTTTAAGAAAAACGTTTTTTGTTGCAATTGAGTGGCTCACATGTGTTATACATGATTTGAAATCAAATTTCTTAGGTGGGCTTGACAATTTTGTAAATATAATATTATTATATTCAATTTTCTGCTTTGGTGTTCTAAGTATTTTCCTATAAATAGGGTGCTTAGGTTAGAATTGAAAATCACACCAGAAACTGAAGTTTTCTCTCTATTTCTCTCTCGATATATTGAGCGTATTCTTGTGAGTATTTTGATATCTTGATTGTTGCTATACGGTGCAAGTTCGTTCAGCGTTATTCCAGTCAGGAGTACTGCTCTTTGAGGTAAGGGATAGTAAGGGATATTATCGTAAGAAATAGTAAGGGATTGTAAGGGATTGTAAGGGATAGTAAGGGATTGTAAGGAATAGTAAGGGATAGTAAGTGTAAGACCCCAACTTATTAATGAATAAAATCAAATTTTCTCTAAATATTATTGTGAATAATAAGGGGTTAATTTGATATAATACTTTGGTTATGGGTGAAATGTGTAAATTTTGCAAAATAAGCAAGTGGTTATAAAATATTTATTTTTGGTCGGTGAATATTCGGTTGGTCGTGGAATATTCTTGCTGTCGGGAATATTCGTACGACGACGCAGCCTTGTGTGGGCCCCATAACGGAAAGCGATTGGATGAAGAAAACGACAAGTATAAGTTGTTTATAAATAACGGCGTAGTTGTTACCGTTAATACTGTTGGAATACCCGGTGGTTAAAATACAGTAGCACACGGTATTGCACCAATTATTGATTCTTACGTAAGAAGGCACTACTCAATAATTGTTACAGTAGTTATTATTCAATATTTTATTTTATTGATTCAATAATTGCTGCGTTGATATTTTATATTATTGTTGTTTCAATAATTGTTGCTGCACAGTATTTTCATTTATCAGATCAATAATTCATATTATTTGAATAATATTATTAGATAACATTATTGGCAATGTCTAGAAAGTTCTGTCTAAGGAGAGGTTTGGTCATCTAATTACGCTCCAGTAAGGAGAAATCCTTATTGGAAAGCCCCCTCTTTCCTGGGAACGACCTGGTTGTCATAAATGTGATTCTGTAATATTATTTGTGAATAATTAATTATTGATTCATATGATAAGGAAATATTTATTTTATGTGGATATAAATGAGGGATATATTTTTGTGGTTAAAAAATGAAGGAGTTAATGTTGACGTTTTTGTCAGTATTTTTGTCGGAATGGAGGTATTAAAAATCAGGGTTTTTGAGATAGTTTGCGGGGGTTATAATTTTTAATCCGACCGTTGGATCGTGGTAATTTTTGGATATGTTATACATATATAAGTTGAGTATATGTCCACAAATTTTGAACCGTTAAAAATGAACGTATGATTTATTATAAATTTTACGAGATGACTGGTTCAGAAATTGTTGAATTTTCGGAGTTTATTATTTTGATGGAAAATTCTAGAATTGGTGGGCCCCACTTGTGGTTGGTGAAGAAATGTGCTGAATTATATTTCAAATGTGGTGGGTGGGAATAGTAGCAGGTAAAGCCATCAGGTTGCAGGTCAAGCCTACTAAAATTTTCCTATAAATAGAGGGCTAAGTTAGAATTGAAAATCACACCAGAAACAAGTTTTCTCTCTTTCTCTCTCTAGATTATTGAGTGTATTTTGTGAGTATTTAGATACTTTGAGAGTTTCTATTCATCAGAGCAAGTTTCTTTCAGCCTTATACCGGTATTCCGACCAGAAGTACTGAGGTAAGGGGTATTATTTATTTCACATTCTGAAGAGATATTATTTTTCGTATTCGTATGAATATTATTTCTGTTCAATATTCATAAGAAATGTTATTTCGTTCAATATTCGCGAGAAATATTATATTCGTTTAATATTCGTAATGAATATTATTTTCGTTTAATATTCGTAAGGGATATTATTTTCTTCTTAATGATATTATTTTCTTCAATATCATTATGCTGAAATATTGATATGAGTTTTTATCAAATTTGGAACTTTTTGTGTCGGGGGTTACTATTCACGTATACGGCACTATTCACGTATACGGTACTATTCACGAATACGGCACTATTCACCGAAAAATAAAATTTTCCCTTTTTGTCTAAGATGTCTATTATGGTTACTATCTTTGATTGTATCCATGTTTTGATCTTTATTTTTGAATTCTGCTTCACAATTGATTATTATGAAGTATTATTGATCTTTGATAAACTGTTATACGAATCCCTAATATTTGTCCTTCTGTCTCACTGGATTCGTTCTCTTTAAGATATTTTTCATCATCCTCAGTCCTAAATGATGATATTACTGAATATCTTTGGCCTGTAGTGCAAAGATGTATAATTACTTGATGAATATCTTTGGCCTGTAGTGCAAAGATGAACAGGTGTTGAGATGAACATGACCGACAGCAAAGATGAATATTTGGATAAAGATGATTATTAATTGATGTTACAGGGATAAAATATTGATGATGGACTTTTAAATCTTAGAAGATAGTAGAATTCTTTCTCTACTTGACTCTTCTAATGGTTTGCTGTTTTCGCTGCAGTTGTTGATCTAAAACTTGTTGTCGATTATATTTTATCAGATTTTTCCCTGTTGAAGACTAACGATAATTTGTTGTATATTATCTTAGTCATAATATTCTTTACTGGGCTAGTTGAGCTCACCCTTTTCCTTTTTGCTCCATTTTTCTTCTCAGGAGGTGAGAACATAGCAGGATCTAGTCGGGGTATGGAGTGATGGTTCTAGAAAGATGTTTTAGCAGTCCTCACTATTTCTGTAAAATAGTGTTTGAATAATTGTAATGAGGATTTAATTGAGTATGAATACTGTCTAGATGACAATATTTATATTTAAACTCATAGTATATGTGTTGTCGTATTTTGCACGACAATTGTAATAATAAAGTTGTAGTTATTTTCTGTACCATGTGTTTGGCGACTCAGAATGGGTTGGATGGATTGGACCTATTTTGGGGGCGTCACAGTTGGTATCAGAGCTTAGGGATATGATCCCTGGCTGAGATGTGAGACAAGAACTAGGAGGGGAGAGACGGGGAATTCTTTCGCTAGTATGACCTGACTAAATTTATTTGGTGTTTATTTGGTCGGTCAGAGTATAGGGATAATATATGACATGACTATTAACCCTTGTTTTATGGCAGTATTTAAGAATGGCAGCTGAGAACGTTAATAATGGAGTAAATCAGACGAGGGAGACTCGTGTACAGAATACGGGTGGAAATGATAACAACGCGCGGTTTGTCACAGCTAAGCAGTTCAAAGAATTGGGACCACCAGAATTTAAGGGAAAGCCGGATCCGATCATGGCGGAAACGTGGGTCAAGCAAATTACCAAGATATTTGATGTCTTGGGATGCACGGAGGAACAGAAGGTTTCATTCGCCACATTTATGTTCCGCGGTGAGGCAGACTACTGGTGTAAGACCCCGAATTTTATGAAATAAAAGTATTCAATTTTTTTTATAATTACAATTCAGTAAATGGTTAAATTGATAAAAAGTTAAAGTTATGGGTGAAATGTGAAAATTTTTCAAAATACACAAGTGGTTATAAAATAATCATTATTGTCGGGGAATATTCGTTTGGTCGTGGAATATTCTTTCTGTCGGGAAATATTCGTACGACGGCGCAGCTATTTGTGGGCCCCATAACAGAATAACTGTCGGGTGAAGAAAATGACAAATTTGAGTTTTTACAAATAACGGCGTAGTTGTTACCGTTAACACTGCTGGAATACCCGGTGGTTAAAATACAGTAATACGCGTTATTGCACAGTAGCACACGGTATTGCATAGTATTTTTGAAATTATTGATTCTTACGTAAGAAGGCACTACTCAATAATTGTTACAGTAATTACTGTTCAATATTTTATTTTATTGATTCAATAATTGCTACGTTAAAATTTTGTATTATTGTTGTTCAATAATTGTTGTTGCACAGTATTTTCCATTATCAGATCAATAATTCATATTATTTAAATAATATTATTAGATAGCATTATTGATAATGTCTAGAAAGTTCTGTCTAAGGAGAGGTTTGGTCATTTAATTGCGCGCCAGTAAGGAGAAATTCTTATTGGAAAGCCCCCTCTTTCCTGGGAACGGTCTGGTTGTCATAAATGTGATTCTGTAATATTATTTGTGAATAATTAATTATTGATTCATATGATAAGAAAATATTTATTTTATGTGGATATAAATGAGGGATATATTTTTGTGGTTAAAAGATGAAGGAGTTAATGTTGAGATTTTTATCCGTATTTTTGTCGGAATGGAGGTATTAAAAATCAGGGTTTTTGAGATATTTTACGAGGGTTATAATTTTTAATCCGACCGTTGGATCGTGGTAATTTTTGGATATGTTATACATATATAAGTTGAGTATATACCCACAAATTTTGAACCGTTAAAAATGAACTTATGATTTATTATGAATTTTACGAGATGACTGGTTCAGAAATTGTTGAATTTTCGGAGTTTATCATTTTGGTGGAAAATTCTAGAATTGGTGGGCCCTACTTGTGGTTGGTGAAGAAATGTGCTGAATTATATTTCAAATGTGGTGGGTGGGAATAGTAGCAGGTAAAGCCATCAGGTTGCAGGTCAAACCTACCAAAATTTTCCTATAAATAGAGGGCTAAGTTAGAATTGAAAATCACACCAGAAACAAGTTTTCTCTCTTTCTCTCTCTAGATTATTGAGTGTATTTTGTGAGTATTTAGATACTCTGTGAGTTTCTATTCATCAGTGCAAGTTTCCTTCAGCCTTATACCGATCAGAAGTACTGCTCTTTTGAGGTAAGGGATAGTAAGGGATATTAAGGGATTTTAAGGGTTGTTATGATTTTCAGTTTCGTAATTTTTCTGATCTTCAAAAATTCTGGAAAAATTTGAAATGATATTTTGATGAGTTTTCTTGATTGTGTCCAAAAATGGTGATTTTTGGATGTATAGATTGAGAGTTATGAATTTTATGAGAAAAGACTATTTTAGAAGTAACAGCTTATAATTCCTTGTGGTTAACTCCAAAATTGATGAAATTTTTATTGGGAGTACATGTATATGATAGAAGTATACTCTGTAAATTTCAGAATTTTTAGACAAAAGTATAATTTTTGATAAATGTCTAAATATTCGGCTATTTTGGCCATATGAAAAATAGTAAATGACTTTTAAAAATTCTGAGAAAAATATATGTTCACTATGGGACTATATTATGCTAAATTCCAGAAAAGAAATATTTTTGGAATGGATTTGGTATTTTTCATGAAAATAGTCTAGTTATGAGAAAATGAATTAAATATGTTATGTGAAGTAAGAAAATTGGAAAATAGGATTTTATGGCTTGAGAATCCTATATATGAGGTATATACAGATTTTTGATGAGGGTTTTGGTTATTGATGATGAAATCTTAAGAGTTGGCATTTTATGATGATTAAATGCATTAATTAGTAAAGTGTAAACAATTTAAATAAATTGTTTATAAGCTTAAGAATATTATTCTTTCAATATCATTATACCGAAATATTGGTATGTATATTATTGTGAAATTTCTACCTTTTTCATGTCAGGGTTACTATTCACGAGTTACTATTCATGAGTTACTATTCACGAGTTACTATTCACGACAAAATTAGTTTCTTTTTCTAACCAAATTATAGTTGATTTATGAATATTACTCTTGAGATTAAATCTATATGTTGATCATATTGTTTTTATTATCATATATAACATTTTTATAACCTTGATGTTGAAATTCTCTTTCGCTTGAGTGTAAAGATGGGTAAATTATTGGTATGATCATGACTATGGGTTCTCTTTGGCCAGTAGTGCAAAGTTGAATTGTTGACTGGTATGATCATGACCATTGAATTTATAAGTGAATATCTTTAGCTTAAGTGCAAAGGTGAATTGATTAACATGGTTATAATTATTGTTTATATAAATTCTGAAATGATTATATATTTCTTTGAGATATTAATATATTTGGCCTGTAGTGCAAATATGAACTGTTGATGAATATATTTGGCCGTAGTGCAAATATGAACTGTTGAGGAATATCTTTGGCCTGTAGTGCAAAGATGAAATATTAATGAATATCTTTGGCCCGTAGTGCAAAGATGACATGTTGTTGAATATCTTTGGCCAGTAGTGCAAAGATGAACAGATGTTGAGATAAACATGACCAACTGGTGATACAAATGAATATCTTTGGCCGTAGTGCAAAGATGAAGTTATTAGTATGATTATGAACAGGAAATGTGATTTAGTGTAACCATGATCTTTGATGTTTCAGGTAAAGATAGGTGATGAAAATTATCTTCGTCCTGGGTGAGAAGAGGAATTTAGAACTACAGTTATGATTATGATTTATTCATATGATTGTGGACCAGAATTGTTGATTGATGTTACAGGGATAAAACATTGTTGATGAATTTTTAACATGAAGAAGATAATAGACTTTATAGTCTATTTGACTCTTCTAATGGATTGCATGTTCCGCTGCGACTATGGTTGAAATTTTTATCATTTACCATATGTTCTAAATCTCTGATTTATTATTGATGAAGGCTATTGATAATTTAATTATCTTTAGTCATGATATTCTTTACTGAGCTAGTTGTGCTCACCCTTTTGCTTCACAATTCCTTTCAGGTAATAAGAGTGTAGCTGGGTCGAGCGAGGGTAACGGAGAAATAGAACGGTGGTCTCTAGCTGTAGATGTTCTCCCGAAGCAGTATAGAAAAGTTCATTTAGTAGTTATATTTGGTGAATCCAATAGGGTAAGGTGTACCCAACGTTGGAAGGGTGGTTTGCCACTATCATACAAGATGTCTAACGACATACAACCTCGTGTCATCATAAGACAGGGATGTGCTCATCCACTTGCTGAGTATATATACGAGCACTACCTATATAATCTTGGTGTTTGTTTAAAGTATAATTCTCAATTAGAGACAGTAGAGATAATGATATGTCAAGAGAAGACTCACCATTGGAAAGAATATGATAGTAATCTTCTCATTTTTCTTTGGGGTCTATTGGGTCAACCAAGAATAATTATGTGGCCATATGATATCTATCATAACCTAGACGCATGGCCTCCCATGTACGAAGGTTTCCTTGAGCACTTCCCAAAGATTCTAATTTCTAAAACAGTTTTTGACTATACCTTTATGTAAGGTGTCATTGTGAGGAGATGTCCACGGTTAGAACATGAGTCACATTTGGTATATATTTGTATCCAAACTCACAGCATATGTGTTGTTGTATTTTGCACGACAATTGTTGTAATAAAGTTATAGTTATTTTCTGTACCATGTATTTGGCGACTCAGAATAGGTTGGATGGAATGGACCTATTTTGGGGTCGTTACAACTGGTGGGAGTCTGTGAAGCGTACCCAGCCTAACGCACTCAACATGTCCTGGGAAACATTTCAAAAACTGTTCAATGACAAGTACTTTCCTGAAAGTATTCGTCATATGAAGGAGGTTGAGTTTATTAGACTGGAACAAAACAACATGACGGTGTCCCAGTACGAGGCGAAGTTTGCAGAGTTATCCAGGTTTGCACCTCATTTGGTCGAAAATGAGGAACGAATGACAAGGATGTTTCTGAGAGGTCTAAAACCCGAGATTCAGCAATATCTTATCTCTCATAAATTTTCTTTATATTCAGATGTTGTAAACATGGCTCAATTATTAGAGCGAGATAATGAGTATAAGCAACCGAGGGACCACAACCAGGGTCATACCGGTGGCGGCAGTCATCGAAGCAATGAAAACCAGCAGGGAGGAAAACATTCGGACAAAAGCGGTAACCACTCTGGTGGTAATCGTGGTCGTGATAATAGAAGGAGCGAGTCGGGAGGAGATTTCAAGAAGAGAATGTACAACAATGATAACGTGAAGACGTCAGCACAAACATCAACTGTTTCTAGGGGAGGAGAACGACTACCGGTCGTATGCTACAAATGTGGGAAAGAGGGACATATCAGCCCAAACTGCCCACAACAATCCAAGGTATGTTATAACTGTGGAAAGGAAGGTCATATAGCTCGAGAGTGTTCTGTAGCAAAACCAAGTTCAGCGGGGATGGTGACTCCAAAAGTTATCCCGGATAAGTCGAAATCAGCGGTTCCTGGAAGGGCGTTTGTCGTTACTGGCCAAAACGCGAGAAACCCGAACGAGGTGATCACGGGTAAGCTAATCTTGAATTCTTGCGAAGTTTATACTTTACTAGATACCGGTTCTACCCATTCTTTTATCTCTCCTGCTTGTGCTCAACGTTTAAACTTGACTCCGGAGAAATTGGACTTTGACTTATCTGTTGAAACTCCGTTACATCTACAGTTTATAAATCTTGCATGATCCAAGTTGGCACTATCACATTACCTGTTGATCTTATCTCTTTAAAGATACTTGCTTTTGATGTGATTTTAGAAATTGATTGGTTAACTACTCATCATGCAAAAATTGATTGTTTTCGTAAGGTTGTTAGTTTTCATATTCCTAAGCAACCTGTTATTTGAATTCATGCAACCAAACCATTGAAGTCAAACTCTTTCATATCAAGCCGTAAAGTCATTCGTTTATTGAAAAACGGATGTCAAGCTTTCTTAGCTATGTCATGGACTTGAACAAAAATACGTCAGATTTGAGTGATATTTCTGTTGTTTGTTTCCTGACATATTTCCTGAAGAATTTCTTGGCCTACGCGTGATATTGAAATTTGTATCATCTTTGAATCTGGTACAAAACTCACTTCTAAAATCTCATATCGAATGGCTCCTATTGAACTTCAGGAGTTAAAAACCCAACTATAGAAGTTGATAACCGAGCCTCTATCTGGTGACTTCCTTTGTAGAATGCACCAAAGCCAGACTCTCCGTAGGGGACGCCATATTCGTACGATAGTAAACTGATAGGTGTCATTGTGACGTGCTATCCAAGGTTGGGATATGAGTCACAGTTGAGAGCAATCTAAGTCGGTAATTGAAATATGTAGCTTTCTGGGCTTAGCTGGTTATTATCGGAGATTTGTGGAAGGATTTTCTCGAATCGCTACTCCGTTAACTCAGCTGACTCGGAAAGATACAAAATTCGTATGGAGTGAGGAATGCGAAAAGAGTTTTCAAGAACTCAAGAGGAGACTCATTTCGGCACCTGTTCTGACAATACCATCTGGTTCGGATGGATTTGTTATCTACAGCGATGCTTCAGGCAAAGGGTTAGGATGTGTTCTCATACAACATGGGAAAGTCATAGCCTATGCCTCATGACAACTCAAAGAATATGAGAGGAATTATCCTACTCATGATTTGGAGTTGGCAGCAGTTGTTTTTGCGTTGAAGATCTGGAGACACTACCTTTATGGGGAGAAAGTGGAGATCTATACGGATCATAAAAGCCTCAAATATTTCTTCACCCAAAAGGAACTCAACATGCGGCAGCGACGTTGGCTCGAGCTGTTGAAAGATTACGATCATACCATCCAATATCATCCTGGAAAAGCAAACGTAGTAGCTGACGCATTGAGTAGAAGATCATATGCGGGTACGAGTGCAATGTTTTTAATACAAAGGCCCGTTTTGTATGACTTGCAAAGGATGGATATAGAGATGAAAGCTCCAAGTACCCACATGATGATATCAAATATACGAGTAGAACCTACTTTAATCGATAAAGTTAAAGCTGCTCAAGCTACGGATATAGAGCTGATGCGTATGAAGAAGAAAGTGCAAGAAGGTGCTATTCCAGAAGCAAGAATCGATGAAGAAGGAATACTTCGAGTCAACTCCAGACTTTGTGTTCCTAACGATTTTGACTTGAAGCATAGAATAATGATGGAGGCACACAACACACCGTTTGTAATCCATCCTGGGAGTACCAAAATGTATCACGATCTTCGACATACATTTTGGTGGAGCAATATGAAAAGAGAGATCGCGGAGTTTATCTCGAGATGTTTAACTTGTCAACGTGTAAAAGCGGAGCATCAAGTACCAAAGGGTCCATTGCAACCACTTGAGATTCTGAAATGGAAGTGGGAACACATTACTATGGATTTTGTTACGGGTCTTCCCAAGGTTTCTCAAGGCATAGATGCGATTTGGGTTATTGTTGATAGATTAACCAAGTCCGCTCATTTCTTGTCGATACGTGAGACTTATTCCCTTGAACGTCTTGCTAGTATGTACGTGAACGAGATTGTGAGATTGCATGGCATGCCAGTATCCATAGTTTCGGATCGTGACCCAAGATTCACTTCACGATTTTGGGTTAGCTTGCAGAAAGCTATGGGCACGGATTTACGATTCAGTTCAGCATACCATCCTCAAACGGACGGACAATCAGAGAGGACTATTCAAACTCTTGAAGATCTATTAAGACTTTGTGTCCTAGATCTCAAAGGGAGTTGGGATAAGTACCTACCATTGGTGGAATTTTCCTACAACAACAGTTATCAGGCGAGCATAGGTGTGGCTCCATTTGAGACGTTATATGGAAGAAAATGTCGTTCTCCAGTATGCTGGGACGAGGTGGGTGAAGCAACATTGTTGGGACCAGAATTGGTACGCATTACTACAGAGAAGATCCAAACGATTCGACAACGTATACAAACGGCACAGGATCGACAAAAGAGTTATGCGGATCTTCATCGGAAGGACGTGGAATTTAATATTGGGGATCATGTATTGTTACGTGTTGCACCATGGAAGGGAGTTACAAGATTTGGGAAGAGAGGAAAGCTCAATCCAAGATTTGTTGGTCCATTTGAGATTCTTGAGTGAATAGGAAATGTGGCATATAGACTCGCATTACCTCCAAGCATGTCTCGTGTTCATAATATTTTTCACATATCTATGCTTCATAAATATGTTAAAGACCCGAACCACATTATTGAGTTAGAACCAGACGAGATAGCTGAAGATTTAACGTACGAGGAGGTATCTGTTAAGATCTTGGATAGGAAAGAGCATGTCCTACGCACGAAGGTTATACCACAAGTTAAGGTTTTGTGGAGAAACCATGCTATTGAAGAAATGCCCTGGGAGTTGGAATCAGAAATGAAAGCGAGGTATCCTCACCTTTTTGAAACATCAGGTATACGTACGTCAATTTCGAGGACGAAATTTCATAAGGAGGGGAGGTTGTAAGACCCCAACTTATTAATGAATAAAATCAAATTTTCTCTAAATATTATTGTGAATAATAAGGGGTTAATTTGATATAATACTTTGGTTATGGGTGAAATGTGCAAATTTTGCAAAATAAGCAAGTGGTTATAAAATATTTATTTTTGGTCGGTGAATATTCGGTTGGTCGTGGAATATTCTTGCTGTCGGGGAATATTCGTACGACGACGCAGCTTTGTGTGGGCCCCATAACGGAAAGCGATTGGATGAAGAAAACGACAAGTATAAATTGTTTATAAATAACGGCGTAGTTGTTACCGTTAATACTGTTGGAATACCCGGTGGTTAAAATACAGTAGCACACGGTATTGCACCAATTATTGATTCTTACGTAAGAAGGCACTACTCAATAATTGTTACAGTAGTTATTATTCAATATTTTATTTTATTGATTCAATAATTGCTGCGTTGATATTTTATATTATTGTTGTTTCAATAATTGTTGCTGCACAGTATTTTCATTTATCAGATCAATAATTCATATTATTTGAATAATATTATTAGATAACATTATTGGTAATGTAAGACCCCGAATTTTATGAAATAAAAGTATTCAATTTTTCTTATAATTACTACTCAGTAAATGGTTAAATTGATAAAAGTTTAAAGTTATGAGTGAAATATGATTTTTTTTTCAAAATAAGCAAGTGGTTATAAAATAATCATTGTTGTCGGGGAATATTCGTTTGGTCGTGGAATATTCTTTCTGTCGGGGAATATTCGTACGACGGCGCAGCTATTTGTGGGCCCCATAACAGAATAACTGTCGGGTGAAGAAAATGACAAATTTGAGTTTTTACAAATAACGGCGTAGTTGTTACCGTTAACACTGTTGGAATACCCGGTGGTTAAAATACAGTAATACGCGTTATTGCACAGTAGCACACGGTATTGCATAGTATTTTTGAAATTATTGATTCTTACGTAAGAAGGCACTACTCAAAAATTGTTACAGTAATTACTGTTCAATATTTTATTTTATTGATTCAATAATTGCTACGTTAAAATTTTGTATTATTGTTGTTCAATAATTGTTGCTGCACAGTATTTCCCATTATCAGATCAATAATTCATATTATTTGAATAGTATTATTAGATAGCATTATTGGTAATGTCTAGAAAGTTCTGTCTAAGGAGAGGTTTGGTCATCTAATTGCGCGCCAGTAAGGAGAAATCCTTATTGGAAAGCCCCCTCTTTCCTTGGAACGGCCTGGTTGTCATAAATGTGATTCTGTAATATTATTTGTGAATAATTAATTATTGATTCATGTGATAAGAAAATATTTATTTTATGGGGATATAAATGAGGGATATATTTTTGTGGTTAAAAATAAAGGAGTTAATGTTGAGGTTTTTATCAGTATTTTTGTCGGAATGGAGGTATTAAAAATCAGGGTTTTTGAGATATTTTGCGAGGGTTATAATTTTTAATCCGACCGTTGGATCGTGGTAATTTTTGGATATGTTATACATATATAAGTTGAGTATATGCCCACAAATTTTGAACCGTTAAAAATGAACGTATGATTTATTATGAATTTTACGAGATGACTGGTTCAGAAATTGTTGAATTTTCGGAGTTTATCATTTTGGTAGAAAATTCTAGAATTGGTGGGCCCCACTTGTGGTTGGTGAAGAAATGTGCTGAATTATATTTCAAATGTAGTGGGTGGGAATAGTAGCAGGTAAAGCCATCAGGTTGCAGGTCAAACCTACTAAAATTTTCCTATAAATAGAGGGCTAAGTTAGAATTGAAAATCACACCAGAAACATAAGCTTTCTCTCTTTCTCTCTCTATATTATGAAGTATATTTTGTGAGTTTTTAGATACTTGGTGAGTTACTATTCATCAGTGCAAGTTTCCTTCAGCATCATATCCGATATCCAGTCAGAAGTACTGCTCTTTTGAAGTAAGGGATAGTAAGGGATTGTAAGGGATAGTAAGGGATTTTAAGGGTTGTTATGATTTTCAGTTTCGTAATTTTTCTGATCTTCAAAAATTCTGGAAAAATTTGAAATGATATTTTGATGAGTTTGCTTGATTGTGTCCAAAAATGGTGATTTTTGGTTGTATAGATTGAGAGTTATGAATTTTATGAGAAAAGACTATTTTAAAAGTAATCGCTTATAATTTCTTGTGGTTAACTCCAAAATTGATGAAATTTTTATTGGGAGTACATGTATATGATAGGAGTATACTCTGTGAATTTCAGAATTTTTAGATAAAAGTACAATTTTTGATAAATGTCTAAATATTCGGCTGTTTTGGTCATATGAAAAATAGTAAATGACTTTTAAAAATTCTGAGAAAAATATATGTTCACTATGGGACTATATTATGCAAAATCCCAGAAAAGAAATATTTTTGGAACTGATTTAGTATTTTTCATAAAAATGGTCTAGTTATGAGTAAATGAATTAAATATGTTTTGTGAAGAAAGAAAATTGAAAAATAGGATTTTATGGCTTTAGAATCCTATATGAGGTATATGCAGATTTTTTATGAGGGTTTTGGTTATTGATGATGAAATTATAAGAGTTGGCATTTTATGATGATTAAATGCATTAATTAGTAAAGTGTAAACAATTAAAATAAATTGTTTATAAATTTAAGTAATGTTATTCTTTCAATATCATTATACCGAAATATTGGTATGGATTTTATTGTGAAATTTCTATTTTTTGAGTCGAAGTTACTATTCACGAGTTACTATTCACGAGTTACTATTCATGAGTTACTATTCACGAGTTACTATTCACGACAAAATTGGTTTCTTTTTCTAACCAAATTATAGTTGATTTATGAATATTACTCTTGAGATTAAATCTATATGTTGATTATATTGATTTTATTATCATATATAACATTTTTATAACCCTGATGTTGAAATTCTCTTTCACTAGAGTGTAAAGATGGGTAGATTATTGGTATGATCATGACTAGGGTTCTCTTTGGCCTGTAGTGCAAAGTTGAATTGTGACTGGTATGATCATGACCATTGAATTTATAAGTGAATATCTTTAGCTTAAGTGCAAAGGTGAATTGATCAACATGGTTATAATTATTGTTTATATAAATTCTGAAATGATTATATATTTCTTTGAGATATTAATATATTTGGCCTGTAGTGCAAATATGAACTGTTGATGAATATATTTGGCCGTAGTGCAAATATGAACTGTTGATGAATATCTTTGGCCTGTAGTGCAAAGATGATATGTTGTTGAATATCTTTGGCCTGTAGTGCAAAGATGAACTGTTGTTGAATATCTTTGGCCAGTAGTGCAAAGATAAACTGTTGACGAATATCTTTGGCCCGTAGTACAAAGATGAAATTATTAGTATGATTATGAACAAGAATTGTGATTTGGTATAACCATGATCTTTGATGTTTCAGGTAAAGACAAGTGATGAAAATTATCTTTGTCCTGGATGAGAAGAGGAATTTAGAATCATAATTATGATTATGAGTTATTTATATGATTGTGGACCAGAACTGTTGATTGATGTTACAGGGATAAAACATTGTTGGTGGATTTTTAACATGGAGAAGATAATAGACTTTATAGTCTATTTGACTCTTCTAATGGATTGCATGTTCCGCTGCAACTATGGTTGAAATTTTTTATCATCTACCATATGTTCTAAATCTCTGATTTATTATTGATGAAGACTATTGATAATTTATTTATCTTTAGTCATGATATTCTTTACTGGGCTAGTTGTGCTCACCCTTCTGTTCACAATTCCTTTCAGGTAATAAGAGTGTAGCTGGGTCGAGCGGGGGTAACAAGGGAATAGAACGGTGGTTATCATTTAGTAGTTATATTTGGTGAAAAAAATAGGGTGAGGCGAACCCAACGTTGGAAGGGTGTTTTGTCACTATCATACAAGATGTCTAATGACATACAACCTCGTGTCATCATAGGACAGGGTTGTGCTCATCCACTTGCTGAGTATATCTATGGGCACTACCTATATAATCTTGGTGTTTATTTGAAGTATAATTCTCAATTAGAGACAGTGGAGATAATGATAAGTCAAGAGAAGACTCACCATTGGGAAGAATATGATAGTAATCTTCTCGTTTTTCTTTGGGGTCTATTGGGTCAACCAAGGATAATTTTGTGGCCATATGATATCTATCATAACCTAGACGCGTGGCCTCCCATGTACGAAGGTTTCCTTGAGCACTTCCCAAAGATTCTAATTTCTAAAACAGTTTTTGACTATACCTTTATGTAAGGTGTTATTGTGAGGTGATGTCCACGGTTGGAACATGAGTCACATTTGGTATATATTTGTATCCAAACTCACAGCATATGTGTTGTTGTATTTTGCACGACAATTGTTGTAATAAAGTTGTAGTTGTTTTCTGTACCATATATTTGACGACTCAGAATGGGTTGGGTGGAATGAACCTATTTTGGGGTCGTTACAGGTAATGTGTAGAAAGTTCTGTCTAAGGAGAGGTTTGGTCATCTAATTGCGCGCCAGTAAGGAGAAATCCTTATTGGAAAGCCCCCTCTTTCCTGGGAACGGCCTGGTTGTCATAAATGTGATTCTGTAATATTATTTGTGAATAATTAATTATTGATTCATATGATAAGGAAATATTTATTTTATGTGGATATAAATGAGGGATATATTTTTGTGGTTAAAAAATGAAGGAGTTAATGTTGAGGTTTTTGTCAGTATTTTTGTCGGAATGGAGGTATTAAAAATCAGGGTTTTTGAGATAGTTTGCGGGGGTTATAATTTTTAATCCGACCGTTGGATCGTGGTAATTTTTGTATATGTTATACATATATAAGTTGAGTATATGTCCACAAATTTTGAACCGTTAAAAATGAACGTATGATTTATTATAAATTTTACGAGATGACTGGTTCAGAAATTGTTGAATTTTCGGAGTTTATCATTTTGATAGAAAATTCTAGAATTGGTGGGTCCCACTTGTGGTTGGTGAAGAAATGTGCTGAATTATATTTCAAATGTGGTGGGTGGGAATAGTAGCAGGTAAAGCCATCAGGTTGCAGGTCAAGCCTACTAAAATTTTCCTATAAATAGAGGGCTAAGTTAGAATTGAAAATCACACCAGAAACAAGTTTTCTCTCTTTCTCTCTCTAGATTATTGAGTGTATTTTGTGAGTATTTAGATACTTTGAGAGTTTCTATTCATCAGAGCAAGTTTCTTTCAGCCTTATACCGGTATTCCGACCAGAAGTACTGAGGTAAGGGGTATTATTTATTTCACATTCTGAAGAGATATTATTTTTCGTATTCGTATGAATATTATTTCTGTTCAATATTCATAAGAAATGTTATTTCGTTCAATATTCGCGAGAAATATTATATTCGTTTAATATTCGTAATGAATATTATTTTCTTTTAATATTCGTAAGGGATATTATTTTCTTCTTAATGATATTATTTTCTTCAATATCATTATGCTGAAATATTGATATGAGTTTTTATCAAATTTGGAACTTTTTGTGTCGGGGGTTACTATTCACGTATACGGCACTATTCACGTATACGGTACTATTCACGAATACGGCACTATTCACCGAAAAATAAAATTTTCCCTTTTTGTCCAAGATGTCTATTATGGTTACTATCTTTGATTGTATCCATGTTTTGATCTTTATTTTTGAATTCTGCTTCACAATTGATTATTATGAAGTATTATTGATCTTGGATAAACTGTTATACGAATCCCTAATATTTGTCCTTCTGTCTCACTGGATTCGTTCTCTTTAAGATATTTTTCATCATCCTCAGTCCTAAATGATGATATTACTGAATATCTTTGGCCTGTAGTGCAAAGATGTATAATTACTTGATGAATATCTTTGGCCTGTAGTGCAAAGATGAACAGGTGTTGAGATGAACATGACCGACAGGTGATACAAATGAATATCTTTGGCCTGTAGTGCAAAGATGAATATTTGGATAAAGATGATTATTAATTGATGTTACATGGATAAAATATTGATGATGGACTTTTAAATATTAGAAGATAGTAGAATTCTTTCTCTACTTGACTCTTCTAATGGTTTGCTGTTTCCGCTGCAGTTGTTGATCTAAAACTTGTTGTCGATTATATTTTATCAGATTTTTCCCTGTTGAAGACTAACGATAATTTGTTGTATATTATCTTAGTCATAATATTCTTTACTGGGCTAGTTGAGCTCACCCTTTTCCTTTTTGTTCCATTTTTCTTCTCAGGAGGTGAGAACATAGCAGGATCTAGTCGGGGTATGGAGTGATGGTTCTAGAAAGATGTTTTAGCAGTCCTCACTATTTCTGTAAAATAGTGTTTGAATAATTGTAATGAGGATTTAATTGAGTATGAATACTGTCTAGATGACAATATTTATATTTAAACTCATAGTATATGTGTTGTCGTATTTTGCACGATAATTGTAATAATAAAGTTGTAGTTATTTTCTGTACCATGTATTTGACGACTCAGAATGGGTTGGATGGATTGGACCTATTTTGGGGGCGTCACAGTAAGGGATGCTATTTCTTCTTAAATGATATTATTTTCTTCAATATCATTATGCCTAAGTATTGATCTGAACTTTTTATCAAATTTAGAACTTTTCATGTCGGGGTTACTATTCATGAGTTACTATTCACGAGTTACTATTCATGAGTTACTATTCACGAGTTATTATTCATGAGTTACTATTCATGCGTTTCTATTCACGAGTTATTATTCATGAGTTACTATTCACGAGTTACTATTCATGAGTTACTATTCATGAGTTACTATTCATGGGTTACTATTCACAAGTTACTATTCATGACAAAATTGGTTTCTTTTTCTAACCAAATTATAGTTGATTTATGAATATTACTCTTGAGATTAAAACTATATGTTGATCATGTTATTTTTTATCATATATAACATTTTTATAACCCTAATGATGATATTTCCCTTTGACTTGAGTGTAAAGATGGGTAGATTATTGGTATGATCATGACTAGGGTTCTCTTTATCCAGTAGTAAAAAGTTGAATTGTGACTGGTATGATCATGACCATTGAATTTATAATTGAATATCTTTAGCTTAAGTGCAAAGGTGAAATGATCAACATGGTTATAATTATTGGTTATATAAATTCTGAAATGATTATATATTTCTTTGAGATAATAATATATTTGGCCTGTAGTGCAAATATGAACTATTGAGGAATATCTTTGGCCTGTAGTGCAAAGATGAGTTGTTGATGAATATCTTTGGCCCGTAGTGCAAAGATGACTTGTTGTTGAATATCTTTGGCATGTAGTGTAAAGATGAACTGTTGTTGAATATCTTTGGCCCGTGATGCAAAGATGAATTTATTAGTATGATTATGAACAGGAACTGTGATTTGGTATAATCATGATCTTTGATGTTTCAGGTAAAGACAGGTGATGAAAATTATCTTCGTCTTGGATGCGAAATTTAGAATCACAATTATGATTATGAATTATTCATATGATTGTGGAAAAGAACTATTGATTGATGTTACAGGGATAAAACATTGTTGGTGGACTTTTAACATGGAGAAGATAATAGACTTTGTAGTCTATTTGACTCTTCTAAGGGATTGCTCGTTCCGCTGCAACTATGTTGAAAATTTTTATCATCTACCATATGTTCTAAATCTCTGATTTAATTCTGTTGAAGGCTATTGATAATTTAATTATCTTTAGTCATGATATTCTTTACTGAGCTAGTTGTGCTCACCCTTCTGTTTCACAATTCCTTTCAGGTAATAAGAGTGTAGCTGGGTCGAGCGGGGGTAACAGGAGAATAGAACAACGGTCATCATTTAGTAGTTATATTTGGTGAATCATCTAGGGTGAGGCGAACCCAACGTTAGAATGGTGTTTTGCCACTATCATACAAGATGTCTAATGATATACAATCTCGTGTCATCATAAGACAGGGATGTGCTCATCCACTTGCTGAGTATATTTACGAGCACTACCTATATAATCTTGGTATTTGTTTGAAGTATAATTCTCAATTAGAGACAGTGGAGATAATGATAAGTCAAGAGAACACTTACCATTGGGAAGAATATGATAATAACCTTCTTGTTTTTCTTTGGGGTCTATTGGGTCAACCAAGAATAATTCTGTGGCCATATGATATCTATCATAACCTAGAAGCATGGCCTCCCATGTACGAGGGTTTCCTTGAGCACTTCCCAAAGATTCTAATTTCTAAAACAGTTTTTGACTATACCTTTATGTAATGTGTTATTGTGACGTGCTATCCAAGGTTGGGACATGAGTCACAGTTGGTATATATTTGTACCCAAACTCATAGCATATGTGTTGTTGTATTTCGCACGACAATTGTTGTAATAAAGTTGTAGTTGTTATCTGTACCATGTATTTGGCGACTCAGAATAGGTTGGGTGGAATGGACCTATTTTGGGGGCGTTACACCTGGAGTCTTTAACTCTATCTCCATCCTTTGCAAATCATACAAAATGGGCCTTTGTGTTGACAATATCGCACTCGTACTTGCATATGGTCTTCTACTCAATGCGTCAGCTACCACGTTCGCTTTTCCAGGATGGTATTGAATGGTATGATCATAATCTTTCAACAGTTCAAGCCAACGTCGTTGTCGCATGTTGAGTTCCTTTTGAGTGAAGAAATATTTAAGGCTTTTATGATCCGTAAAGATCTCCACCCTCTCCCCATACAAGTAATGCCTCCAAATTTTAAGTGCAAAGACAACAGCTGCCAACTCTAGATCATGAGTAGGATAATTCCTCTCATATTCCTTGAGTTGTCTTGATGCATAGGCTATGACTTTTCCATGTTGCATGAGAACACATCCCAACCCTTTGCTCGAAGCATCACTGTAGATGACAAATCCCTCCGAGCCAGATGGTATTGTTAGAACAGGTGCTGAAATGAGTCTCCTCTTGAGTTCTTGAAAACTCTGCTCACACTCTTCGCTCCAACCGAACTTTGTATCTTTTCGAGTCAGCTGAGTTAATGGAGTAGCGATTCGAGAAAATCCCTCCACGAATCTCCGATAATAACCAGCTAGACCGAGAAAGCTACGCACTTCGGTTACTGATTTAGGTTGCTCCCAGCTTTGAATTGCTTCAATCTTTGCCGGGTCAACAGATATTCCACGACTTGATACTACGTGCCCAAGGAATGCTACCTCTTCCAGCCAGAACTCGCATTTCTTCAACTTGGCATAAAGTTTGTATTCACGAAGCTTTTGGAGTACCATCCTCAAGTGTTGCTCATGATCTTCACGGCTTTTGGAATAAACAAGGATGTCATCGATAAAGACGACTACAAAGTGATCCAAATATTCCTTGAATACCCTGTACATCATATCCATGAAGGCAGCAGGAGCATTAGTCAATCCAAAAGACATAACTAAGAATTCATAATGCCCATACCGAGTTCTGAAGGCAGTCTTTGGAATATCCTCAGTTCTAACCTTCAGCTAATGATATCCAGAACGAAGATCGATCTTTAAAAAGAATTGTGCTCCTTGCAACTGGTCAAACAGGTCATCAATACGTGGCAATGGGTACCTATTTTTGATGGTGACATGATTCAACTTCCGATAATCAATACAAAGTCGCATACTCCCATCTTTCTTCTTCACGAACAGAACAGGAGCACCCCAAGGAGAAGTACTAGGACGAATAAAACCAATGTCTAACAATTCCTGCAGTTGAGTCTTTAACTCCTGAAGTTCAATAGGAGCCATTCGATATGGGGCTTTGGATATGGGTTTTATACCGGGTTCAAGGTCGATACAAAATTCAATTTCACGCTCTGGGGGTAGGCCAGGAAGTTCTTCGGGAAATACGTCAGGAAATTTATTAACAACAGAAATATCATTCAAAGCTGACGTATTTTTGTTTAGATCTGTGACATGAGCTAAGAAAGCTTGACATCCGTTTTTCAATAAACGAATAGCTTTATGGCTTGAGATGACAGCGATTGATTTTAATGGTTTGGTTGCTTGAATTCGCATAATAGGTCGATTAGGAATATGAAAGCTAACAACCTTACGAAAACAATCTATTTTTGCATGATGAGTAGTTAACCAATCAATCCCTAGAATCACGTCAAATGCAAGTATTTTTAATGAAATAAGATCGACAGGTAATGTGTGAGTACCAACTTGAACCAAACAAGACTTATAAACCGTGGATGTAATGAAGGTTTCTCCCAATGGAGTTTCAACTGCTAAGTCAAAGTCTAATTTCTCCGGAATCAAATTTAATCGATGAGCGCAAGTAGGAGAAATAAAAGAATGGGTAGAACCGGTATCAAATAAAGTATAGACTTCGTTAGAGTTTATGATAAACTTACCCGTGATGACCTCATTCGGGTTCCTTGCGTTCTGGGAGGTCATAACAAACGCTCTCCCTTGCACAACCGGTTTTGACTTTTCTGGGACGGCCTTTGGTGCCTCCATCCTAGCTGAATTTGTCTTCGGTAAACGACAAAATCGGGCTAAATGACATTCTCTTCCACAATTATAACATGCTTTGGATGACATCGCGCAGTTTGTACTGATGTGCCCCTCCCCTCCGCATTTGAAACATATGATAGGTGGTCGTTCTCCTTCCTTAACGACAGGTGCTGGTGCTGACGTCTTTCCATCATTGTTGAATCTCCTCTTCTTGAAATGCCCATTCTTATTGTTTTGGCCCTGATTACCACCGAAGTGGTTACCATTTCTGGCCTGTTGATTCTCTCCACGCTTGTTGTCACCGCTTCGATGACCGCTCTCACTGGTATTATCATTTGCCGGATGCTCTCTTTTGGTTGCGTTGTTTCGTTATCGCGCTCCACCAACTGAGCCCTATTTACAACATCTGAATACAAACACAGTTTATGAGAAACAAGATGTTGACGTATCTCCGGCTTCAAACCTCTTAAAAACGTCCGCGTCATTCTTTCTTCATTATCCACCAGGTGGGACGCAAACCGGGATAACTCCGTAAATTTTGCCTCGTACTGCGACACGGTCATATTATTCTGCTCCAATTTGATGAACTCCACCTCCTTCATGTGACGAATACTCTCGGGAAAGTATTTGTCGTTAAACAGCTCTTGGAACTTCTCCCAAGACATCTTCAGTGCGGCAGGTTGAGTACGCTTTATCGATTCCCACTAGTAATCTGCCTCTCCTCGCAACATAAAGGCGACAAAGGGAACCTTTTGCTCCTCGGAGCAACCCAAGACATCAAATATCTTGGTGATCTGCTTTATCCATGTTTCAGCTACAAGTGGTTTGGGTTCTCCCTTAAACTCCGGTGGTCCCAGCTCCTTAAACTGTTTAGCGGTGACCGCCTGAGAGTTTCCAGTATTTCCACCTACGTTGTGGACAGGAGCCGCTTTCACATGTTGTTGCATGAATTGCATAAAACCTCTGAATATTCCATCATTCATCATCTGGTCAGTGTTGTTGTTTGCATGAGGATTGTCACCTTCATGATGAACATTATCCTGATTATTGATATGTGGTGAATCAATAATCGCCTGTGCTCCATTGCTATTCTCAACATTCTCAGATGCCATTTTCAGATACTGCCACAAAATAAAAGTTAATTGATATGTCATATATTATCCTTATATTATGACCGACCAATTAAATACCATGCAAATAAACTTAGGTAGGTCATACTAGCGAAGGAATTCCCCGTCTCTCCCCTCCTAGTTCTATTCTCACATCTTAGCCAGGGATCATATCCCTAAGCTCTGATACCAACTGTGACGCCCCCCAAAATTAGGTATACATCACCCATCTTGGGTCGTCAGATACATAGTACAGAATACAAATACAACTTACTAATACAACTGTCGTGTACAATACGACAAAACATAAACTGTGAGTTTGAAAACAAATATTATCTTCTAGAGAGTATTCATACTCAAAAGGAGTCCTCGTTACATTTATTAACACACCATTACATAGAATAGTGAGGACTACTAACTAATACTATCATTCGGACCATCACTCCGTTCCCCGACTTGCCCCAGCTACGTTCTCATTTCCTGAAGAGAACAGTGAAAGAAAGGGTGAGCTCAACTAGCCCAGTAAGAAATATTATGACTAAGATAATGCAGAATAAATTATCATTAGCGTTCAACAATGTTAAACTGATAAAATACAATAGACATAAAGTTTAACTGTAGCGGAATAAGCAATCCATTAAAAGAGTCAAGTAGAAAATAAACTCTACTATCTTTTATGATTTAAAAGATTTTCCAACACTGTGATCGCTGAGACTCAGCTTAATAAAATAATCCACATCATCGAATCACCCCTGCACTACGGCCAAGGATATTCGTATATTCATTAATGGTTATGATCATGCCAACAACTGTCCATCAATGCACTACGGGCCAATGATGACTTTTACCACATCATTTGTACCATTACGGTCATGATTATACCGAATAATCCCTGGTCATAATCATACCAAGTCCATCTATGCACTACAGGCCACAGATGACTTTCAACATTTTATAAACATGAGGATGATGACAATGATATAAGAATTCAATAAAACAAGTTCAAGAATTAATTTATCCAAGAATTAACAACGCCCAAATTGTCAACATGATACTGCTTTGTGGAGTAAAATTCAAGAATGATCAGGAGAATATTTTCATGAATAGATACTAGATGAAGCGCAAATGTCAAGGATATTCCACAAATTTCATGGAGTATAGAAGTCAAAACTTAACCAACTGAGTACAATAAAGAATAGAATAACAAAAGAAATCACCATGCATGCGATAGACCGCACAGACAGGTTATTTCAACAGATAAATAATGGAACCAGGTCCGGCGTAAACGCACAGACAGGATATTCCGACAGAATAATAATAATGGAACCAGGTCCGGTGTAAAACACACAGACAGGATATTCCGACAGAATAATAATAAAGACGGAACCAGGTTCGGTGTAAAACACACAGACAGGATGTTCCAACAGAATAATAATAAAAACGGAACCAGGTCCGATGTAAAACACACAGACAGGATGTTCCAACAGAATAATAATAAAAACGGAACCAGGTCCGGTGTAAAACACACAGACAGGATGTTCCAACAGAATAATATGAGAATGTCACCAAGTATAGGGTAGACCGCGTATACAGGTTATTCCAACAGAATAATAAGAAATGGAATAACAACAGTTCTCTTCATGAATAAGAAAGAATAACACCCCTTACCGTTTTAAAGAAGAGCTGAAGTAAGGAAGTAGTTAAGTAGCAGAATACTCTTCTTCTCTCTCTCTATAGTTTCTCTCTATAGTTTCTCTCTCTAGAGTTCAGTGAATTCGTAAGAAATAATGAAGGAATGAGCTGCTATTTATAGAAAAATAGAATGCATAGTAACTAATCCATGAACGGTCCAGATTGATTACTTTAATCTGACGGTCCATATTTAAAGAAAAATCTTTTAAATAAAATATAATATATTTTATTTATAGAATAACTTTAATAAAGTATTTTGTTTTATATAAAAAGATGTTTCTGTTTTATTACGTTAATAATACGAATAAAACAAAACGTCATTATCGCTAAATAATTCATATTATTAACTGACAATAATGGAATCAAACTGAGTGACTTCTCACATAAGCATTAATAATTAATACCGTGTGCTACTATGCAACCACACGTATTACTGTACTTTTACTACCGAGTAGTTCAACAGTAACAACGGTAAAACTTCCGCCGTTATTTTTAATAAAATATTTTTGTCGTTTTCTCAATCCAACAATAATTCCGTTGTGGGGTCCACCAATGATTGTGTCGTTGTACGAATATTCCCTGTTAAAACGAATATTTCCCGACCAATCGAATATTATATAACAACTTGCGTACTTTGCAAAATTTATAAATATTACCCACAACTATAACATTATATCAAATTAACTCCATAATATTCAAAAATGATATTTATAGAAAATTCATCTTTATTTATAAAAGTTGGGATCTTACAGTTATTCTATAAATAGAATATATTATATTTTATTTAAAAGATTTTTCTTTAAATATGGACCGTCAGATTAAAGTAAATCAATCTGGACCGTTCATGGATTAGTTACTATGCAATCTATTCTTCTATAAATAGTAGCTCATTCCTTCATTATTTCTTACGAATTCACTGAACTCTAGAGAGAGAAACTATAGAGAGAAACTATAGAGAGAGAGAAGAAAAGTATTCTGCTACTTAACTACTTCCTTATTTCAGTTCTTCTTTAAAACGGTAAGGGGTGTTATTTTTTCTTATTCATGAAGAGAACTGTTGTTATTCCATTTCTTATTATTCTGTTAGAATAACCTGTATGCACGGTCTACCCTATACTTAGTGACATTATTCTATTATTCTGTTGGAACATCCTGTCTGTGTATTTTACACTGGACCTGGTTCCGTTTTTATTATTATTCTGTTGGAACATCCTGTCTGTGTGTTTTACATCGGACCTGGTTCCGTCTTGTTATTATTCTGTTGGAACATCTTGTCTGTGTATTTTACACCGGACCTGGTTCCATTATTTAGTATTCTGTCAGAATATCCTTTCTGTGCGTTTACGCCGGACCTGGTTCCATTATTTATTATTCTGTTGGAATAACCTGTCTGTGCGGTCTATCGCATGCCGGGTGCTTTCTTTTGTTATTCCATTCTTTATTATACTCAGTTGGTTAAGTTTTAACTTCTATACTCCATGAAATTAGTGGAATATCTTTGATAATTGCGGTTCATCCAGTATCTTTTCATGAAAATATTCTTCTAAGTATTCTTGAATTTTACTCCACAAAGCAGTATCATGTTGACAATTTGGACGTTGTTAATTCTTGGATAAATTAATTCTTGAACTTGTTTTATTGAATTCTTATATCATTGTCATCATCCTCATGTTTATAAAATGTTGAAAGTCATCTGTGGCCTGTAGTGCATAGATGGACTTGGTATGATTATGATCAGGGATTATTCGGTATAATCATGACCGTAATGTTACAAATGATGTGGTAAAAGTCCTCATTGGCCCGTAGTGCATTGATGGACTGGCATGATCATGACCATTAATGAGTACACAAATATTTTTGGCCCATAGTGCATGGATAATTGTGGTCGTGATACTAAAGAATATCCTTGGCCGTAGTGCAGGGGTGATTCGATGATGTGGATTATTTTATTAAGCTGAGTCCCAGCGATAACAGTGTTGAAAAACTTTTTAAATCATAGAAGATAGTAGATTTTATTCTCTACTTGACTCTTTTAATGGATTGCTTGTTCCACTGCATTTAAACTTGATGTTCGTTATATTTTATCAGTTTAACACTGTTGAAGGCTAATGATAATTTATTCTGCATTATCTTAGTCATAATATTTCTTACTGGGCTAGTTGAGCTCACCCTTTCTTTCACTGTTCTCTTCAGGAAATAAGAATATAGCTGGGACGAGTCGGGGAACGGAGTGATGGACCAGATGATAGTATTAGTAGTCCTCACTATTCTATTAAATAATGTTACAATAATTGTAATGAGAACTCCTTTTGAGTTTGTATAGTCTCTAGTAGACAATAATTGTATTCAAACTCACAGTTATGTTTTGTCGTATTGTACACGACAGTTGTATTAGTAAGTTGTATTTATATTCTGTACCATGTATCTGACGACCCAAGATGGGTGATGTATACCTAATTTTGGGGGCGTCACAGTTGGTATCAGAGCTTAGGGATATGATCCCTGCCTAAGATGCGAGAATAGAACTAGAAGGGGAGAGACGGGAAATTCCTTCGCTAGTATGACCTACCTAAGTTTATTTGCATGGTATTTAATTGGTCGGTCAGAATATAAGACTAATATATGACATATCAATTAACTTTTATTTTATGGCAGTATCTGAAAATGGCATCTGAGAATGTTGAGAATAGCAATGGAGCACAGGCGACTGTTGATTCACCACATATCAATAACCAGGATAATGTGCATCAGGAAGGTGACAATCCTCATGCAAACAACAACACTGACCAGATGATGAATGATGGAATGTTCAGAAGCTTTATGCAGTTCATGCAACAGCAGGCGAGAGCGGCTCCTGTCCAAAATATAGGTGGAAACACTGAAAACTCTCGGACGGTCACCGCTAAACAGTTCAAGGAGCTGGGACCACCGAAGTTTAAGGGAGAGCCAAAACCACTTATAGCGAAAACATGGATAAAGCAGATCACCAAGATATTTGATGTCTTGGGATGCTCCGAGGAGCAAAAGGTTCCCTTTGCCGCCTTTATGTTGCGAGGAGAGGCAGATTACTGGTGAAAATCGATTAAGCGTACTCAACCTGCCGCACTGAAGATGTCTTGGGAGAAGTTCTAAGAGCTGCTCAATGACAAATACTTTCCTAAAAGTGTTCGTCACAAGAAGGAGGTGGAGTTCATCAAATTGGAGCAGAATAATATGACCGTGTCGCAGTATGAGGCTAAATTTGCTGAGTTGTCCCGGTTTGCGTCCCACTTGGTGGATAATGAAGAGCGAATGACGTGAATATTTTTGCGAGGTTTGAAACCTGAGATACGTCAACATCTTATTTCTTATAAACTGTGTTTGTATTCAGATGTTGTGAATAAAGCTCAGTTAGTGGAGCGCGATAACGAGTCAACGTAACCAAAAGAGAGCAGTCGGCAAAATGATAATACCAGTGAGAGCAGTCATCGAAGCGGTGACAACAAGCGTGGAGGGAATCAACAGGCCAGAAATGGTAACCACTTCGGTGGTAATCAGGGCCAAAACAATAAGAATGGGCATTTCAAGAAGAGGAGATTCAACAATGATGGAAAGACGTCATCACCAGCACCTGTCGTTAAGGAAGGAGAACGACCACCTATCATATGTTTCAAATGCGGAGGGGAGGGGCACATCAGTCCAAACTGTGCGATGCCGTCCAAAGCATGTTATAATTGTGGAAGAGAATGTCATTTAGCCCGATTTTGTCGTTTACCGAAGACAAATTCAGCTAGGATGGAGGCACCAAAGGCCGTCTCAGAAAAGTCAAAACCAGTTGTGCAAGGGAGAGCGTTTGTTGTGACCTCCCAGAAAGCAAGGAACCCGAATGAGGTCATCACGGGTAAGCTTATCATAAACTCTAACGAAGTCTATACTTTACTTGATACCGGTTCTACCCATTCTTTTATTTCTCCTACTTGCGCTCATCGATTAAATTTGACTCCGAAGAAATTAGACTTTGACTTATCTGTTGAAACTCCATTGGGAGAAACCTTCATTACATCCACGGTTTATAAGTCTTGTTTGGTTCAAGTTGGTACCCACACATTACCTGTCGATCTTATTTCATTAAAAATACTTGCATTTGACGTGATTCTAGGGATTGATTGGTTAACTACTCATCATACAAAAATTGATTGTTTTCGTAAGGTTGTTAGCTTTCATATTCCTAATCAACCTATTATGCGAATTCAAGCAACCAAACCATTAAAATCAATCGCTATCATCTCAAGCCATAAAGCTATTCGTTTATTGAAAAACGGATGTCAAGCTTTCTTAGTTCATGTCACGGATCTAAACAAAAATACGTCAGTTTTGAATGATATTTCTGTTGTTAATAAATTCCCTGACGTATTCCCTGAAGAACTTCCTGGCCTACCCCCAGAGCGTGAAATTAAATTTTGTATCGAACTTAAACCCGGTACAAAACCCATTTCCAAAGTCCCATATCGAATGGCTCCTATTGAACTTCGGGAGTTAAAGATCCAATTGCAGGAATTGTTAGACATTGGTTTTATTCGTCCTAGTACTTCTCCTTGGGGTGCTCCTGTGCTATTCGTGAAGAAGAAAGATGGAAGTATGCAACTTTGTATTAATTATCGGGAGTTGAATCATGTCACCATCAAAAACAGGTACCCATTGCCACGTATTGATTACCTATTTGACCAGTTGCAAGGAGCACAATTCTTTTCAAAGATCGATCTTCGTTCTGGATATCATTAGCTGAATGTTAGAACTGAGGATATTCCAAAGACGACTTTCAGAACTCGGTACGGGCATTATGAATTTCTAGTCATGTCCTTTGGATTGACTAATGCTCCTGCTGCCTTTATGGATATGATGAACCGGGTATTCAAGGAATATTTGGATCACTTTGTGGTCGTCTTTATTGATGACATCCTTATTTATTCCAAAAGTCGTGAAGATCATGAGCAACACTTGAGGCTGGTACTCCAAAAGCTTCGTGAATACAAGCTTTATGCCAAGTTGAAGAAGTGCGAGTTCTGGCTGGAGGAGGTAGCATTCCTTGGGCACGTAGTATCAAGTCGTGGAATATTTGTTGACCAGGCAAAGATTGAAGCTATTCAAAGCTGGGAGCAACCAAAATCAGTGACCGAAGTACGTAGCTTTCTTGGATTAGCTGGTTATTATCGGAGATTCGTGGAAAGATTTTCTCGAATCGCTACTCCATTAACTCAGCTGACTCGAAAAGATACAAAATTCGGTTGGAGCGAAGAATGTGAGAAGAGTTTTCAAAAACTCATGAGGAGACTCATTTCAGCACCTATTCTAACAATACCATCTGGCTCGGAGGGATTTGTCATCTACAGTGATGCTTCGAGCAAAGGGTTGGGATGCGTTCTCATGCAACATGGAAAAGTCATAGCCTATGCATCAAGACAACTCAAGGAATATGAGAGGAATTATCCTACTCATGATCTAGAGTTGGCAGCTGTTGTCTTTGCACTTAAAATTTGGAGGCATTACTTGTATAGGGAGAAGGTGGAGATCTTTACGGATCATAAAAGCCTCAAATATTTCTTCACTCAAAAGGAACTCAACATGCGACAACGACGTTGGATTGAACTGTTGAAAGATTATGATCATACCATTCAATACCATCCTGGAAAAGTGAACGTGGTAGCTGACGCATTGAGTAGAAGATCATATGCAAGTACGAGTGCGATATTGTCAACACAAAGGCCCATTTTGTGTGACTTGCAAAGGATGGAGATATAGTTAAAGACTCCAGGGACACATGTGATGATGGCGAATATACGAGTAGAACCAACTTTAATCGATAAAGTTAAAGCTGCTCAAGCTACAGACCTGGAGCTGATGCGTATGAGGAAGAAAGTGCAAGAAGGTGTTATGCCGGAAGCAAGAATCAATGAAGAAGGAATACTTCGAGTCAACTCCAGACTTTGTGTTCCTAACAACCCTGATTTAAAGTATGAAATCATGATGGAGGCGCACAACACACCGTTTGTAATCTATCTTGGAAGTACCAAAATGTATCATGATCTTCGTCATACATTTTGGTGGAGCAATATGAAGAGAGAGATAGCGTTGTTTATCTCAAGGTGTCTAACTTGTCAACGAGTCAAAGCGGAGCATCAAGTACCAAAAGGTCAATTGCAACTACTTGAAATTCTAGAATGGAAGTAGGAGCACATTACCATGGATTTCGTTACCGGTCTTCCTAAGGTTTCTCAAGGTATAGATGCGATTTGGGTCATTATTGATAGATTGACCAAGTCTGCTCATTTCTTACCGATACAAGAAACTTATACATTTGAACGTCTTGCTCGTATGTACATAAACGAGATTGTATGACTACATGATACGCCAGTATCCATAGTTTCTGATCGAGGCCCAAGATTCACTTCACGATTTTGGGTTAGTTTACAAAAAGCTATAGGCACGGATTTACGATTTAGTTCGGCATATCATCCTCAGACGGACGGACAATCAGAGAGGACTATTCAAACTCTTGAAGATCTATTAAGACTCTGTGTACTTGATTTCAAGGGAAGTTGGGACAAGTTCTTACCATTGGTGGAGTTTTCCTACAACAACAGTTATCAAACAAGTATTGGCCTGGCACCATTCGAAGCATTGTATGGAAAAAAATGTCGTTCTCCAGTATACTGGGATGAGGTGGGTGAAGCAACGTTGTTGGGACCGGAGTTGGTACGTATGACTACAGAAAAGATTCAAACGATCCAACAACGTATAAAAACCTCACAAGATCGACAAAAGAGTTATGTTGATCTTCATCGAAAGGACGTGAAATTTGATATAGGAGATCATGTGTTCTTACGTGTTGCTCCATGGAAAGAAGTTACGAGATTTGGAAAGAGAGAAAAGCTCAATCCTCGATTCATCGGTCCATTTTTAATCCTCGATCGAGTAGGAACTGTGGCTTATAGACTCGCTTTACCGCCAAGTATGTCTCGTGTTCATAACGTTTTTCACATATCCATGTTACGTAAATATGTGGAAGACCCGAACCACATTATTGAGTTAGAACCGGACGAAATAACAGAAGATTTGACGTATGAAGAAGTTCATGTTCAAATCTTGGATAAGAAGGAACATATTCTACGCTCCAAGGTTATACCTCAAGTCAAAGTTTTGTGGAGAAACCACGATGTTGAGGAAATGACTTGGGAGTTAGAATCTGAAATGAAATCAAGGTATCCTTACCTCTTCGACATACCAGGTACGTACCCTAATTTCGAGGGCGAAATTTCATAAGAAGGGGAGGTTCTAAGACCCCAACTTTTATAAATAAAAATAAATTTTCTATAAATATCATTTTTGAATATTATGGAGTTAATTTGATATAATGTTAGAGTTGTGGGTAATATTTATAAATTTTGCAAAGTACGCAAGTTGTTATATAATATTCGATTGGTCAGGCAATATTCGTTTTAACAGGGAATATTCGTACAACGACACAATCATTGGTGGACCCCACAACGGAATTATTGTCGGATTGAGAAAATGACAAAAATATTTTATTAAAAATAACGGCGGAAGTTTTGCCATTTATACTGTTGAACTACTCGGTAGTAAAAGTACAGTAATACGTATGGTTGCATAGTAGCACACGGTATTGATTATTAATGCTTATGTGAGAAGTCACATAATTTGATTCAATTATTGTCAGTTAATAGAATTATTTAGCGATAATGAAGTTTTGTTTTATTCGTATTATTAACGTAATAAAACAGAAACATCTTTTTATATAAAACAGAATACTTTATTAAAGTTATTCTATAAATAGAATATATTATATTTTATTTAAAAGATTTTTCTTTAAATATGGACCGTCAGATTAAAGTAAATCAATCTGGACCGTTCATGGATTAGTTATTATGCAGTCCATTCTTCTATAAATAACAGCTCATTCCTTCATTATTTCTTACGAATTCATTGAACTCTAGAGAGAGAAACTCTAGAGAGAGAGAAAAAAAGTATTCTACTACTTAACTACTTCCTTATTTCAGTTCTTCTTTAAAACGGTAAGGGGTGTTATTCTTTCTTATTCATGAAGAGAACTATTGTTATTCCATTTCTTATTATTCTGTTGGAATAACCTGTATACACGGTCTACCCTATACTTAGTGACATTCTTCTATTATTCTGTTGGAACATCCTGTCTGTGTGTTCTACACCGGACCTGGTTCTGTTTTTATTATTATTCTGTTGGAACATCCTGTCTGTGTGTTTTACACCGGACCTGGTTCCGTCTTGTTATTATTCTGTTGGAACATCCTGTCTGTGTATTTTACACCGGACCTGGTTCTATTATTTATTATTCTGTCGGAATATCCTGTCTATGCGTTTACGCCGGACCTGATTCCATTATTTATTATTCTGTCGGAATATCATGTCTATGCGTTTACGCCGGACCTGATTCTATTATTTATTATTCTGTTGGAATAACCTGTCTGTGCGGTCTATCGCATGCCGGGTGATTTCTTTTGTTATTCCATTCTTTATTATACTCAGTTGGTTAAGTTTTAACTTCTATACTCCATGAAATTAGTGGAATATCCTTGATAATTGCGGTTCATCCAGTATCTTTTCATGAAAATATTCTTCTAAGCATTCTTGAATTTTACTCCACAAAGCAGTATCATGTTGACAATTTGGACGTTAATTTTTGGATAAATTAATTCTTGAACTTGTTTTATTGAATTCTTATATCATTTTCATCATTCTCATGTTTATAAAATGTTGAAAGTCATCTGTGGCCTGTAGTACATAGATGGACTTGGTATGATTATGACCAGGGATTATTTGGTATAATCATGACCGTAATGTTATAAATGATGTGATAAAAGTCATCATTGGCCCGTAGTGCATTGATGGGCATTTGTTAGCATGATCATGACCATTAATGAGTACACAAATATTCTTGGCCCGTAGTGCATGAATAATTGTGGTCGTGATACTAAATAATATCATTGGCCGTAGTGCAGGGGTGATTCGATGATGTGGATTATTTTATTAAGCTGAGTCCCAGCAATAACAGTGTTGAAAAACCTTTTAAATCATAGAAGATAGTAGATTTTATTCTCTACTTGACTCTTTTAATGGATTGCTTGTTCCGCTGCAGTTAAACTTGATGTTCGTTATATTTTATATTTCAATGTTCTCTTACTATTCTATTAAATAGTGTGACAATAATTGTAATGAGGACTCCTTTTGAGTTTGTATAGTCTCTAGTAGACAATAATTGTATTCAAACTCACAGTTATCTTTTGTCGTATTGTACACGACAGTTGTATTAGTAAGTTGTATTTGTATTCTGTACCATGTATCTGACGACCCAAGATGGGTGATGTATTTCTAATTTTGGGAGCGTCACACTTATTAACCCATCTACACTCTTGAATTTATCCAATGTGAGATTCATGTGAAATATCCCAACAATAACCCTAAACTCTTGAATTTATCCAATGTGGTATTCATGTGAAATATCCCAACAATAACCCTAAAACCTCACCTTCATATAGAGTATTCTGAGAATAATTCTCAATGGAGAGTCCAGAGCAGATAGAGATTATTGATCTGAACTCCCATTTCTGCATAGAAATGGCAAACCATGTTCTGTTGAAAGAAGCTGAAAAGGGAACAAATTTTGTGGTATCACCCTTGATCTTTTTCAGGTCATGTTGAGCGTGAAAGATTGCCATGGGATCAACTGGTCGTACCTTGGAACAATTTCTTTTCTATTTGAGATTAAAAAATATTCAAGAACTCAAGTTTCTCAGTTCACAAATTGTTTTTATTACAATGAAATTGCACGGTGATCATGGCAAGATTCTTGCAGCTTGTCATCTTGTAACATTTGTTATTGGTGCTTCAAAGTTTTGGTTTAAAGCCTTCTTTTGAAGCCACTCTCAAAGATGTTTACATAGCTGAAGTTAAAGGGGTTGACTTTGCAAACAAGGAGAATTTTTATGTAATTATTGATATATACTCATTGTAATCTTGGTTCTCTTCATCCAAACATTTGATTCGATAAATTTGATCCAACAGCTATAAGTAAGAAATTTAATTAGGATAAACCGGTCAATCCAAAATTTTAGGCTATGCCTCTTAAAGAAGTGGGAAAAAAAACAAACTATTTGAAAGATCTGCTAATGACAGTTTTTTGCTTCTTGTTATTGAAGGGCTGATCAAGTGGTAGAAGAAGTGAATTTATGGGCTGAAGATGCAACGAAAGGACTGATCAAAGAGCTCCTTCCCTCGGGATCTCTAGGCAGTGATACTGCCAGAGGCGGAACCAAGGGGGGTCGAGGGGGGGCATATGACCCCCCTGGAATTTCCGGCGGTTAGGGAGAGTTTGGAGGAGGCTGGGTTGCTGAGGCGGCAGGGGCGGATCTACGGTTGCGGCAGGGGCGGATCTACGGCTGGGGCAGGGGGGTATGACGAAATCTCAAGTTATTGTCTCTACTAATCAGATTTGGCTGCTATGTTGCTTGTTGGATCTGATTAGGAATTTCGGTACATCTGTTACAGCATCTGTTCTTAGAATGATTTTGATTTGTTGTTATTTAATATAATAAAAATACCTATTTACCAGCAAGCGAACATTTTTTTGATGATAAAAGATTAGGGCTGTTAAAGTTTTCTCTCAACAATCAAGCTTAAGGTTTTAGCTCTCTGTTTGGCCTAAATTTGCGGATTCTACTTTAATGCTCTTTAGCTTGAAAATAGCTTTGGTTTCTCCGTGAGGTAAGATTATTATTTCTATATAAGGAATAAGTCTTTTATTTGATATATATATATATATATATATATATATATATATATATATATGTGTGTGTGTGTGTGTGTGTGTGTGTGTGTGTGTGTGTATATATATATGTATATGTTTGTGAAGCTGTTTTTGAGTAGAGAGAAAGAGGAAGAGAGGTAGCTATCGGAGTTATATTACGATCATTCTCCGGCGAGTTTGTTCCAGTATGGGGCAGTGTGCGTTGACATTGGGTGAAGCAATGAGCCCGTGTGATTTCAAATTTCAAATTGCAGATGGTGATCACTTGCTATCTATCGGGTCCAACATGTTTCGACCAAAATTTTCTTTCGGCCCACGTGAGCTGGGCTGATGGTCTTATGGACTGATGGCCACGTGGGCTGGTCCATACAGGAGATGGGACTATGTTTTGAACTTCATTGTACAATCTAATTTTTAAAAATTAATATACAAATCAAATTTAGCAAAAAAAAAATAATGGCTACACTAGAAGCACTCTAAGCGTTAATAAATAATTTTTTTTATTGATGTATTTTGACCCCCCTATAAAATTGTTCTAGTTCCGCCACTGGATACTGCTCTTGTATTTTCCAATGCACTTTACTTCAAAGGGGCATGGGACAGATCAAAAGTTTAATTTAGAAAAGAGCAAGCACAAAGATTGATTATTACCTTCTAAATGGCCAGATTAATTATTCAAGTTCCCTTCATGACCAGCAATAAAGATGAGAGACATGTTTACCATAATGGCTATGATTGTGACTACAAAATTCTTAAAATTCCATATCAAAATGGTCAGGACACTAGAAAATTTTCCATGTATTTCTTCCTTCCTCGCGAGAGAAATTGTTTGCGTAATCTTGTAAGAAAATTTGATTCCATTCCTGGATTCTTTAATCAAGATTTTAAGTTATGGGAAGAGGATCTTTCTGATTTTTGGAACCCCAAGTTCAAGTTTTCCTTCGAGTTTGAAGCATTGGAAACAACAGTCAAGGAATTTGGACTACAACTACCATTTACTAGTATTGGTGAGTTCAATGAAATGATAGATTTTCCCCAGGGACATAAAAGCAGCCGTGATCGCTCTCCATTTACCTCTCCGTGGGCGTTTGGCAAATCAGAATGATTGGCACGGTCGAGAAAGCTTTTTTGCATAGAACTGTTTACATCCAAATCCCAAAATTTTAGTTTTGGGTTAAGTAATTATGTGCTAAGGGCTTATATCAGTTAACTAGACATCACTGGAGGATTTTAGTTAACCGATGGCGTTCAGACAAACGTATCCGGCTAGGTCAAAAATTAAGAAAATGGTTGAATATATATTTGAAAGAGTAAAATACGTGGAATAACAGTTATACACCCACGTTCCTTCAGATTAGTAACATGGAATTGTTTTGTTCAGTTAACTGGCGCACCAGCAAAGTTGGCCGAAATTTAAGAAACGCAACAGTTAAGTCAAATAAATGCAGCAAGCAAGTAAAGACCCACGTTCCTTCAGTTCAGCAGAGTGGGTAGGCCATGTTCAAGTACCTCATACACTAGCAGAAAATGGGTTAGTGGGCCGAATTTCAAGGAGAATGTGGGTAAATAGACAGTTAAGTCGGTGCAGCAGCCTTTCAGCAGCTCTATAAATAAGAAAAGTCTATTTTGCTAACAAGAACACAACACACAACAAATCCTGAACACTCAAGTTCTTCTAGTTTTTCTAGTATTTTAGCTTAGGCTATAACTGTTGGAAATAGAATTGAATGAGAAAAAAAATTGACTCGGGTCAAATCAGTTTGTGCGCGGATCGGGTCAAAACAGTTTGTGCACCAACGGTAATAAACCGTGAATTCTTCTATAAATTAAAGAAGATGGACGCGTATGAATCCCGTCGTTCCTGTTCTTATTTTTCCTAGTTATATGCATTGTGTTTCCTGTGAATTTTGACAAGCAAAAAGTACATAGTGCAGTGTGCAATTTCATAGTGCAGTGTGCAGTAAGAAAATTTTCTTCCTTTTTCAGTTTACTTTATGCATGTGTTATCATTGTTATTGTTCATAAAAGTTTGAGTACATAAACATTGAATTTGGTTCGATGAATTCTTAATTTTGTAATGCTACTAATTAAGAATTGAAATCTGTTTTATCTTGGGAAGCAATTATTCAATTAACCCTTAGCATTTGTGGGAGAATAAATTTGCTTTAAGGAGACTTTGTGAATTCAAAGGACTCGGATTTATTATTAATAATTTCTGTGTTATATATATAGATATATAAAATCATGTTTTGTTTTATCATATTTATATATATTAAATAACACTATATATTACAGATAACAATAACAATTACTTTGTTACGCCAACACATGGCTTAGTTAACTGTTATAATTTGTAGTTTTATTGGATTTGCAACTTGTTACATCCACTTGAACTTAGTTGTACGTTTAATGCCGGTTGTTTGCTAACTTGTTACGTCCATTCGGGCTTAGTTGTGTATTTAATGTTGAATTTGTAGCTTGTTATGTCCATTCGGACTTAGTTGCATATTCAACCCCAGTTGTTCGCCTTCATCCGAACCTTCATATGATGTTGTTGATTTGCTCTGCACTTTGCCAACAGAGTATTCGATCCGGCTGTAAAGTTCACAACATATCCCAGTAATTATATTCAGGTTTTTACTTAACTGTCTAACATTAATTAGTGATTATCTGTTGCATGTATTTGTTAATTGTGATGATAAGTTGGAATTTGTTTATAAATATATTCATAAAACCACCAAAAAACTTAAGTGATAATAGTTCAACAACTTTGTTATTTATAGTGTAGTTTAACTCTGATAATAAATCAACAAGTAGATAACTAGAATTAGTTAGTCAAAAAAAATCAAGTGCACTCTCCAAATCATTTAAAAGACATGTGTTAACTGAATATAATTTTATCAGTTAGATAAACACTTCTCACATTGAATCCAGCGAACTCTGACAGCCCGCACAAAAAATTATTGGCACAACACAAACTTCGTCTTTTGAAGATATTCCACAAGTCCTGTATTGGAGTGAATGAGGAGGGGACAGCTGCTGCAGCTAGAACTGCTCTGGTAATGAGATGGTGCTACTTATCCAACTCCAAGCTTTGTGGCTGATCATCCCTTCATGTTTATGATGATAAGAGGAGACGTACTGCATGTCGTATTGTGTTCTTCATTGGAGCTGTACGTGCTCAACCCTCTGCTGGTTAATTGAAGTCTTGTAATATAGATTTTAGAGGCTTCAAGATTTACCATAAATTGGTATGACCAATATAATAAATTAAGAGTACAACTACTTGGCAAATTAGATGACGTATCAAGAAAGGCCTAAATATGGACAGTTAATTACTGATATAGAAGGGAATAGCTAGCTAGCTAGCAAACAAAATTGGGAGAATTTGAGCTAAAACCCATAATAATCTAGTATGGTATAAAATATGTATAATACGAGGGAAGGAGAAGGATCTGAAGTTGGGAGATATAATATTTATGCTTGTTGAGCCATGTTGTTTGTGTATGAGGTTGCTGTGGTGTAGTGGTTATCACGTTAGTCTTACACACTAAAGGTCCCCAGTTCGATCCTGGGCAGCAACATTTTTATAAATGAGTTATGTTACCCACGCTTTAGTCTTTTGGACCAGGCCAAGAAAATATATAGTTGTCAACTTGCGATATACAGTTTGTTCTTGCAGAGCTAGCTAGGTCCTAGGTCTTAAAAAATCAAGCAAACATGCAGCAGCAGCAAAGTAACACTCGTATAGTCGTATGGGGAACAACCTGCATGCAGCAGCAATGGACGCACTTGCTGTCATGGCTTGAGGATCACATGATTTCTTCCTTCTACATACTCGATTTCCTACCACATAAGTGGGTCTCTCGGGTCACGGGCTACAAATCTCCAGTTTTGGGCCTGACATTTGGAACTTAAGCCCATATCCTAACACCTAGGAAGATGTTATGTCAGGCCCATTTTAATAACTTAAGGTGACAACTGTGAGCATTAATGCATCTTAAAGTTTCAGCGTCAATCAAAATTTGGAATTCTTGACATGTTGGAAGGAAACAGAAGGGACATGTGAAATTTAAGACGACTTAATACTACTCCACTACTAATTCATTACTCTCTCTCTCACACACACAACGGGGAAGTCAGAAATTTTTATCAGTGGGATCGAAATAATTACTGAGTTACAAATAATCTGGCGGGGGCGCTTCGAGCCAATTTTTTTTTAATACTTTATACTTTCGAGTATATGTATATACTATATTATAATGAAAATATAATAAGCAATAATATATGGTATATATACACTATATTGATTCATACTAGACTTTTTTAATCACAATTGTTTATAAGTAAGTAATTCATTATTTATTTTTAAAAATAATATAAATTAGATTATTATTTAGTTCAAAATATTATAGAGAGATACATATATTAAGAGGATATGAGTCATATGTGATTAAAATTTGATTGACAAAGTTATAAATTTTCAATTTGATCCCGTATAATAGAAAATTTATAAAATTTTAGTGAGGTCAATTTATATATAATACTTAAAAATTTTAAAATTTATCTTACGTTATAAAATATTTTTTTTCCAGTGATGGCAATTGACCCTATAGAACTCTACGTGGCTTCGCCACTGCGCGCACACACACACACACACTTATTTTTGCTTTTCACGAGTTTCATAAACCTGCAACTCGCGATCACGAGTCATGGAATTCTCTGAATTCACCTGCACTTATCCAAATTAAAGTAGCTGGTGGAGTCGAGGCAAATTAAGTCCAAAAACTTGTTACTCCCTCCCTCCCTCCCTCCCTCCCTCCCTCCCTCATATATAATATAGGATAATAGGACGTTTGTTTTAAACTTGTGCATAAAAATTAAATAAATAATTGTATAATATTTAATATAATATCAACTGTCTATAATATTATTTACCATATACTTATGTGATACTCTCTCCCTCATCTGTAACATTCTCATGAGGGGTAATTTTAAAAAAATTATGGTTAATTCTTCTAGATTATATAAAACGTCAAATAATTTAAGAAAAATAAAATCATCTAAAACGTCATATATTATGTGACGGATGTACAGTAATATTTAGTGACATTAAAATCCTTTTCTCCCATTTTCAGCAACTACATGTCCCTTTGTAATATTTTAATTTTGATCACATGAGGCATGCATGTTTTTGGACTATGACATGGCATCTCAAATGTGTGACGCAGTAATTAAATTACAGTAGAATAAAATAACTATATATCCAAAATACATATACATATGATATTATCTGTTTAGAACATACTATTTAGTGTTAGATACTTATTAATTAAAGAAAAATAATGAAATATATTAAGAACATGTTACTGTCAAGTTTAGGTCAATTTGGAAACCTGTTAATTCAATGTATCTTAGCATTTGTTACTGTTTGAAATGTGACTTATAAACGTTAATATATACTTCTTCTGTTATAAAAATAAAAATAAAAACAAAAAATTATTTGACTTTGAATATTATAGTTAATTTAATTAATTTTAAAATTCAATTATAATTTTTGAACTAGTTTACATTAATTTAGAATTTTATAATTTAATTAGAAAAAATTATGCACTATTAATAGAGTTTTTAAGAGAAACAGACTTGCCACCTTACCATTTAATAGAGTTCAAATAATGGTCTCGTGGGATCGAGTATGTCCCACTCATTTAGCAATGGAACATTTAGACAATCTTGTCATAATCCATTCAAATGCAATATACTTATATGATAATAAATTAAACATGTTAAATAAAATAATAAATAGGGGGAGGGAAAAATATATTTCAAAAGCTAAATTTACTTTTAAAAAATATAAATGACTTATAATAAGTAATTTAGGAGAAGTCCCCTAGGTAAGACTTGAGAGTACTAGCCAGGTTGAACTCTTTTTGATATCACTATTGAAAAAAATTAAGAGATACTGGTCCTTTTTGTCCGGCAAAAAAATAAAAATAAAGGTACCAATAAAATTGAATGAAAAATTCTTAATCTACAAGATAATATGAATGAAATAGAAGTTCTGAATATCGAATGAAATGATGTATTTAATAACTGTCTATCTAAAATATTTGGATACGTGTATTTTTCTATTTTTAACTTTTGGACTATTATGAACAAATTTATTATGTAATTATAAATAAGCAATGTTATCTAAGAAAAATAAAATATAAACTCGTGAACAATCTTTAATGGAGTATACTATTAGTAATATAATTTTAAGAATAAACACTAAATTTTTTTAATAACATTTTATCAGTCCATAAAATCAAAACAAAAGACAACAACATTAATTAAATTAGTTATTGACCAATTTGTCAAAGATAAAAAATCAAAAAATAATTTTTACATGGCAAAATTTGTTTACAATAGTAAAAAAAGATGGATATTAAATGTAATTTATAATTGTCTATGAGGGTATGTAGTTAAATATATCATTCAGCTCTACTTCTTAATGATTCAACCATAATTTTCTGGATGAATCGTTCAGACGCATTCAGAATTTAAAAATTATAAAACAAATAGTTTGAATGACGTATTCGGTCATATTCAGACTCATTCAAATATAAATAAATAACCCCTAAATTGTAGCATAAAGCTTAAAAACATTATTATATAACATATCAAATATTCTGATGAAATCTTAGTCTAGTGATTAAGTCTGATAACTCTGACCTTTAGGTTTTATGACATTAATATGTCACCTTTGTAAATTCCAAGCAGGTATCCATCCTTATATGGATATCAACTACTCTTATTTTAGAGGAAGCAAAAAACCAATATGCTCCACCTACCACAACACATACACTTCTCTCACTGAAAACAGAAACCTATTTTTCATTTTAGAGGGTCGATTATGGACAATTTTTCGATTAATAATCCTAAAACTAAGATTTTTATATAAAACATTTTTATTTTATATATGATTATTTAATAGTAATAAATTTCAGAGACCAATATTTATTACTAATTTTTTTTTATCAAGTCTAATTTTGTAACATATCTAAATATTTGAGAAGGAAAAGAGAAAAAAAAAAAATTTAACTCGACAAAAAATAATAGGAGTTTCATTGTCATATGGAACGGCTCGTATTTAAGAAGTATGTTATTAGCATTTAAAAGAATGACACAAAATGATGAATCGAGCAATTCAGTTGTATTATTAGCCAATAATTGGGTAACTATTTCTGACTAGGATATAATATGAAATTGTGGGCCTAAATGTCTAATACAAAAATAAGGGTTATTTACACTTCTTAGTATATTTTTTAAAAAAATTATAGTAATAAAAATGTATTTAGAAAATATTTACAGAATTAATACATTTTTAATAAAAAAAAGTTTATTAATCCCATATATATTCCATGTATTATATATTTAGTTGTTACTTGTTATTGGGCACTACCTAACTGATCGTTAAACCCTAACATCAAACACGAAATAAGGTTTATGTCCGCGCCCTGAGCTTACACCCCTTTGTCTCCGTTTCAATGTTCAATTTGAATTCCCGTTGACGAAATCTCCATCAATGGCTGCTTCTAAGCTATCTTCCTTGGCAGCAATGGCTGTCGCAACTGCTTCTTTCTCCACGTTCTCTAATCGCGCATACGTCGATGCTCCTTTTCGATTCTCTCCCTTCTCTTCTAAGCTATATTCTGATTTGGTTATACTAGGTATTTTTTGACAATATGGAGGTTGATTAAATTAGTTTTGGAAATCTGTTGATTGTGTTTTGGTTACTAGTACTTATATAGTTGGATACTACTGATTGGTCTTTGATTTTATTACCAGTAGTTTGACATTGTTTGTTTGTTCATATTGGGTTTTTTGGACTCTTTCCTTTAGAGGTAACCAAATGCATATTAGTGAGTGACATAACTTCATCATGTTGGTTACTTATAATTAATCTTTTTAAAAATAAAATTATTTTGAATATGGTGCAATTGTTAGCCAAACCTTCATACACATGTAACCATTTTAGTTTTTGTGGGTAACCAAATAGTCATAAGAAAATTTTAGAACAATTACCAAGTGTTGCATGTATTTGTTTTCTTTATCTTGTTAAACCATGATGGAATCAGAGAGTAATCGTGTGGTTTTCCTCTTACTTAATGTAAAAAGAAAAAAATACAAAATATTATTCAATATTGTGTAACACAATCCCGATTACTTTACATCAATAAAAAGGTGCAATTGGTAGCTAAACCTTCATACAAATGTAACCATTTTAGTTTTTGTGAATAACCAAATAGTCGTAAAAAAAATTCAGAACAGTTACATGTATTTGCTTTTTTTATCTTGTTAAACCATGATGGAATCAGAGAGTAGTCATGTGATTTTCCTCTTACTTAATGATTTCAAATTTAGAAAAAGAAAACCAAAAAAAAAAAAAAAGGTAGAAGATGTTGAATGGCAAAAGCGTGACGAAGGCAGGCGGGATGGTGACCGTGATAGTAGTAGTCGCCACGAGGAGCTAAATTCTGTTCTTGCAAAGAAATCTCCTCCTCCTCCAACAATCGAAGATCTTCATCTATTTCCTACACTTTATAAAGTAGCAAAACCAAGGACCTAATTGAAGCACTGTTCATTTTTTTACCCGGCTGAAAACTTTTTGGCTAGAATTCCTTCCTTGACAAGTAATATAGAATTGGAAAAGCTGCACTCATTTTGTACTTATTTTGTGTAATGCACTAATCTTATAATTATTTTTTAATTATTGTATTGTAGTGTAAAGAACCCAAAAATATTATACCTAGTATATAATTTTGATTCACTATCCTAATCTAATCTGTATTATAAAGTGGCTTTCGGAGTAATTGTATCATACTAATTTTTTTTCTTTTGTCCTTATAGTTTTAATTATGTTATTATTTTATTCTTTTCATATAATTTTTTTCATATTTTTATTTAATCTTTTAAATTTTATAAAATATTTATTTTATCTTAAATAATTTATACATGTAATGTGTGTGCCATCCGGTGCTAATTGAGAAGACAAGATGCATACATTTTTGTCATAAACGTAACTTCCATTTTCAATAATCGCTTAGAAAATTTATTGCTTTTTTGACTAAACTCACTCGGCTACACATTTTGGGGTGATCATTAATTAGATAAAGTGTCGGTATCAGCCTCTCTGAATTCGTCGACTGATAAAATTTTGAAAATAAATGTTACACTTTTAATAGACTTTACTCTCTAAATGAAAATAAATCAGTACTTATTAAATTCCTAGAGCACATGTTGCATGGGAAACGACATTGTAATAATAAGAGAATATTACTCTCTCTATTGGTTAATATAAATTATTTTAAAATTGGGTATAAGTATTAAGAAAATAATTATAAAACATTAAATATACTATCAATTGTCTATATTGCCCTTGTATTAGAAAAAGAGAGTGTTATTTATTGGACAAAAAATAGTGAGAGAACCAAAATTATATTTATTACTTGGAGTAATATTAGAAACTAAGCAATTAACGCTTACTTGAAATTCTCAAACGACTTATATTTAGGAACAAAAATATTTCTCTAAAACGACTTATATTAAGGAACGGAGGGAGTATTTTCATATGTATTTTTGATATTTTTACATGTTTCTTTCTCACGTGAAGGTGGAACTCACTGTATGCTCATGTGAGAAAATCAGTTCCCTTTTCTTACAACTATTTTGGAAAAAAAGAATTTAATTTTATCTGTAATTGACACTGAAATAAGGTCGCAATAATTACTCCGTTTATTTGTTTAATTTTTAGAGTAAAATTTGGTTTTTTTATTTGCCATTTATAGATTGACACTGAAATAAGGTCACAATAATTACTCCGTTCTTATTTGTTTAATTTTTAGAGTAAAATTTGTTTTTTTATTTGTCATTTATAGATTTGAAGATAGCATTAATGACTTAGTTTATCATGTTATCCATAAGTTAAATATTAATTTTTTTTATATTCTTTAATGAATTTTGAACGATAATATTGAGATTTTAAAATCATTTTAATTAATCAGATAAAATATTAATTATATTTCTTAATATATATGATGAGTGAAAAAAAGAAAGAAATTAAAGTGTTACCCTTCAAATATGGGAAAGAAGAAAGGGGAATTATTATAACCTTGTTTCATTTATTTGCAGTAATACAACTCGCATAGGGCAATTTAATAAAATATTGGCCCACTAGCATGCATTTGCATCAAAATTTTGTTATCTGTAAATATTGGAAAGCACCCATATATGATAAGAACCAAAAATATAATTTCTCTAAAAGTCAAAAAATAAAGAATAAAATCTGAAGTATTTTCAAGGATAAATGAAATAAAACCCTACATCCTCCCTAGTAGTTTATCCCAATTATATATATGTGTGTGTGTGTGCGCGCGCGCGCGCGCGAGTCATATCCTAAAAATATCTGAATGATCTAATCTATGTATTCATCCATTTTTTTGATGATAACCCTCTTTCTCTCTCTCAGTTATTTAACAAACATCAACATCACTAATCCATATTTATCTATAAACTATCCATCTATACCAAAATATAACGAGATAAGAGTCATTTTAGTTGGTCTCGCGTTACCTCAGCAATATAAATATAAATTTGATGATTCTGTAGTTCAAATTTTTTTTATTTTGTGATTTTCATATCTTATTGATCATAAATTTTGGCCGACTAAAAAGCTAACTCAAGAGCTCAAAAGTTAAGTTTATCACAAAATTTTAAAACACATTTATTATTAAACATACAATGTATCTTTATTACTAAGAACTGTGTAAAGATAAAAATATTATTGAAGATGCAATGTATCATTTGTTACTAAAAATTGAGCAAAAGGTTAAAAAAAATACTACTTTTGGACTACCTTAAATTGCTAAGTTAATTCGAAACTAACTAAAATGTTGCTCAAATATATCATATTTAAAATTTATCTAATAAGTTGTTTCTATACTTAAGTAGGGATTATTGAGCTTGTACAACTTAGAATGTGAATGCCTTTTCCTAAAGTGTTTAGACAGTTGATCATGTAGATTGTCAATGCGAATTACATGGTTTGATGTGGTAGGTTATTGTGAATATGAAAGGTTCATCACTTTACTTGTATGCTTAAAAACTCAAATTTAAATTGTTAGACAAAAACCAGGTAACTCAAGTCTAAAAAGGAAACTTCTAATTTCTTTGTTGTTATATACTACATGATTTTTTCAAAAAATAATACTAGTAATTTTATTATAAAAAATTGACCTAAGTTGTGGAGTTGGTGCTTTCTTGGAGTATATTTTCATATTTTTATTAAAATTAAGCTTACGAGGTAAGAAATAATGTTTGTCAAATGTATTCTTAAATGTGTGTACCTGTTCTGACAGTATTATTTTCGACACTCGAAATAAAATTAATAACAAAATAAATAAATAAGCTAACTAATTATTAAAACCATAGAAGTAGTAACCTAATTTTAGTAGAGAGGAGTTATAAAGTGTTAGACCTATATTGACACTTGTAAAAGAGTTAGTAGGAAGTCAGTAGCCAAAATTATTTGGGACCAATCTTAAATGCGATACATTAAAAAGTTTGTTACAATGATAAAAAAAAATTACTTTAAATATTTATTTATTTTTTTTCAAAAAAAAAAACCTCCAGGCTCCGGTCCATGTCTTACGGTTGAATGGATGAATGACAGATTCACACCCGCTGTAAAAAATGGGACACCGACGCCGTAATTACCGCCAATACTCGGTTTCCTGCTCCACTTCTTCAACAAACAAATTCAGCCTCTCCTCTCCATTTCTCACTCTTCCTTCTCTCTCGCCGGAATCTGGTCGAGAAACTCTTCCAAAAACCAAATCTTGCAATGGGTTCATCCAATCTGTTGCATTTTTCAATTTTAACACTCCAGTGATCCATCAATCGAGCTTAAGGCAGTTTTGCATCTACATTGTAAGTGTGTGTTTGTGAGTTTTACTTTTGCGTTTTATTAACATTTACGAGGTGTTAGTGTCATTACAGTTTTTGGGCTTCGAGGCGATTTGCATTTAATGGTTTAAGTTTGTAGATTCGTCTTGTTTTCCGCAAAGATAAGAATTAAATAATTTAGATCATGTAACTACTTTGGAGTTTCTCGTTTATATTAAACAAATATATTTTTCATTTTTTGTATTTTTGACTTGTTTATAGGTATTTATTAGCACCCAATTCAGCATTATAACAACAGCAGATTCAGAGGTTTTTGGTCATTTTGGAGGTTTATGTTGTCGAATGTGAACTTGCAAGAAGCAAAGTGATGGTATCACAATGTGTAAATTAGATGATAAGTGCGACATTGGGGGAGATAAAGAGAAAAAGTGGGAGATTGGTATGAAGTTTGTGGGTCAGAATAAAGAGGAAAGACTTAATTTGATGGTTTCTCGGGCTCGAATGATGTTGTGGATTGTTCGGGGAATGACAACGGTGTTGATTTGGACTTTTGTTATTCGGTTATTGACAATGGGTGAGGTTTGGGGTCCAAGGTTGTTGAAGAGTTGGCCTTCATGTTTTACTCCTTCAAATATGTTTACTGAGGCTAACATGTCTTATGTTCACCCCAAAGTGTATCTTCCTCCCAAGAGTGAGTAATATGCTTGTTACTTGCCCTTCTTGCCGGTTTTTACTAGTTCAATTTAGACTACTGCTATGTGTGTGTATCTGCGTGTGATGGTTGTTCGTTCATTCTTAATTTCATAGAATCAAAATGCTGCAACTATTTCATTTTCGAAACTAATTGCCTAATTGGAGCATACCTTTCTAGCTTTATTTTGAAGTCTTTAAGAAACTTCTCTCAATGTTTATGTTTATTGGTTTTTGGTAATTCCCATTTGCTAAACTAGGCAATTTTTTTCTAGCTGGTGGTACATCTACTTAAGAAAAGCTAAATTGTTTGCATGTTTGTATCATTTTGTTGTTGATGCTGCCATTTGGTGCCTATAATGATAGATGTTTTGGTTTTCAATTAGCTCACCTTAAATATTTTTGTTGGTTGTATTTCAATTTCTTTGCACTTCTGAATTCAACAGCGGTTGGTTTCAGGGGTTTATAAGAACAATGGTTATCTCATGGTTTCTTGCAATGGAGGACTCAATCAAATGCGAGGAGCTGTGAGTTACTAATTACTTTTATAATGATTAATACTGTCACGAATTTTTACTTCAGCCATTAGATTCTATATCATGCTTTGTTGATGTGACCACTGCCGTGCAGATTTGTGACATGGTTGCTATTGCTAGATATCTGAATGTCACCCTTATTGTGCCAGTACTGGATAAAACTTCAGTTTGGAGAGATCCAAGGTGGGTTCAGTTACTTTTCTGACTTTGTCGCAATAAACGGATGTAGCTGTAAACATATATCATGTTGAGTACCATAAATTCTGTATGGATACTCTCTTCAGATTTGCTAAGATTTTCTATCCATGTGACAGTGAGTTTAAAGACATATTTGATGTTGATCATTTCATTGCATCTTTGAGGGATGAAGTCCGAATTTTGAAAGAGCTGCCACCACGGCTTAAGAGAAGAGTTGAGCTTGGACTGTTCTACTCATTGCCGCCTATTAGTTGGTCGGACATTTCCTACTATCATAATCAGGTTGGTTTGCTATTGAACAATGCTAAGTGGCATTTAATGTCTCTACCTATTGTACACACCATAACTAAACTTCTCATTAATGTTTCCAAACAGATTCTTCCTCTACTTCAAAGGTATAAAGTAGTGCATTTAAATAGAACCGATGCTCGACTTGCTAATAATGGGTTACCTCTAGAGATTCAGAAGTTGCGTTGCAGAGTTAATTTTAGTGCTCTGAGATTCACTTCCCAAATAGAGGAACTGGGTAGAAAGGTTGTCAGCATTTTGAGGCAAAATGGTCCTTTTGTTGTTCTCCATCTCAGATATGAGATGGATATGTTGGCTTTCTCTGGCTGCAGTCATGGCTGCAACAATGAAGAGGTGGAAGAACTAACAAGAATGAGGTATTACTTTATTTTTACTTGGGGGAATAAATAGTTGGATCATATAAATGCTCTTTTGACATTGTTGAATTGTGCATCACTAGATATGCTTATCCCTGGTGGAAGGAAAAGGTTATAGATTCGGACTTCAAAAGAAAAGAAGGCTTGTGTCCTTTGACACCTGAAGAAACTGCTCTAATATTAATTGCCTTGGGCATCAATCGTGATGTTCAAATTTATATTGCTGCTGGAGAAATTTATGGTGGAGGACGTAGAATGGCAAGCTTGGCAGCTGCATTTCCAAATTTGGTCAGTGATTGGACGGAGATGCGACATTTCCACGTTTTAGCTTCAAATATTTTCTATTCGTCTAAAAAATCTGCACAAATTTTGTAACAATCTGGCTTTAATGCTGTGAACAGGTCAGAAAGGAGAAACTGCTGGAACCGTCAGACTTGAGGAATTTTCAGAACCACTCATCCCAAATGGCTGCACTAGATTATCTCGTATCCTTGGAGAGTGACATATTTGTACCTACATATGATGGAAACATGGCTAAAGTTGTTGAAGGCCATCGCAGGTATTTTTTATTCTAATCATTCAATTTATATCTTTGAATTGATTGTTTTTAGCTGAATTTCCAATTTTCCTGTCATTTTTTTACTTAAAAAGGTAAACTATTCCACACTTCCTGCTATGATGTGTTCTGAACTTGAATTGCTTCAAGCATAACTGCTTTTGGGATCATTGTAGCCCTATGAGCATCTGATTCCTTGTTATGATTCTTCTTTTAGTGTACTGCTAATAGCATGTTTTAGTGTAACTAGATCAGTTAGTCTTGCTATATTGTTCTTGTTAATTTGGTTGTGGACAGAAGTCGAGTATTTAATTTTTAGTGCTGAAAATCTGGGATAGTGCAGCTATTTTTCCAAGTTTTGATACATTCTCTTTTCTTAATTAGAGCATTGTTCCTTTGATTTGATCACTCCTAAGATTGTATATCTCAAAATTTCCAGATATTTAGGATTCAAGATGACTATCTCATTGGATAGAAAGCTTCTAGTTGATTTGATTGATCAATATCATAGCGGGTCATTAAGCTGGGATGAGTTCTCTTCCACAGTGAAGGAAGCTCATGCAGATCGAATGGGGAGTGCAAGAGGGCGATTAGTGATCCCTGACAGACCAAAGGAAGAAGACTATTTCTATGCCAATCCACACGAGTGTTTGCATCCCATGGTTGAAGCATTAAGATAGATGATTAGTTTTGATCATACACAGCTAGTGTGCGAAGCGCTCTGCTCTGGTCTTCTACACACAGGCTTAGAGATGGATAACTGCAGAAACTTCCATCTGTTAGTTGGCTGGATGAGCGTTTAAGGCCTTTGAAGCACATTGAGTTTAATTATATAGATGATTTATAATAGTTTTTGATAATCAGATTGATGTACAGAGAAAAGATAATCCCATCATTTCAGGATAATATGCAATGTAAACAAAGGGATGGATATAGCAACTCTTTGTTAGATAGAAATTTTTGGAATGGTTAGACCACCAATTTTTTCATGCCCTGATCAGGGTGACAATTAAGGTTTGAGTTATTTCCTTGACATAATCTCCAAATGCCTATTGTTTGGCAGCACAAGGGATAGGCTGCAGTGTCATTATCTCCGTACTAGTTTAAAGAAACGTATCTCTTTAATTATTATGTTTAACATGTATAGAGAGCATTTCAACATCAATCAAATATTCAAAATACCACACTCCAGGCGGTATGTAATGTATAGTCTGGCTCTGGCAACATAATATGTATATAGTGTCATTCTAGAGTAGTTGGGAACCACATATTCCCTTTTTCATCATTAAGTTGTCTTTACATTACATCATATGTTATTATCCGACTAATATATTTACAATAAAATATTGATAGCAGAATGAAATGATGCTAAACAGATTTCCCCACTAACTCTATAATAATCATTCATTTCATAATTAAATATACACGCGCATAAATACTCATGTGTTTCTATATTATATAATACATATACATATATATATATATATATATATATAGAGAGAGAGAGAGAGAGTAAACCTGTTGGGATCCAAGAAAACTCTTACCTTGGCCCTTGTGTGATCCAATTAGGCAGCCATTTACCATGCGTCTTTTCTTTATTAATTACTCCTGCACCTGGAGAATTTACTAGCGACTTCCACAAGACATGCTCAGTGCCTGTAGTTGGTAGTTTAAAATTTTGATTCCCTCTTCAACTTTGAAATAAACTAAGAATTCAGAATACAATATTTTATACACATGTTCATATATATATAAAATGGGTAAATCCCCTTCCCAGGTTAGGCCCAAAGTGACTTGTAATCCGATATTGACAGCAGCATAACGTTTGGTGATGCAAAAACTCACCTTAGCTTGAAAATTTTGGTATACCAAAAGCACTGCAAAAGGTGTCTACTTTCCAGTCATTTGGCAAATTCTCAAAAAAATCTTAAATCATGATAGTCCGCTCACATCCAATCTCTCAACATTTATCAAGGGGCAGAAGTCACCTCTAAGGACCTAAAAAACGGTACTCACTTAGTGAATTAGTACCATGGATTACACACTACAGCAGAAACAGTAAGGTTTAAATTTACGGCCTTGACAGTTATTTTGGGGAGACTCCAACATCTTCTAGACCCAAGAGATCCTCGTTTTCACAGTTCAAAACTATCCACTTGGTAGTACCCAAAGGACCGGAGAATAGATAATCCAACAAATTAAAAAAGTTACGGCCATTTACCTCTCAAAGCAAATATGGCAACTTGTTAGAATCTACTGATAGTAATTTACAGAAACTTGCACCGCATCAAAGAAAACAAAGCAAGAAAGCTACAAAATAGTCCCACTAAAATACAAGGCAACTTCTTAAATAATTGCACTAGACAAGAAAATACAGTTAATGGCTTCTATTTGGAATTCAGGCATATAGCATAAACATGTACAGTTAGTCCAGGCATAGCTGTCTCTGGACCATCATGGCACAAACACCCTGAACACCACTCCCTTCCCATAAAAGAAAAAATTGGTAAGGGAATGAATATAAATTAGGGAACAAATGGGGAAAATATAGGAAAAAGGGGATCAATATAACTAGCTCTGTTCTGTTCTTAGCCTTTTGTGAGCTTGATCAGAGTCCTCACCACTACTCCCAACTCCATAATGCGACATTTCTTGATTGCTAGGAGATAAGTTCTCGTGATCCTGAAAGCCCAAAAACAAAGAATCTTGTAAGCAACTGTTTCATCTAGGTTGTGCAATTACAAACATTAAGTATCTCTTAGTGTAAAGGGAGAGCAATGAATATCTTATTATAAAGGGAGAGCAATGAAAATAACCTACATCTTGAGACTGGCACAAATTTCCTTCCCTTTTTGTCCCTACAAGTTTGGCTTTACTACAATGTTGTCTTTTCAAAATTATAAATTTTTTATTCTATCCCCAAAGTTGGATAAAACTCCTATTATATTCTTACGGTAATTGTACACGCAGCGCGTGTATCACTGAGATTAGTCTATATAATCTCTAACAAAGCTTTCGCAGTTCACATACATTTCCTGTATATACATAGCCTAAAAGGAACAGGTAGAAACTAGAAACCCACTTAAAGTGTTCAAAAACAAGGACATCTTCCGTAAAGCATTAATATTGCCTTTGTTCTATTATTCTTGCAACAATTTCAGAAGGTTAAAATTAACCAAGTAATAGATATCTCAGAATTTCTTCATAATTCATCAAAAATGACTTGCAAATTTTTATTATGCATACATGCATTTGTTTCCATTATTCTTTTCCACTAGTGTGCTCACCCTCTCCCACTAGTAATGCAACAAAATAATCAACTTAAAATAAACAGCAAAAAACTATTAGAAGTTAATAGTATAAAAGTGGCAAGTAACATCTAGCGAAGAATACACCAACTTGAACATGAAAAATAAACTAATATAGACCTTTGTACCGAAAGGCATAGATGTCATTCCAGTATTAGTAAGCTTCCCAATATCAAGTTGCACCGAGATGCTAGTCTGTGACAAATCCACTCCAGAAGATTCCAGTGCGTGAGTTAGGGCATTCAACAACCTGTTTAGCACTAAATTGAGTCAGTACCACCATAAAATGAAACTTGAAGCATGAAATCAATGCCTCAAAAACAGGAGCCTAAAGATAGTTGCTAACATAAAGAAAGGCACGAAATTGACAAGCAATCAAGCTACAAACTAAGTTGTGAAACGATCAAATAACCACTTAAAATGTTAATTCAAGATATGTTGACTTACGGTCAAAACAGCAGAAAATGCAAGATTGTATTCTGTCTAAACCTGAATTGAAATTTGCCTCCCTATATCAAGTCTTAACTTGAAAAAATTCAGACCATTATTCAGTACTAGAACTCGACAGCTTACTACTCCGTATAGCAACATGCACTAAATCCAATATTCAGTCACTACAATACTAAACAGTCTAAACATGAATGCCATTGTTAAACTAAGTTTTGACATAAAAAGTATAGGATGCATCCATTTGTAATTTTAGATAGTAGAGGATGTCCCAACCTCCGAACATCTAATTGACAATGGTACAAACACACTAAGGCACTACTCAAACATAACTAACTCAATTGGATATCCTGGATCATGTATATGACTTATAAATATCAGTTTATGACTTATGCGAAATGTATAGTTTTTGCACTAAGTGACAGACAATAGTTCCGCACTAATTATGTAAGAATACAGACAAATGATTATCCATCCGATACTACAACAATGTAGAAACAACTATCTAAAACTTTAGTGAAGATGCTCACCCTTGGGAGCAGGCACTTGAGATAGCTCCTCCATTTTCAATTTTCGGCTCTACTGGCTCATTTGCAGTATAGCTTGGAGCAGCACATTCAGCTGTGCATGGCCTAGCATGCCAAAGTGGGGAATGTGACTGGGAAGCCAAGTGCTCAGCATCAGGAAAAGATCCCTGAGGAGGTTGAGTTGTCACACCTTCGAACAAACTTGTTGGCAATGGTATATTAAGGGGGATTGTATGGGTTGCTGCCCCGTGATCTGTTGCTTTGTATGCAGCTTCACCGCTAAAGTCAGAATCTATCGAGTTCTGTGCATTAGTGAGTACTGCTGGGGTGACAGCAATATTTCCCTCTTGAGCAGAGCCATTCCTTACGAGTTGAGATTGATCAATAAAGCTTTCAACAGGTCCACAACTGTTCCTCTATTTGCAAAGAGATTGGAAGACAATTTTATGTTTCCTTGGAATATAAAATTTCAAAACACCCACAACCATATAAACAGTTGTTAAAACCATACGATCATTATAAAAGAAAGGGAATCCAACTGATTAAGTGAATAATAATCTAACTGATTACTCATAATCCAGCTCAACTATACTGTGTCAAATTCATTTACAGAACCAGGAAATATATAATATCTTCCTTTTCACTTTTTCTGAAAGGAAGTAAGAGAAAGAAAGATAGACAGAACGGGAAAAACTCAACAAAACTTAAGACTACTAAAGAATTGAGCATTAGTAATTTAGCTCACACCTATCATCAAGCATTCACCAAGAGTCATGAACTTCGTCACAATAACAAAAAGTCTTTTTGGAAAAGAAAACAAACCAACCTATATAGCTAGTTTGAAAGTTGAGCTTGACTTGAGAGAGATACCAGGAAAGGAAAACAAGAATGAAGGAAGAAGAAACATATATATCAAGAATTCATGCGCATTTGTTAACACCTACCAACAATGTTCTCAAATTCGATAGGCGGCAAAAGGGCCACCTAGGCGTTTTCGTAAGGGTCTTATTTATTTATACATATTTATATATACTACATAAAGCATAGAGTAGTTGTGAAGATTGTAAATTTTACATGAAAAAAATTAACCACCACCACCACCCCCCCCCCCCAAACCAAAAAAAATCAAAAAGTCAAAAAAAAATTATAAGGCACGAGAAATTCATTACAAGCGGTGTACAGCATCAAAGCCCTCATGAACCAAAATTTATGCGGTAGAGAACTAATTCCACCAAGGCGGGGTTTAGGGGCATAAGCAGGGAATTTAGAACACTGCCTACCAACAAGCATACATCTACCTATACAAAGTTGCAATTATAAAAGAACACAGAAACCTACAAAATTGGAGTTTAATGTGTAGTTTGAAATGTATTAGAGCTTGCCATGAACCTGAATGCATCCCCAAAGTTTTCAAAATACAGAAGAAAATCCAGAGTACAGACAAGCATAATCGAAAAGGAAACGGATATTTGCACATAGAAATAAGATATCTCCACATGAATCTTTCTCACATAGATGTGGGACCCACTCATTCTTCATGTGAGACAAACCTTTGAAAATCTAATATTTTCATGTAGAAATATCAATTCCCAACAAAAAGTTGTAACACATGTAAAAGGAATTTGGAACCTTGGCCAAGTTGTGGTATCCATAATCCATCAATGACAAACAACATAACATGTTCATAATATTACTCCAAGTTTACAATAGCCATACATGCCAAAGAAAAAGAATTGTGGGAAGTTGCTAGTATCTATGGTATGCGAAAATATAATATTTTTTGAAAATCAAATGCAAAGCCCCTCCTCAGTCCTCACCAATAAACATCAGACATACCAAGCCCAAACACAAACAAACACTGCCAGCTAAAATGCCATATTCCAACACAATTAAGAGTTCTGAATCATAACACAGTCCTACGCATGCAAAGCCCAATGAATCACTTATCCAAAAATAATAATATTAACATATTACCCATGGAATCAACTTCGAGGCCTCCGAACTCCAACCTTGGTAGGTCCCCTCATACATCTGTACCTTCTCCTGTAAAAACTGGATGTACTGTATGACCTGTGCATATAACAGAGAACTCTCACATTTATGTCAAGGAAACAATAAACAACCACATTAGCTTTCGCACCTATAAGAAAAAGCTATTCTACCTCTGTCCTGAATGAATGAGTTTCATTTTCGTGTTGAAATTGATTGCAAAAGTAACTCAAAATGATTGTAATTTAAGGAGGGAGTAGTAAACTAATGGATTATGTTAGAGTATATATCATGTCCCACATTGAATACCTAGAGAAAATATGTTTAGTATATAATGACTTGGGCCAACTCTTCTCACAGTCAATTGGTTTGGAGTTAGAGAGCTTGATATCTTTATATACTAGACTTTGGGCCCATTTTATAAATCTAACATATTAGAAAAACAAATAAAAACACAATAGCAGCAACAGCTTAAGCCCCATACCTCCAACAAGAATGAAGCTTTATCTCTCTTCTGATCATTTTCAGGTATGAGCTCTCTTAATATCTGAAATCTGCATGAATATGAAAATACTAGGCTCCATGAAATTCAGATAACTGCAGATACGCCAAATGAAGTAATAATCTCTTGCTCGCGAATTGAATACCCAAAACATTACATAAACTTCAACCCTTCTCAAAGTAAGCAACATAAGTGCTAGATTTAACAGCAATTCACCATTTGCTAAAGAGAACATCATAGGAGGAAAAATGAGAACCTTGTTGCTTGTAATACTAACCAAACAACCAGTTGAAAATATAATCCTAAAGGAACCAAAAGGATGTTATTATATCGAACAACCAGCAAGATGGAACAAACAAATTGAAAATAATACAGATGGAGTAGATTTCCGCTAAACAACCATTTGAAAAAACAATGAGAAGAGTCAATTATCATTCTTTATTCATACAGCAGTCTAGAATAAAACTTTATGGAGTTTGTGTTAGATTGAAAACCCAGTACCATGACCTCACACTTTTAGAGGAAAAGCCATGGAAACTACCAGAAGGCCCCCTAAAAAATTGATCAATATGAAAACACAACCAAAAAAAATAATCTTTACTAATAGTCTAATATAACGAAAAAGAAAAGAAAAAAAACAGTTGCAAATATAAACACCAAACTCACAAAAGTTCTGTAAATTGGACCTCCACAATTTATGTTTGTGGCAAATCATTTTCACAACTTTTAAGATGTTGGCAAACCAAGATTTTATATTTAGAGCAGATTTTTTTTCCCAATAATATTTCCATGCCTAATTGATCATATTCTGTTTTTTACTCACAATCACCTCAGTTACATTCACTCAGCACAACGAAAACTCAAGTCAAAAACTCAAATAAAACTTTGATCTGTCTAGTTTGGTCAGAAACAAATATCATGTTTTACAATAACAGTCGGGCTTTATTTTGCCAGATTCTGTGCAGGAAAAGCCTTCTTTCTACATAATCTAGCATCCTCTATGGTCTTTCCACATTCTGACTGCCCCTATTAACTAAATTGCCACTCACTAAGACCTATCTTTGCAATTGCAAAGGTTGTAAATATAAAGGTTTGCTCATTTCATTTCCAGCTTCTGCAATTTCTGCCTTCAAATGTATGTAATCAAATTCTAAGGTTTGTTAAAGTTTCCACCTTTAGCTTGTTTGACAACCATTTTTCTTTCTCCATTAACAGAAAGAAACCATTTTAATAACATAAAAATAAAACCATGTCACCTTCAAACTTATACCCCAAAGTAATAACATAGTGAAAGCAAATGTCTAATCAATATAACAAACTTGCCTTTCATTAATCTTGCTCCTCCTTCGCTGCTCTGTCTCCGAATGTTTGGACCTATTAGTATTGGCCTTCCTATCACCGCTCTTCGCCTCTCCTTTAAACAAATAACTCCCATCATTTAGTGCCCAAAAATATTTTTTTAAAATGCGCTTGACACCTATACATATACACGCACAAAAAAAAATTACATATTGTATAAAAAATACCTTGTTGAAAAGAGCCATCAGTGGTCCTTGAAACGAAATCGTCATCGTCCCCTTCTTCCTCTACGTGATGACTCTTGACTGTTCTCACCATTCCCTATAATTGAGCCCTAATCACCTGTCAAAACGCAATACACTGATTAATCAAGTATACATAAATACACGCGTACAACAAGTGCGCGAGTGTGCTTGAGATAGACTTACTAGGAGGGCAGGAGAAAAATTTTGAACGTGAAGGAGATAGGATTTCCGGCGATAATCCACTCACTTCTCCCGCGTCTCTTCGGAATTGTGCACTTATTATAGTAGTCTTAAACACACGACAAAAAAAAAAAAAAAAAAAGCCCTACTCCCAGGCTTTTCCGGAACTAGTTGCTCTTTAATTTGATGGTGGTGGATGCTAACATACGCTTAGTTAGCGATGGTCGATAGGCTGCGCTCCTCAATTCGGGTTCTATTTTTGCTGGTCAGTTTGGGCTGAACCGAAATTCGAGTATGGCCGTGAACATGGGCTTTCTTCGGCCTGTCTAAAATAAGTGCAATTTGTAGCCCGTTGATTCTCATGGCATTTTGATTGAGTTCATCAAAATTTGTACTCATGTTGGTGAAACTTATGAATATTTTTTTTTAAGAATTCTATTTTTTAAAAAAAGCTGTTTTAAAAAAAAAAAGCAGTTTTTAAAAAAAAATCTGTTTTTAAAAAAACTGTTTTTTTTAAAAAAGCTATTTTTTTTTAAAAAAAAACTGTTTTTAAAAAAAATAATTTTTTTATAGAATTCTATTTTTTTTTTAAAATCTGTTTTTTAAAAAAATATATTTTTTATAGAATTCAATTTTTTTTAAAAAAAATCTGTTTTCAAAAAAAATATATTTTTTAAAAAAAACTGTTTTTAAAAAAAAATTGTTTTTTTAAAAAAAATATTTTAATTTTTTGTTGTATTTTATTATGTTTTTGTTATTTTTAAAACTTTAAAATGTTAAAAAAAAATTTAAAATCTTTTTTGATTTTTTTTGCCACATAAGCAATTTATTTTTATTTTTTTGCCACATCAGCGCCACGTCAGCGTCACTTTAACGTCTGTCAACTATTTTGGACGGAATGACCCAATTAAAAAATTTTAATTAGTTTAATGATGTAATCCAAAAAATTAAAAGTTCAGTGGTGTATTAAGTAAAACGTGCCAAGTTTAGTGGTTAAAATCATAGTTTTGCCTTTTCTTTTTAGTCTTTGCTAGTTCCTACCTTCATTTCATAATAATAGCCGTTTAAGCTTCATGCACGTGAATTAAGAAAGTCATTTAATATTATCATTTAATAATTGGAATTTATATGAAATTCCAACACTACCTCTTTATGGGATGTAAACTACTAATACAAAAGATAAAATTTCTTGGAATAATGAGAGAAATTAGAGGTGATATATGAAAATAAATAATTTATTCTTCTAAATAGTTATAAACGACAAATAAATTAAAATAAAATTTTTCTTTTAAAAAGTCAAATATTTTTGTGCTAGTGTGTTGTACTTAAGTTGGTATAAAGGTGGCTAAAAAATTTTGCAAACAAATAAAAGGTGGTTAAAAAGCGACTTTTAAAATTTTCAAAAAAAAATATTTGCATATAATAAATCTCTTGAGTTTTTATATGACTTGTCAATGTGGGACGACTTCATTGAGTGAATTTATTTTCTTAACTTTATTTTATTTTACATAAAAAATATATTTGTTTTTCAACTTTCAAATTTTACTATTATACGAATAAATTGATCTGACTTGGAGTCCTTCAATTATATTTTATTTTACATTCTTATTGCATGCATTTGTGATGAATCATTAGATATCAAAGTTTGATTAGGATATATCACTTCACTTTAAAATAAATAATACTATGTTAGATCCATAAAAAAAAAAGTATAGTTTAAAATTTTTGAAATTTATCTGTAAAATCCGAAAACATAAGTTTGTGGATTAACTTAACTTTAATCAATCTAATTTTGAATGTTACGACCATTTAAGAAATACTAGTTGATTGCCCGTACAATGCACGGGCTAGTTTATTTTTTAATTATATAAATTTCTAAAATTAGAATGAGAAAGATTTTTCATAATAATAATATTTTTTTTTCATATAAAATTTTTGATTTTTTTTGGCATGGCATAACAATTACATATATAAATATGTTACTATTGCTATTTTATTACTTCCACTTTTATTGCGATAATCCATTTTATTTAAGGTCAGTTGTTGCTCAATTTTCTGAATCTTCTCTTTCATGGCTTCGATCTTTGTTTGTAAGGTAACAATAGTTTTTTCGATCCTTTCATTCTTGGCATATCCATAGCGACCATTGTCACTACTACTATCATCGCTTATTTCAATAATTTGGCGTTTGTTCTGCCCTTTGTTTTTTGCTCCTATAGATCTGCAAAAATATTAAAACACATACATTTTTAAAAATAACATGCAAAATAGGAAGAATATATTAGTTAAGAAAATCATACTATTTAATTTACCTTGTATCCATTACTTAGTATTTTGTATGGTATTATTTGTGTAAGACCCCAACTTATTAATGAAAAAAATCAAATTTTCTCTAAATATTATTGTGAATAATAAGGGGTTAATTTGATATAATACTTTGGTTATGGGTGAAATGTGCAAATTTTGCAAAATAAGCAAGTGGTTATAAAATATTTATTTTTGGTCGGTGAATATTCGGTTGGTCGTGGAATATTCTTGCTGTCGGGGAATATTCGTACGACGACGCAGCCTTGTGTGGGCCCCATAACGGAAAGCGATTGGATGAAGAAAACGACAAGTATAAGTTGTTGTTACCGTTAATACTGTTGGAATACCCGGTGGTTAAAATACAGTAGCACACGGTATTGCACCAATTATTGATTCTTACGTAAGAAGGCACTACTCAATAATTGTTACAGTAGTTATTATTCAATATTTTATTTTATTGATTCAATAATTGCTGCGTTGATATTTTATATTATTGTTGTTTCAATAATTGTTGCTGCACAATATTTTCATTTATCAGATCAATAATTCATATTATTTGAATAATATTATTAGATAACATTATTGGCAATGTCTAGAAAGTTCTGTCTAAGGAGAGGTTTGGTCATCTAATTGCGCGCCAGTAAGGAGAAATCCTTATTGGAAAGCCCCCTCTTTCCTGGGAACGGCCTGGTTGTCATAAATGTGATTCTGTAATATTATTTGTGAATAATTAATTATTGATTCATATGATAAGGAAATATTTATTTTATGTGGATATAAATGAGGGATATATTTTTGTGGTTAAAAATGAAGGACTTAATGTTGAGGTTTTTGTCAGTATTTTTGTCGGAATGGAGGTATTAAAAATCAGGATTTTTGAGATAGTTTGCGGGGGTTATAATTTTTAATCCGACCGTTGGATCGTGGTAATTTTTGGATATGTTATACATATATAAGTTGAGTATATGTCCATAAATTTTGAACCGTTAAAAATGAACGTATGATTTATTACGAATTTTACAAGATGACTGATTCAGAAATTGTTGAATTTTCGGAGTTTATCATTTTGGTGGAAAATTCTAGAATTGGTGGGCCCCACTTGTGGTTGGTGAAGAAATGTGCTGAATTATATTTCAAATGTGGTGGGTGGGAATAGTAGCAGGTAAAGCCATCAGGTTGCAGGTCAAACCTACCAAAATTTTCCTATAAATAGAGGGCTAAGTTAGAATTGAAAATCACACCAGAAACAAGTTTTCTCTCTTTCTCTCTCTAGATTATTGAGTGTATTTTGTGAGTATTTAGATACTTTGAGAGTTTCTATTCATCAGAGCAAGTTTCTTTCAGCCTTATACCGGTATTCCGACCAGAAGTACTGATATTTTGAGGTAAGGGATATTATTTTCTTCTTAAATGATATTATTTTCTTCAATATCATTATGCTGAAATATTGATATGAGTTTTTATCAAATTTGGAACTTTTTGTGTCGGGGGTTACTATTCACGTATACGGCACTATTCACGTATACGGCACTATTCACGAATACGACACTATTCACCAAAAAATAAAAATTTCCCTTTTTGTCCAAGATGTCTATTATGGTTACTATCTTTGATTGTATCCATGTTTTGATCTTTATTTTTGAATTCTGCTTCACAATTGATTATTATGAAGTATTATTGATCTTGGATAAACTGTTATACGAATCCCTACTATTTGTCCTTCTGTCTCATTGGATTCGTTCTCTTTAAGATATTTTTCATCATCCTCAGTCCTAAATGATGATATTAATGAATATCTTTGGCCTGTAGTGCAAAGATGTATGATTACTTGATGAATATCTTTGGCCTGTAGTGCAAAGATGAACAGGTGTTGAGATGAACATGACTGACAGGTGATACAAATGAATATCTTTGGCCTGTAGTGCAAAGATGAATATTTGGATAAAGATGATTATTAATTGATGTTACAGGGATAAAATATTGATGATGGACTTTTAAATCTTAGAAGATAGTAGAATTCTTTCTCTACTTGACTCTTCTAATGGTTTGCTGTTTCCGCTGCAGTTGTTGATCTAAAACTTGTTGTCGATTATATTTTATCAGATTTTTCCCTGTTGAAGACTAACGATAATTTGTTGTATATTATCTTAGTCATAATATTCTTTACTGGGCTAGTTGAGCTCACCCTTTTCCTTTTTGTTCCATTTTTCTTCTCAGGAGGTGAGAACATAGCAGGATCTAGTCGGGGTATGGAGTGATGGTTCTAAAAAGATGTTTTAGCAGTCCTCACTATTTCTGTAAAATAGTGTTTGAATAATTGTAATGAGGATTTATTTGAGTGTGGATATTGTCTAGAAGACAATATTTGTATTTAAACTCATAGTATGTGTTGTCGTATTTTGCACGACATTTGTATTATTGAAGTTGTAGTTTGCTTTCTGTACCATGTATTTGGCGACTCAGAATGGGTGTTGTATACCTATTTTGGGGGCGTCACAGTTGGTATCAAAGCTTAGGGATATGATCCCTGGCTGAGATGTGAGACAAGAACTAGGAGGGGAGAGACGGGGAATTCCTTCGCTAGTATGACCTGACTAAGTTTATTTGGTGTCTATTTGGTCGGTCAGAGTATAGGGATAATATATGACATGACTATTAACCCTTGTTTTATGGCAGTATTTAAGAATGGCAGCTGAGAACGTTAATAATGGAGTAAATCAGACCGTGGAGACACCTTTGATCACTACCCAGGGGAACGTGCAACAGGAAGGCAATATTCCTCCTATAAACAACGTTACCGAGCAAACGATGAATGATAGAATGTTTAGGAGCTTTTTGCAGTTCATGCAAAATTAGACGAGGGAGACTCGTGTGCAGAATACGGGTGGAAATGATAACAACGCGCGGTTTGTCACAGCTAAGCAGTTCAAAGAATTGGGACCACCAGAATTTAAGGGAAAGCCGGATCCGATCATGGCGAAAACGTGGGTCAAGCAAATTACCAAGATATTTGATGTCTTGGGATGCACGGAGGAACAGAAGGTTCCATTCGCCACATTTATGTTCCGCGGTGAGGCAGACTACTGGTGGGAGTCTGTGAAGCGTACCCAGCCTGACGCACTCAACATGTCCTGGGAAACATTTCAAAAACTGTTCAATGACAAGTACTTTCCTGAAAGTATTCGTCATATGAAGGAGGTTGAGTTTATTAGACTGGAACAAAACAACATGACGGTGTCCCAGTACGAGGCGAAGTTTGCAGAGTTATCCAGGTTTGCACCTCATTTGGTCGAAAATGAGGAACGAATGACAAGGATGTTTCTGAGAGGTCTAAAACCCGAGATTCGGCAATATCTTATCTCTCATAAATTTTCTTTATATTCAGATGTTGTAAACAGGGCTCAATTATTAGAGCGAGATAATGAGTATGTGCAACCGAGGGACCACAACCAGGGTCATACCGGTGGCGGCAGTCATCGAAGCAATGAAAACCAGCAGGGAGGAAAACATTCGGACAAAAGCGGTAACCACTCTGGTGGTAATCGTGGTCGTGATAATAGAAGGAGCGAGTCGGGAGGAGATTTCAAGAAGAGAAGGTACAACAATGATAACGTGAAGACGTCAGCACAAACATCAACTGTTTCTAGGGGAGGAGAACGACCACCGGTCGTATGTTACAAATGTGGGAAAGAGGGACATATCAGCCCAAACTGCCCACAACAATCCAAGGTATGTTATAACTGTGGAAAGGAAGGTCATATAGCTCGAGAGTGTTCTGTAGCAAAACCAAGTTCAGCGGGGATGGTGACTCCAAAAGTTATCCCGGATAAGTCGAAATCAGCGGTTCCTGGAAGGGCGTTTGTCGTGACTGGCCAAAACGCGAGAAACCCGAACGAGGTGATCACGGGTAAGCTAATCTTGAATTCTTGCGAAGTTTATACTTTACTAGATACCGGTTCTACCCATTCTTTTATCTCTCCTGCTTGTGCTCAACGTTTAAACTTGACTCCGGAGAAATTGGACTTTAACTTATCTGTTGAAACTCCGTTGGGTGAAACCTTCGTTACATCTACAGTTTATAAATCTTGCATGATCCAAGTTGGTACTATCACATTACCTGTTGATCTTATCTCTTTAAAGATACTTGCTTTTGATGTGATTTTAGGAATTGATTGGTTAACCACTCATCATGCTAAAATTGATTGTTTTCGTAAGGTTGTTAGTTTTCATATTCCTAACCAACCTGTCATACGAATTCAAACTACTAAACCACTAAAATCAGTCACTGTCATATCAAGCCACAAAGCTATTCGTTTATTGAAAAACGGATGTCAAGCTTTCTTAGCCCATGTTATGGATTTGAACAAAGACAAGTCAGATTTGAATAATATTTCTATTGTTAGAGAATTTCCCGATGTATTCCCTGAAGAACTTCCCGGTCTACCCCCGGAACGAGAAATTTAATTCTTTATTGACCTTGAACCCGGTACAAAGCCCATTTCTAAAACCCCATATCGAATGGCTCCTATTGAACTTCAGGAGTTAAAAGTCCAACTACAGGAGTTGTTGGACATCGGTTTTATTCGTCCTAGTACGTCTCCTTGGGGTGCTCCTGTTTTATTCGTAAAGAAGAAAGACGGGAGTATGCGACTTTGTATTGACTATCGAGAATTGAACCATGTCACCATCAAGAATAGGTATCCGCTACCTCGCATTGATGACCTGTTTGACCAGTTGCAAGGAGCACAATTCTTTTCAAAGATCGATCTTCGTTCTGGATATCATCAGCTGAAGATTAAAACTGAGGATATTCCAAAGACTGCCTTCAGAACTCGGTACGGGCATTATGAATTCTTAGTAATGTTTTTGGATTGACTAATGCTCCTGCTGCCTTCATGGATATGATGAACCGTGTATTCAAAGAATATTTGGATCAGTTCGTTGTTGTCTTTATTGATGACATCCTCATCTATTCCAAAAGCCGTGAAGATCATGAGCGCCATTTGAAGCTGGTACTGCAAAGGCTTCGTGAAAACAAGCTATATGCCAAACTGAAGAAATGCGAGTTCTGGCTTGAGGAAGTAGCATTCCTTGGGCACGTGGTGTCAAAACATGGAGTATCTGTCGACCCGGCGAAGATTGAAGCCATACAAAGTTGGGAGCAACCGAAGTCGGTAACCGAAGTACGTAGCTTTCTGGGCTTAGCTGGTTATTATCGGAGATTTGTGGAAGGATTTTCTCGAATCGCTACTCCGTTAACTCAGCTGACTCGGAAAGATACAAAATTCGTATGGAGTGAGGAATGCGAGAAGAGTTTCCAAGAACTCAAGAGGAGACTCATTTCGGCACCTGTTTTGACAATACCATCTGGTTCGGATGGATTTGTTATCTACAGCGATGCTTCAGGCAAAGGGTTAGGATGTGTTCTCATGCAATATGGGAAAGTCATAGCCTATGCCTCACGACAACTCAAAGAATATGAGAGGAATTATCCTACTCATGATTTGGAGTTGGCAGCAGTCGTTTTTGCGTTGAAGATCTGGAGACACTACCTTTATGGGGAGAAAGTGGAGATCTATACAGATCATAAAAGCCTCAAATATTTCTTCACCCAAAAGGAACTCAACATGCGGCAACGACGTTGGCTTGAGCTGTTGAAAGATTACGATCATACCATCCAATACCATCCTGGAAAAGCAAACGTAGTAGCTGACGCATTGAGTAGAAGATCATATGCGGGTACGAGTGCAATGTTTTTAACACAAAGGCCCATTTTGTATGACTTGCAAAGGATGGAGATAGAGATGAAGGCTCCAAGTACCCACATGATGATATCAAATATACGAGTAGAACCGACTTTAATCGATAAAGTTAAAGCTGCTCAAGCTACGGATATAGAGCTGATGCGTATGAAGAAGAAAGTGCAAGAAGGTGCTATTCCAGAAGCAAGAATCGATGAAGAAGGAATACTTCGAGTCAACTCCAGACTTTGTGTTCCTAACGATTTTGACTTGAAGCATAGAATAATGATGGAGGCACACAACACACCGTTTGCAATCCATCCTGGGAGTACCAAAATGTATCACGATCTTCGACATACATTTTGGTGGAGCAATATGAAAAGAGAGATCGCGGAGTTTATCTCGAGATGTTTAACTTGTCAACGTGTAAAAGCGGAGCATCAAGTACCAAAGGGTCCATTGCAACCACTTGAGATTCCGAAATGGAAGTGGGAACACATTACTATGGATTTTGTTACAGGTCTTCCCAAGGTTTCTCAAGGCATAGATGCGATTTGGGTTATTGTTGATAGATTAACCAAGTCCGCTCATTTCTTGCCGATACGTGAGACTTATTCCCTTGAACGTCTTGCTAGTATGTACGTGAACGAGATTGTGAGATTGCATGGCATGCCAGTATCCATAGTTTCGGATCGTGACCCAAGATTCACTTCACGATTTTGGGTTAGCTTGCAGAAAGCTATGGGCACGGATTTACGATTCAGTTCAGCATACCATCCTCAAACGGACGGACAATCAGATAGGACTATTCAAACTCTTGAAGATCTATTAAAACTTTGTGTTCTAGATCTCAAAAGGAGTTGGGATAAGTACCTACCATTGGTGGAATTCTCCTATAACAACAGTTATCAGGCGAGCATAGGTGTGGCTCCATTTGAGGCGTTGTATGGAAGAAAATGTCGTTCTCCAGTATGCTGGGACGAGGTGGGTGAAGCAACATTGTTGGGACCAGAATTGGTACGCATTACTACAGAGAAGATCCAAACGATTCGACAACGTATACAAACGGCACAGGATCGACAAAAGAGTTATGCGGATCTTCATCGGAAGGACGTGGGATTTAATATTGGGGATCATGTATTGTTACGTGTTGCACCATGGAAGGGAGTTACAAGATTTGGGAAGAGAGGAAAGCTCAATCCAAGATTTGTTGGTCCATTTGAGATTCTTGAGCGAATAGGAAATGTGGCATATAGACTCGCATTACCTCCAAGCATGTCTCGTGTTCATAATATTTTTCACATATCTATGCTTCGTAAATATGTTAAAGACCCGAACCACATTATTGAGTTAGAACCAGACGAGATAGCTGAAGATTTAACGTACGAGGAGGTACCTGTTAAGATCTTGGATAGGAAAGAGCATGTCCTACGCACGAAGGTTATACCACAAGTTAAGGTTTTGTGGAGAAACCATGCTATTGAAGAAATGACCTGGGAGTTGGAATCAGAAATGAAAGCGAGGTATCCTCACCTTTTTGAAACATCAGGTACGTACGTCAATTTCGAGGACGAAATTTCATAAGGAAGGGAGGTTGTAAGACCCCAACTTATTAATGAATAAAATCAAATTTTCTCTAAATATTATTGTGAATAATAAGGGGTTAATTTGATATAATACTTTGGTTATGGGTGAAATGTGCAAATTTTGCAAAATAAGCAAGTGGTTATAAAATATTTATTTTTGGTCGGTGAATATTCGGTTGGTCGTGGAATATTCTTGCTGTCGGGGAATATTCGTACGACGACGCAGCCTTGTGTGGGCCCCATAACGGAAAGCGATTGGATGAAGAAAACGACAAGTATAAGTTGTTGTTACCGTTAATACTGTTGGAATACCCGGTGGTTAAAATACAGTAGCACACGGTATTGCACCAATTATTGATTCTTACGTAAGAAGGCACTACTCAATAATTGTTACAGTAGTTATTATTCAATATTTTATTTTATTGATTCAATAATTGCTGCGTTGATATTTTATATTATTGTTGTTTCAATAATTGTTGCTGCACAGTATTTTCATTTATCAGATCAATAATTCATATTATTTGAATAATATTATTAGATAACATTATTGGCAATGTCTAGAAAGTTCTGTCTAAGGAGAGGTTTGGTCATCTAATTGCGCGCCAGTAAGGAGAAATCCTTATTGGAAAGCCCCCTCTTTCCTGGGAACGGCCTGGTTGTCATAAATGTGATTCTGTAATATTATTTGTGAATAATTAATTATTGATTCATATGATAAGGAAATATTTATTTTATGTGGATATAAATGAGGGATATATTTTTGTGGTTAAAAATGAAGGAGTTAATGTTGAGGTTTTTGTCAGTATTTTTGTCGGAATGGAGGTATTAAAAATCAGGATTTTTGAGATAGTTTGCGGGGGTTATAATTTTTAATCCGACCGTTGGATCGTGGTAATTTTTGGATATGTTATACATATATAAGTTGAGTATATGTCCACAAATTTTGAACCGTTAAAAATGAACGTATGATTTATTACGAATTTTACAAGATGACTGGTTCAGAAATTGTTGAATTTTCGGAGTTTATCATTTTGGTGGAAAATTCTAGAATTGGTGGGCCCCACTTGTGGTTGGTGAAGAAATGTGCTGAATTATATTTCAAATGTGGTGGGTGGGAATAGTAGCAGGTAAAGCCATCAGGTTGCAGGTCAAACCTACCAAAATTTTCCTATAAATAGAGGGCTAAGTTAGAATTGAAAATCACACCAGAAACAAGTTTTCTCTCTTTCTCTCTCTAGATTATTGAGTGTATTTTGTGAGTATTTAGATACTTTGAGAGTTTCTATTCATCAGAGCAAGTTTCTTTCAGCCTTATACCGGTATTCCGACCAGAAGTACTGATATTTTGAGGTAAGGGATATTATTTTCTTCTTAAATGATATTATTTTCTTCAATATCATTATGCTGAAATATTGATATGAGTTTTTATCAAATTTGGAACTTTTTGTGTCGGGGGTTACTATTCACGTATACGGCACTATTCACGTATACGACACTATTCACGAATACGGCACTATTCACCAAAAAATAAAATTTTCCCTTTTTGTCCAAGATGTCTATTATGGTTACTATCTTTGATTGTATCCATGTTTTGATCTTTATTTTTGAATTCTGCTTCACAATTGAATATTATGAAGTATTATTGATCTTGGATAAACTGTTATACGAATTCCTACTATTTGTCCTTCTGTCTCATTGGATTCGTTCTCTTTAAGATATTTTTCATCATCCTCAGTCCTAAATGATGATATTAATGAATATCTTTGGCCTGTAGTGCAAAGATGTATGATTACTTGATGAATATCTTTGGCCTGTAGTGCAAAGATGAACAGGTGTTGAGATGAACATGACTGACAGGTGATACAAATGAATATCTTTGGCCTGTAGTGCAAAGATGAATATTTGGATAAAGATGATTATTAATTGATGTTACAGGGATAAAATATTGATGATGGACTTTTAAATCTTAGAAGATAGTAGAATTCTTTCTCTACTTGACTCTTCTAATGGTTTGCTGTTTCCGCTGCAGTTGTTGATCTAAAACTTGTTGTCGATTATATTTTATCAGATTTTTCCCTGTTGAAGACTAACGATAATTTGTTGTATATTATCTTAGTCATAATATTCTTTACTGGGCTAGTTGAGCTCACCCTTTTCCTTTTTGTTCCATTTTTCTTCTCAGAAGGTGAGAACATAGCAGGATCTAGTCGGGGTATGGAGTGATGGTTCTAAAAAGATGTTTTAGCAGTCCTCACTATTTCTGTAAAATAGTGTTTGAATAATTGTAATGAGGATTTATTTGAGTGTGGATATTGTCTAGAAGACAATATTTGTATTTAAACTCACAGTATGTGTTGTCGTATTTTGCACGACATTTATATTATTGAAGTTGTAGTTTGCTTTCTGTACCATGTATTTGGCGACTCAGAATGGGTGTTGTATACCTATTTTGGGGGCGTCACAATTTGTGTATTATATTTTTTGTTTATGTGATACTGGTATTTATAGGTGTTTTATATTTAATGAGTATTAATTTTTTTTGTTATCAATGCTTATCCATTATATGTTATAAATTTTTATAGAATATTGTTTTAATATTTTATGTTTTTTTGTTGGTGACTTTTGGGGTCTTATGTGTTAGTTTTTTTATTTGTGGACAACTGGACGCTTGGCTTTCTTTCATAATTATTCATTGAATGTAATAATATTTCAAGTCCGTTTATTTTTATGTCTTTCCATTTTTCTTTGCCGGTGTTTATTTTTTCCTACTAATAAGGGGGAATTCCATCATCGTAATCGATTTGTTGAAGTCGCCGGTGTGTTAATTTTAGCGTCGGTTTAGAGATCTGCATATGGGTGGTTGCAATTTATGCGGCTATTCTTTTGGGGTAATTTCTCGTTTTTTTGATTTCAGTCGGTGATTTACCTCCGATCATTGCCGGCCTTGCATAACTATGGATCCAACCATCATAGTAGGTTCTCGACCCTTTATTTAACTTAGATCTTTCTTTAATTTGGTTTTCACTTATATATATATATATATATATATATATATATATATATATATATATATATATATATAATGACTGTTGTTTTGTTTTCGTAATAAATGTTTTGTGTTTTGTGAGTATGTTGTGTTTGTTTTAGTCAAACACGCTTATTTCCTTGTTTTTATGTATCTTGCTATATAACCAACAATTTCATAATCTTTTCTCATGATGTTTGAACCTTCTGCATACCATTCCTATAATTATTTAACAATATAAATATTTGTACATTGGAAATTAAGATATAATGCGTGAGGAGTTCTTCTTTCATGTATTTCACTTGATATGTTAATACATCGAATTGTATTTATAGTTTGTACACAGTTGTAAATATAAATGTTTTAATCTTCTATCCTAACGGCCTTCCCCAGATTCTGCTATATGCAGGAGCACTGGGTACAACCGTACAACCTTTAGTCTTTTATCCAGATCCTGACATAATTAGCCTGAAAGAACTTGGGCAAAATCCTTGACAGTTTTTTACAAAAATTAAAGTTTCATTTTAAAGTCATCCCAAGAAGTGTTGTTTATTGGGGGGGGGGGATTTTGCTACCTGCTTTTGTTTGAAAGCACCCAAAAGGATTTAATGATGCATATGGATGAAGCACCATGATAATGCATTTTTTGTATCGTTTTCTAATTGTTTACTGGATTCTAAATGTTGTTCTACCAACTCAATACTCTTGAAAAATAGCAAAACAATAACCAGCACTTAAAAAAACTTTTTTGATGACTGAAAGAAAAGAAAGAAAAAAGGAAAATTTTACCATTTAAGGTTAGAATTGCACATCATTATATATGGCTGATTATTGGTACCCTGTTGTATCATTATTACTATGTTAACATGAGAAGTGTACAATTTTTTTTAGCTGCGCTACTTAGGCGTTTCTAATGAAACTTCTTATGGAGTCATGGAGTTTGTACATGCTACAAAAGTTGAAGGGCTACCAAAGATTGTCAGTATTCAAAATAGCTACAGCCTGCTAGTTAGATGTAAATTTGAAGGTAAATTATTTTTCTTCATAATTCTCTATTATCATGGAAATTTGAAAGAGAAACTGTTTGCGATGGAAAGTTTTGAGTTACTGATTTGTTAAGAGAAAGTTGTTTTTATCTAAACTATTATAACTTTGAACATTAGACATCTCTTTATTTATTTGATAAGTAACATTAAATATATTACTCCTTTGTTTTATTTTAAGTTCATAAAGACTCCAACTTTTCAATTACAAAATAGTCCCTTCATTAGCCAAACTTAAAGGAATATCATAATACAACAACAATTTATTGTGTTAATATCATAATATGCTCACCGTCATCACGTGTCTGTTGTGGTGGAGTATCTGTAAGACCCCGAATTTTATGAAATAAAAGTATTCAATTTTTCTTATAATTACTATTTAGTAAATGGTTAAATTGATAAAAGTTTAAAGTTATGGGTGAAATGTGAATTTTTTTCAAAATAAGCAAGTGGTTATAAAATAATCATTGTTGTCGGGGAATATTCGTTTGGTCGTGGAATATTCTTTCTGTCGGGGAATATTCGTACGACGGCGCAGCTATTTGTGGGTCTCATAACGAATAACTGTCGGGTGAAGAAAATGATAAATTTGAGTTTTTACAAATAACGGCGTAGTTGTTACCGTTAACACTGTTGGAATACCCGGTGGTTAAAATACAGTAATACGCGTTATTGCACAGTAGCACACGGTATTACATAGTATTTTTGAAATTATTGATTCTTACGTAAGAAGGCACTAATCAAGAATTGTTACAGTAATTACTGTTCAATATTTTATTTTATTGATTCAATAATTGCTACGTTGAAATTTTATATTATTGTTGTTCAATAATTGTCACTGCACAGTATTTCCCATTATCAGATCATTAATTCATATTATTTGAATAATATTATTAGATAACATTATTGGCAATGTCTAGAAAGTTCTGTCTAAGGAGAGGTTTGGTCACCTAATTGCGCGCCAGTTAGGAGAAATTCTTATTGGAAAGCCCCCTCTTTCCTGGGAACGGCCTGGTTGTCATAAATGTGATTCTGTAATATTATTTGTGAATAATTAATTATTGATTCATATGATAAGAAAATTTTTATTTTATGTGGATATAAATGAGGGATATATTTTTGTGGTTAAAAATGAAGGAGTTAATGTTGAGGTCTTTTATCTGTATTTTTGTCGGAACGGAGGTATTGAAAATCAAATTAGGGTTTTTAAGATATTTTGCGAGGGTTATAATTTTTAATCCAACCGTTGGATCGTGGTAATACTTGGATATGTTATACATATATAAGTTGAGTATATGTCCACAAATTTTGAACCGTTAAAAATGAACGTATGATTTGTTATGAATTTTACGAGATGACTGGTTCAGAAATTGTTAAATTTTCGGAGTTAATCATTTTGGTGGAAAATTCTAGAATTGGTGTGCCCCACTCTTGGTTGGTGAAGAAATATGCTGAGATTTTTATTCAAATGTGGTGGGTGGGAATAGTAGCATGTAAAGCCATCAGGTTACAGGTTAAGTCTGATTCGGCGTGCTAACATTTTTCTATAAATAGAGGGCTAAGTTAGAATTAAAAATCACACCAGAATTCATAAGTTTTCTCTCTTTCTCTCTCTAGATTATTGAGTGTAATTTGTGAGTATTTAGATATTCTGTGAGTTTCTATTCATCAATGCAAGTTTCCTTTAGCCTTATACCGATCAGAAGTACTGCTCTTTTGAGGTAAGGGATAGTAAGGGATTTTAAGGGTTGTTATATTTTCCAGTTTCGTAATTTTTCTGACCTTCAAAAATTCTGGAAAAATTTGAAATGATATTTTGATGAGTTTTCTTGATTTTGTCCAAAAATGGTGATTTTTGGATGTATAGATTGAGAGTTATGAATTTTATGAGAAAAGACTATTTTAAAAGTAATCGCTTATAATTCCTTGTGGTTAACTCTAAAATTGATTAAATTTTTATTGGGAGTACATGTATATGATAGAAGTATACTTTGTAAATTTCAAAAATTTTGGACAAAAGTACAATTTTTGATAAATATCTAAATATTCGGCTGTTTTGGCCATATGAAAAATAGTAAATGACTTTTAAAAATCTGAGAAAAATATATGTTCACTATGGGACTATATTATGCTAAATTCCAGAAAAAAAATATTTTTGGAACTGATTTGGTATTTTTTATGAAAATAGTCTAGTTATGAGTAAATGAATTAAATATGTTTTGTGAAGTAAGAAAATTAAAAAATAAGATTTTATGACTTGAGAATCCTATATGAGGTATATGCAGATTTTTGATGAGGCTTTTGGTTATTGGTGATGAAATCTTATGAGTTTGGCATTTTTGATTGATTAAATGCATTATTTAGTAAAGTGTAAACAATTAAAATAAATTGTTTATAAGCTTAAGAAATATTATTCTTTCAATATCATTATACCGAAATATTGGTATGTATTTTATTGTGAAATTTCTACATTTTTGTATGGGAGTTACTATTCATGAGTTACTATTCACGAGTTACTATTCATGAGTTACTATTCACGAGTTACTATTCACGATAAAATTGATTTCTTTTTCTAACCAAATTATAGTTGATTTATGAATATTATTCTTGAGATTAAATCTATATGTTGATCATATTGTTTTTATTATCATATATAACATTTTTATAATCCTGATGTTGAAATTCTCTTTCACTTGAGTGTAAAGATGGTTAGATTATTGGTATGATCATGACTTTGGGTTCTCTTTGGCCAGTAGTGTAAAGTTGAATTATTGACTAGTATGATCATGACCATTGAATTTATAATTGAATATCTTCAGCTTAAGTGTAAAGGTGAAATGATCAACATGGTTATAATTATTGTTTACATAAATGATTATATATTTCTTTGAGATATTAATATATTTGGCCTGTAGTGCAAATATGAACTGTTGATGAATATATTTGGCCGTAGTGCAAATATGAACTGTTGAGGAATATCTTTGGCCTGTAGTGCAAAGATGAAATATTGATGAATATCTTTGGCCTGTAGTGCAAAGATGAATTGTTGATGAATATCTTTGGCCCGTAGTGCAAAGATGACATGTTGTTAAATATCTTTGGCCAGTAGTGCAAAGATGAACAGATGTTGAGATAAACATGACCAACTGGTGATACAAATGAATATCTTTGGCCGTAGTGCAAAGATGAAGTTATTAGTATGATTATGAACATGAAATGTGATTTGGTGTAACCATGATCTTTGATGTTTCAGGTAAAGATAGGTGATGAAAATTATCTTCGTCCTGGATGAGAAGAGGAATTTAGAACTGCAGTTATGATTATGAGTTATTCATATGATTGTGGACCAGAATTGTTGATTGATATTACAGGGATAAAACATTGTTGATGGATTTTTAACATGGAGAAGATAATAGACTTTATAGTCTATTTGACTCTTCTAATGGATTGCTCGTTCCGCTGCAACTATGGTTGAAATTTTTATCATTTACCATATGTTCTAAATCTCTGATTTATTATTGATGAAGGCTATTGATAATTTAATTATCTTTAGTCATGATATTGTTTACTGAGCTAGTTGTGCTCACCCTTTTGCTTCACAATTCCTTTAAGGTAATAAGAGTGTAGCTGGGTCGAGCGAGGGTAACGGAGAAATAGAACGGTGGTCTCTAGCTGTGGATGTTCTCCCGAAGCAGTATAGAAAAGTTCATTTAGTAATTTTATTTGGTGAATCCAATAGGGTAAGGTGTACCCAACGTTGGAAGGGTGGTTTGCCACTATCATACAAGATGTCTAACGACATACAACCTCGTGTCATCATAAGACAGGATTGTGCTCATCCTCTTGCTGAGTATATATACGAGCTGTGACGCCCCCAAAATAGGTCCAATCCATCCAACCCATTTTGAGTCGCCAAATACATGGTACAAAAAATAACTACAACTTTATTATTACAATTGTCGTGCAAAATACAACAACACATATACTGTGAGTTTAAATACAAATATTATCATCTAGACCGTATTCATACTCAATTAAGTCCTCATTATACTTATTGATACACTATTTTACAAAATAGTGAGGACTACTAAAACAACTGTCTTGAACTATCATTCCATACCCCGACTAGTATTCGCTACATTCTCGCCTCCTGAGAAGAAAAATGGAACAACAAGGAAAAGGGTGAGCTCAACTAGCCCAGTAAAGAATATTATGACTAAGATAATATACAACAAATTATCGTTAGTCTTCAACAGGGAAAAATTTAATAGAATACAATAGACAACAATTTTTAAATCAATATTCGCAGCGGAAAATAATAATTCATAGAAGAGTTACGTAGAGAATGAAATCTACGATTATCTATGAATTTAAAAGCCCATCATCAACATTTTATCCCTGTAACATCAATCAATAAATATCTTGAATCAAATAGGTATCTTTGCACTACAGGCCAAAGATATTCATCAGTTGGTCATGTTCACCTCAACACATGTTCATCTTTGCACTACGGGCCAAAGATATTCATCATAAAATCATCAATCTTTGCACTACAGGCCAAAGATATTCAGTAACATCATCATTTAGGACTGAGGATGATGAAAAATATTTTAGAGAAAACGAATCCAGTGAAACAAAAGAGTAAATATTAAGGATTCGTATTTCAGCTATTCCATGTCCAAAAATACCTCATAAACAATCATAGTGAAGTAAAATTCAGGAATGATCAAAACATGGATACAATCAAAGCTAGTATCCAGAATAGATATTTGGACGAAAAGAAGAAAATTTCATTTTTCGGTGAATAGTAACTCGTGAATAGTAACTCGTGAATAGTAACTCATGAATAGTAACCCCGACATGAAAAGTTCTAAATTTAAGTTCATATCAATACTTCGACATAATGATATTGAAGAAAATAATATCATTTAAGAAGAAATAACATCCCTTACCTCGGCAAAAATAGTACTTCTAGTTGAAACACCGAATATAGGCTATGACTTGAACTTACACCGTATAGCAATACTCAAAGTATTAGAATACTCACAAGAATATGCTCACTAATATAGAGAGAGAAATAGAGAGAAACTTGTGTTTCTGGTGTGATTTTCAATTCTAACCTAAGCACCCTATTTATAGGAAAATACTTAGAACACCAAAGCAGAAAATTGAATATAATAATATTATATTTACAAAATTGTCAAGCCCACCTTGGAAGATCTGAATTCAGCCCATTCTTATCACATGTTAGCCCACTTAAATGCCAAAAAATGATTTTGTAAATAAGAATAATTAAAACTTTCAAAAACTAATTATTTCGGAACTTCAGAACTTCAATAATTCATAATAAATAGCCCTTTTATCAGAAAATTCAAATCTCGCAAGTTTTTATAGGAAATTCAATTCTCTACAACTTTGCAGAAGAAAATTTTTCCAAATTCCAAACAGAAATTGACCGAAATCCACAAATGGGCGATTTTATAGTCAATAATAAATTTTCGGTCAAGAATTATGTCCACCAACACACAAAATATGTGTTAATCATTTAATGCCACAAAAATACTCTTCTTCCTCATATACTCATATATCCCACATTCATTATAAAAATATCACTATCAATATATTATTAAAATAATATATTTAAATGAATTATTTTATCAGAAAAAGATAAAATATTAATTTTTAACAATTGTCACATTAAAAAAATTTTCCATCTATATCCACATAAAATCAATATTTTCCTCATCATATAAATTAATAATTAATTATACACAAATAATATTACAGGATTATAGTACTGGCAACCAGGCCGTTCCCATGAAAGAGGGGGCTTTCCAATAAGGATCTCTCCTTACTGGCGCGCAATTAGATGACCAAACCTCTCCTTAGACAGAACTTTTTAGACATTACCAATAATATTATCTAATAATATTATTCAGATAATATGAATTATTGCTCCGATAATAGAAAATATTGTGTAGTGACAATTATTAAAACAACAGTAATATAAAATATCAACGCAACAATTATTGAATCAATAAAATACAATATTGAACAGTAATTACTGTAACAATTATTGAGTAGTGCCTTCTTACGTAAGAATCAATAATTGGTGCAATATCGTGTGCTACTGTGCAACAACGCGTATTACTGTGCTTTAACCACCGGGTATTCCAACAGTATTAACGGTAACAACTACGTCGTTATTTATAAACAACTTGTTTTTGTCGTTTTCTTCATCCAATTGCTTTCCGTTATGGGCCCACAAAGACTGCGCCGTCGTACGAATATTCTCCGACGGTAATAATATTCCACGACCAAGCGAATATTCTCCGACAATAATGAATATTTTATAACCACCTGGTTATTTGAAATATTTGCGTATTTTACCCATAACTAACCACATTAACCCTTACTATTTCAAAATAATAAATAAAGAAAATTAAATTTCATTTATTAATAATTTGGGGTCTTACAACCTCCCCTCCTTATGAAATTTCGTCCTCAAAATTGACGTACGTACCTGGTGTTTCGAAAAGATGAGGATACCTCGCTTTCATTTCCGTTTTCAACTCCCAGGTCATTTCCTCAATAGCATGATTCCTCCACAAAACTTTGACTTGTGCTATGACCTTTGTGCGTAGGACATGCTCCTTTCTATCCAAGATCTTGACAGGTACCTCCTCGTACGTTAAGTCTTCGGCTATCTCGTCCGGTTCTAACTCAATAACGTGGTTCGGGTTGTCCACATAATTTCGTAACTTCGATACGTGAAAAACGTTATGAACACGCGTCATACTTGGCTGTAAAGCGAGTCTATAGGCCATAGTTCCTATTCAATCGAGAATTTCAAATGGACTAATAAATCGTAGGTTTGAACTTTCCTTACATTGCCAATTCTCGCTTTTGGAATAACAACTTCTTGCACTTCCTTCTTCATATTCATCAGCTCCGGTGTGTAGCTTAAGCGATTTTAATTTTATCGATAAAAGTCGATTCTAATCGTATATTCGTTATCTTCACGCAGGTTCTTAGAATCTTTAACTCTATCTCCATCTTCTGTAAGTCGTACGAAATGGGTCTTTGACAATATCGTACTCGTGCCCGTATACGATCTTTTACTCAACACGTCAGCTACCACGTTCGCTTTTCCAAGATGGTATTGAATAGTGTGGTCGTAATCTTTCAACAACTCGAGCCAACGTCGTTGCCGCATATTGAGTTTCTTTTGGGTGAAGAAATATTTGAGGCTTTTATGGTCTGAATATATCTCCACTTTCTCCCCATATAGATAGTGCCTCCAAATTTTTAGCGCGAAAACGACTGCTGCCAACTCTAGATCATGAGTAGGATAATTCCTCTCATATTCTTTGAGTTGTCGCGAGGCATAGGCTATGACTTTCCCACGTTGCATGAGAACACATCCTAACCCTTTGCCTGAAGCATCGCTATAGATAACAAATCCATCCGAACCAGATGGTATTGTCAAAACAGGTGCCGAAATGAGTCTCCTCTTGAGATCTTGGAAACTCTTCCCGCATTCCTCGCTCCATACAAATTTTGTATCTTTACGAGTCAGCTGAGTTAACAGGGTAGCGATTCGAGAAAATTCTTACACGAATCTCTGATAATAACTAGCTAAGCCTAGAAAGATACGTATTTCGATTACTGACTTAGGTTGCTCTCAACTGTGACTCATATCCCAATCTTGGATAACACGTCACAATGACAGCTATCAGTTTACTACCGCACGAATATGGCGTCCCCTACGGAGAGTCTGGCTTCAGTACATTCCACAAAAGAAGTCACCAGATAAAGGCTCGGGTACAAACTTCTACAGTTAGGTTTTTAACTCCCGAAGTTCAATAGGAGTCATTCGATATGAGATTTTAGAAGTGAGTTTTGTACCAGATTCAAAGATGATACAAAATTCAATATCACGCGTAGGCCAAGAAATTCTTCAGGAAATACATCAGGAAATTTACTAACAATAGAAATATCATTCAAATATGACGTATTTTTGTTCAAGTCCATAACATAGCTAAGAAAGCTTGACATCTATTTTTCAATAAACGAATGACTTTACGGCTTGATATGAAAGAGTTTGACTTCAATGGTTTGGTTGCTTGAATTCAAATAACAGGTTGCTTAGGATATGAAAACTAACAACCTTACGAAAGCAATCAATTTTGGCATGATGAGTAGTTAACCAATCGATCCCTAAAATCACATCAAAAGTAAGTATCTTTAAAGAGATAAGGTCAACAGGTAATGTAATTGTGCCAACTTGGATCAAACAAGATTTATAAACAGTGGATGTGATGAAAATTTCTCCTAACGGAGTTTCAACAGATAAGTCAAAGTCTAATTTTCTCCGGAGTCAATTTTAAACGTTGAGTATAAGCAGGAGAGATAAATGAATGGGTAGAACCGGTATCTAATAAGGTATAGACTTCGCAAAAATTTATAATTAACTAACCCGTGCTAACTTTGTTCGGGTTCCTCGCATTCTGACCAGTCACGAAAAATGCTCTTCCAGGAACCGTTGACTTTGACTTTTCTGGGGCAGCCTTTTGAGTCACCGTCCCCGCTGAACTTGGTTTCGCTACCGTACAATCTCGAGCGATATGTCCTTCCTTTCCACAACTAAAACATACCTTGAAAGGCTGTGAACAGTTTGGACTTATATGTCCCTCCTCTCCGCATCTGTAACATCTAATTGGAGGTCGTTCTCCTCCACTAGAATTTGTTGCTGGTGCTGATGCTGCTGCCGACGTCTTCCCGTCATCGTTAAATCTTCTCTTCTTGAAATTTCCACTTGAATTATTTCTTCTATTATCTTGGCCATGATTACCACCGAAGTGGTTACCATTTTTGGCACGATAATTTCCTCCACGATGGTTATCATTGTCCCGATGGCCATTGCCACCGGTACGATTATCATCGAGTTGTAGGTCGCCTATTTGAACAGACTCATTATCTCGCTCTAATAATTGAGCCCTGTTCACAACATCTGAATATAAAGAAAATTTATGAGAAATGAGATATTGACGTATGTCGAGTTTCAAACCTCTCAGAAACATCCGCGTCATACGTTGCTCATTCTCCACCAAATGAGGTGCAAACCTGGATAACTCTGCGAACTTCGCCTCGTATTGGGACACCGTCATGTTGTTTTGCTCTAGTCTAATAAACTCTACTTCCTTCATATGGCGAATACTTTTAGGAAAGTATTTTTCGTTGAAAAGTTTCTGAAACGTTTCCCAAGACATGCTGAGTGTGGCAGGCTGGGTCCGTTTCACAGACTCCCACCAGTAGTCTGCCTCGCCACGGAACATAAAGGTGGCAAATGGAACCTTATGTTCCTCCGTGCATCCCAAGACATCAAATATCTTGGTAATTTGCTTGACCCATGTCTCCGCCTTAATCGGATCCGGCTTTCCCCAGAATTCTGGTGGTCCCAACTCTTTGAACTGCTTGGCCGTGACAAGCCGCGCGTTGCTATCATTTCTACACGTATTTTGTACACGAGTCTCCCTCGTCTGGTTTTGCATGAACTGAAAAAAACTCCTAAACATCTCGTCGTTCATCGTCTGCTCAGTGGTGTTGTTCACAGGAGGAACATTGCCAGCCTGTTGCACGTTCTCCTCGTTGGTGAGTACAGGTATCTCCACGATCTCATTTACTCCACTGTTAACATTCTCAATCGACATTCTCAAATACTGCCATAAACAAGGGTTAATTTAACAAATTAACAAATCACATAATACCCCTATATTATGACCGACCAACAAATAAGCTTAGGTAGGACACACTAGCGAAGGATTTACTCGTCTCTCCCCTCGTAGTTCTATTCCCCGATCTCCGCCAGAGATCATAACCCTAAGCTCTGATACCAACTGTGACGCCCCCAAAATAAGTCCAATCCATCCAACCCATTCTGAGTCGCCAAATACATGGTACAAAAAATAACTACAACTTTATTATTACAATTATCGTGCAAAATACAACAACACATATACTGTGAGTTTAAATACAAATATTGTCATCTAGACAGTATTCATACTCAATTAAGTCCTCATTATACTTATTGATACACTATTTTACAAAATAGTGAGGACTACTAAAATAACTGTCTTGAACTATCATTCCACACCCGACTAGTATTCGCTACATTCTCGCCTCCTGAGAAGAAAAATAGAACAACAAGGAAAAGGGTGAGCTCAACTAGCCCAGTAAAGAATATTATGACTAAGATAATATACAACAAATTATCGTTAGTCTTCAACAGGGAAAAATTTAATAGAATACAATAGACAACAATTTTTAAATCAATATTCGCAGCGGAAAATAATAATTCATAGAAGAGTTACGTAGAGAATGAAATCTACGATTATCTATGAATTTAAAAGCCCATCATCAACATTTTATCCCTGTAACATCAATCAATAAATATCTTGAATCAAATAGTCATCTTTGCACTACAGGCCAAAGATATTCATCAGTTGGTCATGTTCACCTCAACACCTGTTCATCTTTGCACTACGGGCCAAAGATATTCATCATAAAATCATCAATCTTTGCACTACAGGCCAAAGATATTCAGTAACATCATCATTTAGGACTGAGGATGATGAAAAATATTTTAGAGAAAACGAATCCAGTGAAACAAAAGAGTAAATATTAAGGATTCGTATTTCAGCTATTCCATGTCCAAAAATACCTCATAAACAATCATAGTGAAGTAAAATTCAGGAATGATCAAAACATGGATACAATCAAAGCTAGTATCCAGAATAGATATTTGGACGAAAAGAAGAAAATTTCATTTTTCGGTGAATAGTAACTCGTGAATAGTAACTCGTGAATAGTAACTCATGAATAGTAACCCCGACATGAAAAGTTCTAAATTTAAGTTCATATCAATACTTCGACATAATGATATTGAAGAAAATAATATCATTTAAGAAGAAATAACATCCCTTACCTCGGCAAAAATAGTACTTCTAGTTGAAACACCGAATATAGGCTATGACTTGAACTTACACCGTATAGCAATACTCAAAGTATTAGAATACTCACAAGAATATGCTCACTAATATAGAGAGAGAAATAGAGAGAAACTTGTGTTTCTGGTGTGATTTTTAATTCTAACCTAAGCACCCTATTTATAGAAAAATGCTTAGAACACCAAAGCAGAAAATTAAATATAATAATATTATATTTACAAAATTGTCAAGCCCACCTTGGAAGATCTGAATTCAGCCCATTCTTATCACATGTTAGCCCACTTAAATGCCAAAAAACGATTTTGTAAATAAGAATAATTAAAACTTTCAAAAACTAATTATTTCGGAACTTCAGAACTTCAGAACTTCAATAATTCATAATAAATAGCCCTTTTATCAGAAAATTCAAATCTCGCAAGTTTTTATAGGAAATTCAATTCTCTACAACTTTGCAGAAGAAAATTTTTCCAAATTCCAAACAGAAATTGACCGAAATCCACAAATGGGCGATTTTATAGTCAATAATAAATTTTCGGTCAAGAATTATGTCCACCAACACACAAAATATGTGTTAATCATTTAATGCCACAAAAATACTCTTCTTCCTCATATACTCATATATCCCACATTCATTATAAAAATATCACTATCAATATATTATTAAAATAATATATTTAAATGAATTATTTTATCAGAAAAAGATAAAATATTAATTTTTAACAATTGTCACATTAAAAAAATTTTCCATCTATATCCACATAAAATCAATATTTTCCTCATCATATAAATTAATAATTAATTATACACAAATAATATTACAGGATTATAGTACTGGCAACCAGGCCGTTCCCAGGAAAGAGGGGGCTTTCCAATAAGGATCTCTCCTTACTGGCGCGCAATTAGATGACCAAACATCTCCTTAGACAGAACTTTCTAGACATTGCCAATAATATTATCTAATAATATTATTCAGATAATATGAATTATTGCTCCGATAATAGAAAATATTGTGTAGTGACAATTATTAAAACAACAGTAATATAAAATATCAACGCAGCAATTATTGAATCAATAAAATATAATATTGAACAGTAATTACTGTAACAATTATTGAGTAGTGCCTTCTTACGTAAGAATCAATAATTGGTGCAATATCGTGTGCTACTGTGCAACAACGCGTATTACTGTGCTTTAACCACCGGGTATTCCAACAGTATTAACGGTAACAACTACGTCGTTATTTATAAACAACTTGTTTTTGTCGTTTTCTTCATCCAATTGCTTTCCGTTATGGGCCCACAAAGACTGCGCCGTCGTACGAATATTCTCCGACGGTAATAATATTCCACGACCAAGCGAATATTCTCCGACAATAATGAATATTTTATAACCACCTGGTTATTTGAAATATTTGCGTATTTTACCCATAACTAACCACATTAACCCTTACTATTTCAAAATAATAAATAAAGAAAATTAAATTTCATTTATTAATAATTTGGGGTCTTACACGAGCACTGCCTATATAATCTTGGTGTTTGTTTGAAGTATAATTCTCAATTAAAGACAGTAGAGATAATGATATGTCAAGAGAAGACTCACTATTGCGAAGAATATGATAGTAATCTTCTCGTTTTTCTTTGGGGTCTATTGGGTCAACCAAGAATAATTCTGTGGCCATATGATATCTATCATAACCTAGACGCATGACCTCCCATGTACGAAGGTTTCCTTGAGCACTTCCCAAAGATTCTAATTTCTAAAACAGTTTTTGACTATACCTTTATGTAAGGTGTCATTGTGAGGTGATGTCCACGGTTAGAACATGAGTCACATTTGGTATATATTTGTATCCAAACTCACAGAATATGTGTTGTTGTATTTTGCACGACAATTGTTGTATTAAAGTTATAGTTATTTTCTGTACCATGTATTTGGCGACTCATAATAGGTTGGATGGAATGGACCTATTTTGGGGTTGTCACATTTGGTATCAGAGCTTAGGGATATGATCTCTGGCGGAGATCGGGGAATACAACTAAGAGGGGAGAGATGAGTAAATCTTTCGCTAGTGTGTCCTACCTAAGCTTATTTGTTGGTCAGTCATAATATTGGGATATTATGTGATATGTTAATTTGTTTAATTAACCCTTATTTTATGGCAGTATTTGAGAATGACAGCTGAGAATGCTAACAATGGAGTGAATGAGACTGTGGGGATACCTCTAATCATTAACCGTGATAATGTGATGTCAGACGAAGAAGAAATTAGAGATATCTATGTGATGAGTGAAGAATTGATAGTTGCACCCGAGATAGTCACAGAGGTAACAGCTGAGACTGAGGAAGAAGAGGAAGAAGAAGTACCTGAGGAGAGTTTATTAGAGGTATTATATGATCAAAATGTAGAATTTCAAAATCGTATTCATGAGTTAAAAGAGCAGGCAGAAGAACGACAGGCGGTCGTGGAACAAAAGGATGCAACAATTCAAGCTTGTGTTACCCGATATGTGATGCTTGAACAGAAGCATTCTTTGACGGAGTATAAGATGATAAAAATAGAATCTGAGCTGAAAGAAGAAAAAACTGAACGAGTGAGAATAAGTGATGCATGGGCAAAAGCCGCACGACACGTGGATATTGTGGAAATAGATGTTCGATCTAAGAAGGCTAAAATAGATGATATGAATTTCTCTTTTTGGAAAGCAATTGGGAGAACCCAACATCGAGTTTTGAATTACCCTGTACATAGCGGTCAACCTGAATCCAATACGGATCGAAGATTGATGATTCAGATCATGAATGAGGAGTACGAAGAGGCAGTTGAGGGAGGAATATGTCCTATAGAAAGGTATATTCCAATGGTAATGATGACGCCAAATGCTGCTCCAGACAAGTCAAAGCCGAGTAGTTCGAGAGATGGCGGTTGTCATGACTTCCCAACAAATGAGGAAACCAAATGAAGTTATCATGGGAGATGAGCAATGGAGAAATCATGATGATCTGAGAGATAGAATCTGAAATGGAAGCAATGTATTCTCAACTCTTCGAAATACCAGGTACGTAAATTTCGGGGACGAAATTTCATAAGGAGTAGAGATTGTAAGACCCCGAATTTTATGAAATAAAAGTATTCAATTTTTCTTATAATTACTATTCAGTAAATGGTTAAATTGATAAAAGTTTAAAGTTATGGGTGAAATGTGAATTTTTTTCAAAATAAGCAAGTGGTTATAAAATAATCATTGTTATCGGGGAATATTCGTTTGGTCGTAGAATATTCTTTCTGTCGGGGAATATTCGTACGACGGTGCAGCTATTTGTGGGCCCCATAACGAATAACTGTCGGGTGAAGAAAACGATAAATTTGAGTTTTTATAAATAACGACGTAGTTGTTACCGTTAACACTGTTGGAATACCCGGTGGTTAAAATACAGTAATACGCGTTATTGCACAGTAGCACACGGTATTGCATAGTATTTTTGAAATTATTAATTCTTACGTAAGAAGGCACTACTCAATAATTGTTATAGTAATTACTGTTCAATATTTTATTTTATTAATTCAATAATTGCTACGTTGAAATTTTATATTATTGTTGTTCAATAATTGTCACTGCACAGTATTTCCCATTATCAGATAAATAATTCATATTATTTGAATAATATTATTAGATAACATTATTGGCAATGTCTAGAAAGTTCTGTCTAAGGAGAGGTTTGGTCACCTAATTGCGCGCTAGTAAGGAGAAATTCTTATTGGAAAGCCCCCTCTTTCCTGGGAACGGCCTGGTTGTCATAAATGTGATTCTGTAATATTATTTGTGAATAATTAATTATTGATTCATATGATAAGGAAATATTTTTTTATGTGGATATAAATGAGGGATATATTTTTGTGGTTAAAAATGAAGGAGTTAATGTTGAGGTGTTTAATCTGTATTTTTGTCGGAACGGAGGTATTGAAAATCAAATTAGGGTTTTTAAGATATTTTGCGAGGGTTAAAATTTTTAATCCGACCGTTGGATCGTGGTAATATTTAGATATGTTATACATGTATAAGTTGAGTATATGTCCACAAATTTTGAACTGTTAAAAATGAACGTATGATTTGTTATGAATTTTACGAGATGACTGGTTCAGAAATTGTTGAATTTTCGGAGTTAATCATTTTGGTGGAAAATTCTAGAATTGATGGGCCCCACTCTTGGTTGGTGAAGAAATGTGCTGAGATTTTTATTCAAATGTGGTGGGTGGGAATAGTAGCATGTAAAGCCATCAGGTTACAGGTTAAGTCTGATTCGGCGTGCTAATATTTTCCTATAAATAGAGGGCTAAGTTAGAATTAAAAATCACACCAGAATTCATAAGTTTTCTCTCTTTCTCTCTCTAAATTATTGAGTGTAATTTGTGAGTATTTAGATACTCTGTGCGATTCTATTCATCAGTGCAAGTTTCCTTCAGCCTTATACCGATCAGAAGTACTGCTCTTTTGAGGTAAGGGATAGTAAGGGATTTTAAGGGTTGTTATATTTTCCAGTTTCGTAATTTTTTTGACCTTCAAAAATTATGAAAAAATTTGAAATGATATTTTAATGAGTTTTCTTGATTGTGTCCAAAAATGGTGATTTTTGGATGTATAGATTGAGAGTTATGAATTTTATGAGAAAATACTATTTTAAAAGTAATCGCTTATAATTCCTTGTGGTTAACTCTAAAATTGATGAAATTTTTATTGAGAGTATATGTATATGATAGAAGTATACTCTGCAAATTTCAGAATTTTTGGACAAAAGTATAATTTTTGATAAATGTCTAAATATTCGGCTGTTTTGGCCATATGAAAAATAGTAAATGACTTTTAAAAATTCTGAGAAAAATATATGTTCACTATGGGACTATATTATGCCAAATCCCAGAAAAGAAATATTTTTGGAACTGATTTGGTATTTTTCATGAAAATAGTCTAGTTATGAGTAAATGAATTAAATATGTTTTGTGAAGTAAAAAAATTAAAAAATAAGATTTTATGACTTGAGAATCATATATGAGGTATATACAGATTTTTGATGAGGGTTTTGGTTATTGGTGATGAAATGTTATGAGTTTGGCATTTTTGATTGATTAAATGTATTATTTAGTAAAGTGTAAACAATTAAAATAAATTGTTTGTAAACAATTAAAATAAATTGTTTATAAGCTTAAGAAATATTATTCTTTCAATATCATTATACCGAAATATTGGTATGTATTTTATTGTAGAATTTCTACTTTTTGTGTCGAGGTTACTATTCATGAGTTACTATTCACGAGTTACTATTCACGAGTTACTATTCACGATAAAATTGGTTTCTTTTTCTAACCAAATTATAGTTGATTTATGAATATTATTTTTGAGATTAAATCTATATGTTGATCATATTATTTTTATTATCATATATAACATTTTTATAACCCTGATGTTAAAATTCTCTTTCACTTGAGTGTAAAGATGGTTAGATTATTGGTATGATCATGACTTTGGGTTCTCTTTGGCCAGTAGTGCAAAGTTAAATTATTGACTTGTATGATCATGACCATTGAATTTATAATTGAATATCTTCAGCTTAAGTGCAAAGGTGAAATGATCAACATGGTTATAATTATTGTTTATATAAATGATTATATATTTCTTTGAGATATTAATATATTTGGCCTGTAGTGCAAATATGAACTGTTGATGAATATATTTGGCCGTAGTGCAAATATGAATTGTTGAGGAATATCTTTGGCCTGTAGTGCAAAGATGAAATATTGATGAATATCTTTGGCCTGTAGTGCAAAGATGAATTGTTGATGAATATCTTTAGCCCGTAGTGCAAAGATGACATGTTGTTGAATATCTTTGGCCAGTAGTGCAAAGATGAACAGATGTTGAGATAAATATGACCAACTGGTGATACAAATGAATATCTTTGGCCGTAGTGCAAAGATGAAGTTATTAGTATGATTATGAACATGAAATGTGATTTGGTGTAACCATGATCTTTGATGTTTCAGGTAAAGATAGGTGATGAAAATTATCTTCGTCCTGGATGAGAAGAGGAATTTAGAACTGCAGTTATGATTATGAGTTATTCATATGATTGTGGACCAGAATTGTTGATTGATATTACAGGGATAAAATATTGTTGATGGATTTTTAACATGGAGAAGATAATAGACTTTATAGTCTATTTGACTCTTCTAATGGATTGCTCGTTCCGCTGCAACTATGGTTGAAATTTTTATCATTTGTCATATGTTCTAAATCTCTGATTTATTATTGATGAAGGCTATTGATAATTTAATTATCTTTAGTCATGATATTGTTTACTGAGCTAGTTGTGCTCACCCTTTTGCTTCACAATTCCTTTCAGGTAATAAGAGTGTAGCTGGGTCGAGCGAGGGTAACGGGGAAATAGAACGGTGGTCTCTAGCTGTGGATATTCTCCCGAAGCAGTATAGAAAAGTTCATTTAGTAGTTTTATTTGGTGAATCCAATAGGGTATGGTGTACCCAACGTTGGAATGGTGGTTTGCCACTATCATACAAGATGTCTAACGACATATATCCTCGTGTCATCATAAGACAGGATTGTGCTCATCCACTTGCTGAGTATATATACGAGCACTACCTATATAATCTTGGTGTTTGTTTGAAGTATAATTCTCAATTAGAGACAGTAGAGATAATGATATGTCAAGAGAAGACTCACCATTGGGAAGAATATGATAGTAATCTTCTCGTTTTTCTTTGGGGTCTATTGGGTCAACCATGAATAATTCTGTGGCCATATGATATCTATCATAACCTAGACGCCTGGCCTCCCGTGTACGAAGGTTTCCTTGAGCACTTCCTAAAGATTCTAATTTCTAAAACAGTTTTTGACTATACCTTTATGTAAGGTGTCATTGTGAGGTGATGTCCACGGTTGGAACATGAGTCACATTTGGTATATATTTGTATCCAAACTCACAGAATATGTGTTGTTGTATTTTGCACGACAATTGTTGTATTAAAGTTATAGTTATTTTCTGTACCATGTATTTGGCGACTCAGAATAGGTTGGATGGAATGGACCTATTTTGGGGTTGTCACAGTATCTGCTAAAACCACATTGAAAAAAGATTGCATATTCTCTATAAATTTTCATATAAATAAGCTAAATAACAAAATAGTATATTCTTGACTAAGCCAACCTGATGGATGCAATATATGTGCTTGACTTCTTATGACACATTGTTTTATGACATTTTTGAATGGTGAGCGAATAAAATTGATCCATATTATCTTAAATTGTGTCATTGTTGTGGGATTGCTTGATACATTTTCACTTGGGAAGAGGTCATATTGGTGCATCGATGAACGCAAAACTGTATCACTGAAGCAAAGAGCGGTTGACTGGTAATCCTAAGATAAACTTTCTCTTCTTTTCCTTCAATTTCATAAAAATATTTTTATCTTCTCTTACCGCTGATATTTTTCATTTCATTGTGGAAAAGAAGTGGTTATACAACAATGTTTGTTCAAGGTTTAGTCCATTGGTACTTGCTATCTTATTTAACATCTTTTAATAGAAGTTTCCCTACTAAAATCTTGCTAGATTGTGATGTGGAACCCACAATTTGCATGAAACACATTGGTACACTAATCTTTGGAAGCTAGGGAAAATAATAGTTGATTAGGCCTCTGCTTGTTTCATGGAAACATTTTCTGGGAAGCTGATGTTTGGTTTCCGGAAATGACTTGCAAATTTGAAAACAAAATGTTATTTTTGGGAAAATCAAGCTGGAATGTGCATTGACTTCCCCCGTAAAATGATTTCTGTTGACTGACTGTTTAGCTTCTTAACAAACACTAAAATGTGCGGATGAAAAATATTTCTTTTGAAACAAATGAAGCTTACATGCGATGCATCCTGATGGAATACTGTATTTGTAAACATCGTACATGCTTTTATGGTCAAGTGTCAAGAGACTCAAGAATTTTTTTATATTAAATGTGTCAATTGTTAATAAGAGTGCAAAAACTTTTCAGGCTCAAAATAGTATACTTATCATTTATACATGTTGGCATGTTATTTAAAACTGATTTAACCATATTAGCATTAGGGAAACTTCTGATGCTTACTAACATGCTAACATGAAAAAATAATAATTATGACAAAATCATAACTTACATGTATGACTAACAAATATTCTTACCTTAACAAGTGGTAGTTGTGCTGTTAAACTTTGGGACGGAGCATTCGTATCAACAAAAACTAGATGCCAAGTATGTTCATAACTAATCAAGTTAGGGTTGGCCTCGAGAGGTATATCATAGAGCATGATATCTGTTTAATTACAGGTTACCAATCACTCAATTGATAATTTTAGAAAAACATATTACCTATACATACATAACTTAAAAAAGAATTTTTTATACTAACATTTACGTTTTGCAGTCCGCAACGGTTTCGATTGCGCGTTCGTTCTAACCTTAGACATGGAGGCTATGATGTTATGTGTTTAGCCCAACTTACATTTAGTTCAATTTGAGGTTGCTACAATTTTGCAGTGTTTTTTGTCCATACCTGTATATACATGCTGCTATTTGGAAGAGAAAAGAAAAAGAAAAAATAATGGATTGGAAAAGGCAACTGGATTGCAGTTTTGGAGATGAAAGAAAAAGAAAAATCATTAGATTGGAAGAGGCAACTGAATTAATGGATTGCAGTTTTGAAGATGAAAGAAAAAGAAAAATCGTTGGATTGGAAGAGGGCAGCTGCATTAATGGATTGCAGTTTTAAAAATGAAAGAAAAAGATCATTACAGTTCTGTATTAATGGTTTTATTAATATCAATTGTATATGGGATTTCAAAGGGCTTTCAATGGGATTTCAATTGATTAAAGTTGGGTGTGTTAATTGATTGATTTGAAATTAGTTGGGTTAACTCTGTTGGAAATCAAATTGGAAGCCAGATTAATTAATTGATTTGAAATTAATTGAGTTAACTCTGTTGGAAATCAAATTGAAAGCCAGATTAATTAATTGATTTGAAATTAATTGAGTTAACTTTGTAGGAAATCAAGAAATTAATTGAGTTAACTCTACTGGAAATCAAATTATATGGTAGATATTTTCAAATTAAGTGAGTTGACTCACTTAATTATGTAATTTAAAGGAAAGGCTGTGATGCCTTTATATATAAGTATTGATTACTTTGATGATTTTAAAACTTCATCAATAAAAGTTTAAATTTTTACGAATTAAACTCAAAAGGTAAAAATAACATTCTCTTCTTTATAAATTGAAACGGCGGGTGTAAGACCCCAACTTATTATAAATGAAATTGAATTTCTCTATTTATTATTTTGAAATAGTAAGGATTGATTTGATTAATATGGTTAGTTATGGGTAAAATGTGCAAATATTTTAAATAAGCAAGAGGTTATAAAATATTCATTGTTGTCGGAGAATATTCGTCTGGTTGTGGAATATTCTTACTGTCGGGGAATATTCGTACGACGGCGCGGCCTTATGTGGGCCCCATAACGGAAAGCGATTGGATGCAGAAAACGACAAGTATAAGTTGTTTATAAATAACGACGTAGTTGTTACCGTTAACACTGTTAGAATACCCGGTGGTTAAAACACAGTAATACGCGTTGTTGCACAGTAGCACACGGTATTGCACCAATTATTGATTATTACGTAAGAAGGCACTACTCAATAATTGTTACAATAATTACTGTTCAATATTTTATTTTATTGATTCAATAATTGCTACGTTGATATTTTATACTATTGTTGTTTCAATAATTATCACTACACAGTATTTTCTATTATCAGATTAATAATTCATAATGGAATAATATTATTAGATAGCATTATTAACAATGTCTAGAAAGTTCTGTCTAATGAGAGGTTTGGTCATCTAATTTCGCGCCAGTAAGGGGAAATCCTTATTGAAAAGCCCCCTCTTTCTTGGGAACGGCCTGGTTGTCAGTAATGTGATTATGTAATATTATTTGTGAATAATTAATTATTGATTTATATGATAAGAAAAATATTTATTTTATGTGGATATAGATGGAGAAAATTTTTAATGTGACAATTGTTGAAAATTGATATTTTATCTTTTCTGATAAAATATTTCATTTAAATATATTATTATATTATAATAATGTAATAATGGTGATATTTTTTACAATGACTTTGGGATATATGAATAAATGAGGAGTGAGGGTATTTTTGTTACTAAAAATATTTAAAACATGTTTTTCATGTTTGTGGACTCTATTTCTTGACTGAAATTTGATTATAGCCTATAAAATCGTCCGTATGTGGATTTCGGTCAATTTTTGTTTGAAATTTGGAAAAACTTAAAACTTACAAAGTTGTAGGGAATTGAATTTCCTATAGAAAGACATAAGATTCGAATTTTTATGATAAAAGGGGCTATTTATTATGAATTATTAAAGTTCCGAAATAATTAATTTTTGAAGTTTTAAATAATTTTTAAAAGAAAAACGTTTTTTTCATTTGTGGGCATGTGTTAAATGGTTGAAATCAGCTGGTAAGGTGTGCGTAGGAATTTAATTTATAAATATTATTATTTTATTAAATTTTATGCTCTGGTGTTCTAAGCATTTTCCTATAAATAGGGTGCTTAGGTTAGAATTGAAAATCACATCAGAAACTAAAGTTCTTTCTCTCTATATTATCGAGCGTATTCTTGTGAGTATTTTGATACTTTAAGTTTGTTATACGGTGCAAGTTCCTTCAGCACTATATCCGGTATTCCAGTCAGAAGTACTGTCTTTTCGAGGTAAGAGATGTTATTTTTTTTATAAATGATATTATTTCTTTCAATATCATTATGCCGAAATATTGGTTTGAACTTTTTATCAAATTTGAAACTTGTTGTGTCGGGGTTACTATTCACGTATACGGCACTATTCACGAATACGACACTATTCACCGAAAAATTAAATTTTTATTTTTTGTCCAAAATATCTATTGTGGATATTAGCTTTGATTGTATCCATGTTTTGATCATTCTTGAATTTTACTTCACTATGATTGATGTTACAGGGATAAAATATTGATGATAAACTTTTAAATTCATAAATAGAAGATAGTAGATTTTATTTTCTACTTAACTCTTCTAATAAGTTATTATTTCCGTTGCGAATATTGATTTAAAACTTGTTGTCTATTGTATTCTATTATATTTTTCCCTGTTGAGGACTAATGATAATTTGTTGTATATTATCTTAGTCATAATGTTCTTTACTGGGCTAGTTGAGCTCACCCTTTTCCTTTTTGTTCCATTTTTTTTCTCAGGAGGCGAGAATGTAGCAAATACTAGTCGGGATATGGAATGATGGTTCTAGAAAGTTGTTTAGTAGTCCTCACCATTTTTATAAAATAATGTATCAATAATTGTAATGAGGACTTATTTGAGTGTGAATATTGTCTAGAAGATAATATTTATATTTAAACTCACAGTTCAAGTGTTGTCGTATTTTGCACGACAATTGTATTAATAAAGTTGTAGTTGTTTCTGTACCATATTTTGACGACTCAAAATGGGTGATGTATACCTGTTTTGGGGGCATCACAGTTGGTATCAGAGCTTAGGGATATGGTCTTTGGCGGAGATCGGGGAATAGAACTAGGAGGGGAGAGACGAGTAAATCCTTTGCTAGTGTGTCCTACCTAAGCTTATTTGTTGGTTGGTCAAAATATATGGGTATTATGTGATATTTCTTTAATTAACCCTTATTTTATGGCAGTATTTGAGAATGGCAACCGAGAATGTTAACAGTGGAGTAAATGAGACCGTGGAGACACCATTAATCACCAACGAGAAAAACGTGTAGCAGGCTGGCAATGCTCCTCTTGTAAACAACACCACTGAGCAGATGATGAACGATGGAATGTTTAGAAGCTTTTTGCAGTTAATGCAAAATCAGACGAGGGAGACTCGTGTACAAAATACATGTGGACATGATAGCAATGCACGGTTTGTCACAACCAAGCAGTTCAAAGAGTTGAGACCACCAGAATTCTGGGGAAAGCCGGATCCGATTAAGGCAGAGACGTGGGTCAAATAAATTACCAAGATATTCGATGTCTTGGGATGCACGGAGGAATAGAAGGTTCCATTCGCCACTTTTATGTTCCGTAATGAGGTAGATTACTGGTGGGAATCTGTGAAGCGTAAGCATCCAGCCGCACTCAGCATGCCTTGGGAGACATTTCAGAAACTGTTCAATGACAAGTACTTTCCTGAAAGTATTCATCATATGAAGGAAGTTGAGTTTATTAGACTGGAACAAAACAACATGACGGTGTCCCAGTACGAGGCGAAGTTCGCTGAGTTATCCAGGTTTGCACCTCATTTGGTGGAGAATGAGGAACGTATGACGCGGATGTTTCTGAGAGGTTTGAAACCCGACATAGGTCAGTATCTCATTTCTCATAAATTTTCTCTATATTCAGATGTTGTCAACAGGGCTCAATTATTAGAGCGAGATAATGAGTACGTTCAATCGAGGGACAATAACCAGGGTCAGACCGGTGGCGGCAGTCATCAGAGCAATGATAACCAGCGGAGAGGAAAGAATACGAACAAAAACAGTAACCACTCTGGTGGTAATCGTGGCCATGATAATAGAAGAAGCGAGTCGGGAGGAGATTTTAAAAAGAGGAGATTCAACAATGATAATGTGAAGACGTCAGCACCAGCAGCAACTGTTTCTAAGGGAGGAGAACGACCACCGATTGTATGCTATAAATGTGAAAAAAAGGGGCACTGTGAGACCCCAGATTTTATGAATAAATATTTAATTTTCTCGAAATATTTTTTTTAATATTATGGTGTGGATTTGAGATAATGTTATAGTTGTGGGTAGTATTTATAAATTTTGCAAAGTATGCAAGTTGTCATATTATATTCGATTGGTCAGGGAATATTCTTTGTGTCGGGGAATATTCGTACGATGACACAATCATTGGTGGACCCCACAACGGAATTATTGTCGGATTGAGAAAAACGACAAAAATATTTTTATAAAAATAACTGCGAAAGTTTTACCGTTAATACTGTTGAACTACTTGGTAGTAAAAGTACAGTAATACGCGTGGTTGCATAGTAGCACACGGTATTGATTATTGATGCTTATGTGAGAAGTTACTCAATTTTGCTTATTTTATATACTCCCATTTACCTATTTTTCAAAATAATCGGTAGAATTTATTTAAAGGTGGGGCCCACATGTGGGGGCCATATGTGGGGCCCATATGTGTTGAAAAACTGATTTTAGAAATGGGGGTGGGAGAGAGTTACGTGTGGGGAAGGAGTTTATATATATAAGATTGTGATGTGTGTGTATATATATAATATTATATTTGTTAGTGGAGAGTGGTGGGAGAAAAAGGAAGAGTGAAAGTGATGTATGTGAGTAGAAAATAGTGAAAAAGTGGTAGTGTGATAGTGATGTGTAAGAGTGTAGTGAATTTGATTATTGGTGGGTGGGGGATTGATGTTGGTTATGGGGGAGAAAAATTAAGTGGTGTATATATAATATTGATTTATATAATATGAAAACATGTGTTTATATATATGTATTATATTTTAATTTTTGTTGTGATTTTATTGGTTAGATGATTGACTTAATTGTTAGTTGATTGAAAAATAATTTTGTAAAATTATTTCATCCATGAATAGTGCCTTTCTATTCTCCTATAAATAGAAGCTCATTCCTTCATTATTTCTTACAAATTCACTGAAACTCCAAAGAGAGAAATTATAGAGAAACTATAGAAAAGTATTCTGCTACTTCCCTACTCTTATATCCAGTTTCTTTTACGGTAAGGGGTGTTATTCTTTCTTATTCATGATGAGAATTGTTATTATTCCATTTCTTATTATTCTGTTGGAATAACCTGTATACGCGGTCTACCCTATACTTGGTGACATTCTTCTATTATTCTGTTGGAACATCCTGTCTGTGTGTTTTACACCGGACCTGGTTCCGTTTTTATTATTATTCTGTTGGAACATCATGTCCGTGTGTTTTACACCGGACCTGGTTCCGTCTTGTTATTATTCTGTTGGAACATCATGTCTGTGTGTTTTACACCGGACCTGGTTCCGTCTTTATTATTATTCTGTCGGAATATCCTGTCTGTGCGGTTACGCCGGACCTGGTTCCATTATTTATTATTCTGTCGGAATATCCTGTCTGTGCGTTTACGCCGGACCTGGTTCCATTATTTATTATTCTGTTGGAATAACCTGTCTGTGCGGTCTATCGCATGCATGGTGATTTCTTTTGTTATTCCATTCTTTATTATACTCAGTTGGTTAAGTTTTGACTTCTATACTCCATGAAATTTGTGGAATATCCTTGATAATTGCGTTTCATCCAGTATTTTTTTTCATGAAAATATTCTTCTAAGCATTCTTGAATTTTACTCCACAAAGCAGTATCATGTTGACAATTTGGACGTTGTTAATTCTTGGATAAACTAATTCTTGAACTTGTTTAATTGAATTCCTATAACATTGTCATCATCCTCATGTTTATTTTATGTTAAAAGTCATCTTTGGCTTACGTGCATAGATGGACTTAGTATGATTATGACCAGGGATCATTCGGTATAATCATGAACTGTGATGTTATAAGTGGTGTGGTAAAAGTCCTCAGTGGCTTGTAATGCATTGATAGACAGTTTGTGGTATGATTATGATCAGGGATTTTTCGGTATAGTCATTATCATTGATGATTTAATGAATATCCTTGGCCCGTAATACAAGGATGATTAGAAGATGTGGTTTATTTATTAAGCTGAGTCTCAATGATAAAAGTTGATGAAAATATTTTTAAATCATAGAAGATAGTAGGTTTTATTCTCTACTTGACTCTTCTAATGGATTGCTTATTCCGCTGCAGTTAAACTTGATGTCTATTGTATTTTATCAGTTTAACATTGTTGAAGACTATTGATAATTTATTCTTCATTATCTTAGTCATAATATTTCTTACTGGGCTAGTTGAGCTCACCCTTTCTTTTAATGTTCTCTTCAGGAAATGAGAATATAGCTAGGACGAGTCAGGGAAAGGAGTGATGGTCCAGAAGATAGCATTAGTAGTCCTCACCATTCTGTTAAATAATGTGACAATAAATATAATGAGGACTCCTTGAGTATGGATATTGTCTAGATGACAATATTCCTATTAGAACTCTCAGTTTATGTATTGTCGTATGTTACACAACATTTGTATAATTAAGTTTGTATTTGTATTTTGTACCATGTATCTGATGACCCAAGATGGGTAATGTATACCTAATTTTGGGGGCGTCACAGTTGGTATCAAAGCTTAGGGATATGATCCCTGGCTAGGATGTGAGAATAGAACTAGGAGGGGAGAGACGGAGAATTCCTTCGCTAGTATGACCTACCTAAGTTTATTTTGTATTTAATTGGTCGGTCAGAATATAGGGATAATATGTTACATGTCAATTAACCTTTGTTTTGTGACAGTGATTGGGAATGGCAGTTGAAAATGTTTACAATGGAGTGAATGAGACCGTGGAGACACCTATAATCACCAACCAGGTTAATGTGATTAGAGATATCCATGTGGTGATTGAGGAATTAAAAGTTGCACTCAAGCTAGTCGCAAAGGTAGCAACTGAGAGTGAGGAAGAAGAGGAAGCTGAGGTTGATTTATTAGAAGAACTTATTGATCAAAATGTAGAATTACAAAATCGTATTCATGAGTTAGAAGAGCAGGCTGAAGAACGACAGGCGGTCGTAGAACAAAGGGATGCAACAATTCAAAATTGTATTACCCGATGTGCGATGGTTGAACAGAAGCACTCTTTGGCAGAGTATATGATATTAAAGCTGGAATCTGAGAATTCAAATGTCAAGGAGCAGCTGAAAGAAGAAATAACTGAACGAGTGAGAATGAAAGATGCATGGGTAAAAGCCGCACGACGCGTTGATATTGTGGAAAGAGAAGTCTGATCCAAGAAAGCTAAAATAGATGATATGTAATTTTTCGACAGCAATTGGGAAAATCCAGCATCGAGTTTTGAATTACCCTAACGAGAAATTGAACGAAGTTATCATGGGTTAGTTAATTATAAATTCTTGTGAAGTCTATACCTTATTAGATACCGGTTCTACCCATTCTTTTATCTCTCTTGCTTGCGCTCAACGTTTAAATTTGACTTCGAAGAAAATAGACTTTGACTTATTGGTTAAAACTTCGATAGTAGAAACCTTCGTTACCTCTACTATTTATAAATCTTGTTCAAATCAACACTTTCACGTTACCTGTCAATCTTATCTCTTTGAAATACTTGCCTTTGATGCGATTTTAGGAATCGATTGGTTAACTACTCATCATGCTTTTCGTAAGGTTGTTAGCTTTCATATTCCTAACCAACCTATTATGCGAATTCAAGCAACCAAATCACTAAAGTCAATCATGGTCATATCAAGCCATAAGTAAAGAGCCCCGGTCCTTTCGTTGTTGACTACCTTGAGTGGAATGCACCGAAGCCAGACTTTCTGTAGGCGACGTCGTGAATGGCGATGGCAAGTTGATAGGTATCAATGTGACGTGATATCCAAGTCTTGGATGAGAAGTCACTGTTTTGAATGATATTTCTATTGTTAATAAATTTCCCGACGCATTCTTGAAGACTTCTTAGCTTACCCCTAGAGCGTGAAATCGAATTTTGTATTGACCCCAGTACAAAACCCATTTCTTAAACCCTCAAATATTTATTCAATTAAAGCGAACGTAACATGCGCCAAAGACGTTGGCTCGAGCTGTTAAAGATTATGATTATACCATACCATCGTGGAAAAGCGAACGTGGTAGCTGATGCGTTGAGTAGAAGATCGTATGCGGTTACAAGTGCGAATAAACTAACCCACGTGAAGATAACGAATATATGATTAGAATCGATTTTAATCGATAAAGTTAAAGCCGCTCAAGCTACATACTCAGAGCTGATAAATGTGAAGAAGAAGGTTCAAGAGGGCGTTATTCTAAAAGCAAGAATCGACGAAGAGAGGAAATCTCAACTCTCGATTTAATTGGCCCATTTGAAATCCTCGATGAAGTAGGAACTGTGGCTTATAAACTCGTTTTACCGCCAAGTATGTTGCGTGTTCAGAACATTTTTTTTTACGTAAAAATGTGGACGACCCGAACCATATTATTAATTTAGAACCGGACGAGATAACAGAAGATTTAACGTATGAGGAGATACGTGTTAACATCTTGGATAAGAAGGATCATATTCAACGCTCAAAGGTTATACCTGAAGAGTTCGAAGTTAAGGTATCCTCACCTGTTCGGCATACCAGACACGCACGTAAATTTTGAGGGCGAAATTCCATAAGGAGGGGAGATTGTGAGACCCCAGATTTTATGAATAAATATTTAATTTTCTCGAAATATTTTTTTTAATATTATGATGTGGATTTGAGATAATGTTATAGTTGTGGGTAGTATTTATAAATTTTGCAAAGTATGCAAGTTGTCATATTATATTCGATTGGTCAGGGAATATTCTTTGTATCGGGGAATATTCGTACGATGACACAATCATTGGTGGACCCCACAACGGAATTATTGTCGGATTGAGAAAAACGACAAAAATATTTTTATGAAAATAACTGCGAAAGTTTTACTGTTAATACTGTTGAACTACTTGGTAGTAAAAGTACAGTAATACGCGTGGTTGCATAGTAGCACACGGTATTGATTATTGATGCTTATGTGAGAAGTTACTCAATTTTGCTTATTTTATATACTCCCATTTACCTATTTTTCAAAATAATCGGTAGAATTTATTTAAAGGTGGGGCCCACATGTGGGGGCCATATGTGGGGCCCATATGTGTTAAAAAACTGATTTTAGAAATGGGGGTGGGAGAGAGTTACGTATGGGGAAGGAGTTTATATATATAAGATTGTGATGTGTGTGTATATATATAATATTATATTTGTTAGTGGAGAGTGGTGGGAGAAAAAGGAAGAGTGAAAGTGATGTATGTGAGTGAAAAATGGTGAAAAAGTGGTAGTGTAATAGTGATATGTAAGAGTGTAGTGAATTTGATTATTGGTGGGTGGGGGATTGATGTTGGTTATGGGGGAGAAAAATTAAGTGGTGTATATATAATATTGATTTATATAATATGAAAACATGTGTTTATATATATGTATTATATTTTAATTTTTGTTGTGATTTTATTGGTTAGATGATTGACTTAATTGTTAGTTGATTGAAAAATAATTTTGTAAAATTATTTCATCCATGAATAGTGCCTTTCTATTCTCCTATAAATAGAAGCTCATTCCTTCATTATTTCTTACAAATTCACTGAAACTCCAAAGAGAGAAATTATAGAGAAACTATAGAAAAGTATTCTGCTACTTCCCTACTCTTATATCCAGTTTCTTTTACGGTAAGGGGTGTTATTCTTTCTTATTCATGATGAGAACTGTTATTATTCCATTTCTTATTATTCTGTTGGAATAACCTGTATACGCGGTCTACCCTATACTTGGTGACATTCTTCTATTATTCTGTTGGAACATCCTGTCTGTGTGTTTTACACCGGACCTGGTTCCGTTTTTATTATTATTCTGTTGGAACATCATGTCCGTGTGTTTTACACCGGACCTGGTTCCGTCTTGTTATTATTCTGTTGGAACATCATGTCTGTGTGTTTTACACCGGACCTGGTTCCGTCTTTATTATTATTCTGTCGGAATATCCTGTCTGTGCGGTTATGCCGGACCTGGTTCCATTATTTATTATTCTGTCGGAATATCCTGTTTGTGCGTTTACGCCGGACCTGGTTCCATTATTTATTATTCTGTTGGAATAACCTGTCTGTGCGGTCTATCGCATGCATGGTGATTTCTTTTGTTATTCCATTCTTTATTATACTCAGTTGGTTAAGTTTTGACTTCTATACTCCATGAAATTTGTGGAATATCCTTGATAATTGCGTTTCATCCAGTATTTTTTTTCATGAAAATATTCTTCTAAGCATTCTTGAATTTTACTCCACAAAGCAGTATCATGTTGACAATTTGGACGTTGTTAATTCTTGGATAAACTAATTCTTGAACTTGTTTAATTGAATTCCTATAACATTGTCATCATCCTCATGTTTATTTTATGTTAAAAGTCATCTTTGGCTTACGTGCATAGATGGACTTAGTATGATTATGACCAGGGATCATTCGGTATAATCATGAACTGTGATGTTATAAGTGGTGTGGTAAAAGTCCTCAGTGGCTTGTAATGCATTGATAGACAGTTTGTGGTATGATTATGATCAGGGATTTTTCGGTATAGTCATTATCATTGATGATTTAATGAATATCCTTGGCCCGTAATACAAGGATGATTAGAAGATGTGGTTTATTTATTAAGCTGAGTCTCAATGATAAAAGTTGATGAAAATATTTTTAAATCATAGAAGATAGTAGGTTTTATTCTCTACTTGACTCTTCTAATGGATTGCTTATTCCGCTGCAGTTAAACTTGATGTCTATTGTATTTTATCAGTTTAACATTGTTGAAGACTATTGATAATTTATTCTTCATTATCTTAGTCATAATATTTCTTACTGGGCTAGTTGAGCTCACCCTTTCTTTCAATGTTCTCTTCAGGAAATGAGAATATAGCTGGGACGAGTCAGGGAAAGGAGTGATGGTCCAGAAGATAGCATTAGTAGTCCTCACCATTCTGTTAAATAGTGTGACAATAAATATAATGAGGACTCCTTGAGTATGGATATTGTCTAGATGACAATATTCCTATTAGAACTCTCAGTTTATGTATTGTCGTATGTTACACGACATTTGTATAATTAAGTTTGTATTTGTATTTTGTACCATGTATCTGATGACCCAAGATGGGTGATGTATACCTAATTTTGGGGGCGTCACAGGCACATCAGCCCAAACTGTCCACAACAGTTTAAGGTATGCTATAATTAAGGAAAGGAAGGATATATCGCTCGAGATTGTACGGTAGCGAAACCAAGTCCAGCGGAGATGGTGACTCAAAAGGCTGTCCCAGAAAAGTCAAAGTCAACGGTTCTTGGAAGAGCGTTTGTTGTGACTGGTCAAAATGCAAGGAACCCAAATGAGGTGATCACGGGTAAGCTAATCATAAATTCTTACAAAGTTTATACATTACTAGATACTGGTTCTGCCCATTCATTTATCTCTCCTGCTTGTGCTCAACGTTTAAACTTGACTCCAGAGAAATTAGACTTTGACCAATCTATGAAGACTCCGTTAGGAGAAACTCTCATTACATCCACTGTTTATAAATCTTGTTTGATCCAAGTTGGCACCATCACACTACTTGTTGACCTTATCTCTTTAAAGATACTTGTATTTGACGTGGATTTAGGGATTGATTGGTTAACTACTCATCATGTCAAAATTGATTGTTTTCGTAAGGTTATTAGTTTTCATATTCATAACCAACTTGTTATTCGAATTCAAGCAACTAAACCACTGAAATCAATCACTGTCATATCAAGCCATAAAGTCATTCATTTATTAAAAAATGGATGTCAAGCTTTCTTAGCCCATGTTATATATTTTAATAAAGACACGACAGATTTGAATAATATTTCTGTTATTAGTGACTTTCCTAACGTATTCCCTGAAGAACTTCCCGGTCTACCCCCAAAATGTGAAGTTGAATTCTTTATTGATCTTGAACCTGGTACAAAGCCCATTTCTAAAATCTCATATCGAATAGCTCCTATTGAACTTCAGGAGTTAAAGGTCCAACTACAGGAATTGTTGGACATCGGTTTCATTCGTCCTAGTACATCTCCTTCGGGTGCTCATGTTTTATTTGTAAAGAAGAAAGACGGGAGTATGCGACTTTGTATTGACTATCGAGAATTGAACCATGTCACCATTAAGAATAGATATCCGTTACCTCGTATTGATGACCTGTTTGACCAGTTGCAAGGAGCACAATTCTTTTCAAAGATCGATCATCGTTCTGGATATCATCAGCTGAAGATTAGAACTGAGGATATTCTAAAGACTGCCTTCAGAACTCGGTACGGGCATTATGAATTCCTAGTCATGTATTTTGGACTGACTAATGCTCCTGCGGCTTTCATGAATATGATGAATCGAGTATTCAAGGAATATTTGGATCAGTTTGTTGTTGTCTTTATTGATGGCATCCTCATATATTTCAAAAGCCGTGAAGATCATGAGCACCATTTGAAGCTGGTACTCCAAAGGCTTCGTGAAAACAAGCTATATGTCAAGTTGAAGAAATGCGAGTTCTGGCTTGAGGAAGTAGCATTCCTTGGGCACGTGGTGTCAAAACATGGAGTATCTATTGACCCAGCGAAGAATGAAGCAATACAAACTTGGGAGCAACCGAAGTCGGTGACCGAAGTACGTAGCTTTCTAGGCTTAGCTGGTTATTATCGGAGATTCGTTGAAGGATTTTCTCGAATCGCTACTTCGTTAACTCAACTGACTTAGAACGATACAAAATTCGTATGGAGCGAGGAATGCGAGAAGAGTTTTCAAGAGCTTAAAAGGAGACTCATTTCGGCACCTGTCCTGACAATACCATCTGGTTCGGATGGATTTGTTATCTACAGCGATGCTTCAGAGAAAGGGTTAGGATGTGTTCTCATGCAACATGGGAAGGTCATAGCTTATGCCTCGTGACAACACAAAGAATATGAGAGGAATTACCCTACTCATGATCTAGAGTTGGCAGCAATCATTTTCGTGTTAAAAATCTGGAGGCACTATTTATATGGAGAGAAAGTGGAGATATATTCGGTTCATAAAAGCCTCAAATATTTCTTCACCCAAAAGGAACTCAACATGAAGCAACGATGATGGCTCAAGCTATTGAAAGACTACAACCATACCATTCAATACTGTGACGCCCCTAAAATAAGGTATACATCACCCATCTTGAGTCGCCAGATACATGGTACAAAATTCAAACATAACTTAATAATACAACTGTCGTGTACAATACGACAACATAAACTGTGAGTTTGAATACAATTATTGTCTATTAGAGAGTATAAAAACTCAAAAGGAGCCCTCATTATAATTATTATCACACTATTTCACAGAATAGTGAGGACTACTAATGCACCATCTAGGACCATCACTCTATCCCCGACTCGTCCCAGCTATATTTTCATTTCCTGAAGAGAACAGTGAAAGAAAGGGTGAGCTCAACTAGCCCAGTAAAAATATTATGACTAAGATAATGCAGAATAAATTATCATTAGCCTTAAACAGTGTTAAACTGATACAATATAACAAACATCAAGTTTAACTGCAGCGGAACAAGCAATCAATTAGAAGAGTCAAGTAGGGAATAAAATCTACTATCTTCTATGATTTAAAAGGTTTTTCATCACTTTTATCGTTGGGACTCAGCTTAATAAATAATCCACATCATCGAATCACCCCTGCACTACGGCCAAGGATATTCTTTAGTATCACAACCACGAATTATCCATGCACTACGGCTTAAGATAATCATGTTTTCATCAACGGTCCTGATCATGCCATAAAACAATTCATCTTTGCACTACGGCCAAAGAGAGTCCATAGCCATAATCATACCAAAAACTGTCCATCAATGCACTACGGGCCAATGAGGACTTTTTTCACATCATTTGTAACATTACGATCATAATTACACCGAATAATCCCTGGTTATAATCATACCAAGTTCATCTATGCACTACAGGCCATAGATGACTTTCAACAAAATATAAACATGAGGATGATGACAATGATATAAGAATTCAATAAAATAAGTTCAAGAATTAATTTATCTAGGAACTGATAACGTCCAAATTGTCAACATGATACTGCTTTATAGAGTAAAATTTAAGAATGCTCAGAAGAATATTTTCATAAAAAGATACTGGATGAAGCACAAATATCAAGGATATTCCACTAATTTCATGGAGTATAGAAGTCAAAGTTTTAACCAACTAAGTATAATAAAGAATGGAATAACAAAATAAATCACCATGCATGCGATAGACCGCACATGCAGGTTATTCCAATAGAATAATAAATAACGGAACCAGGTCCGGCGTAAAACGCACAGACAGGATATTCCAACAGAATAATAAAGAATGGAATAACAACAGAAATCACCATGCATGCGGTACTTCGCACAGACAGGTTATTCCAACAGAATAATAAGTAACGGAACCAGGTCAGGCAAAATTCGCACCGACAGGATGTTTTAACAAAATAATAAAGACGGAATAATAGAAGAATGTCACCAAGTATAGGGTAGACCGCGTATACAGGTTATTCCAACAGAATAATAAAGAATGGAATAACATAAGTTCTCTTCATGAATACAAAAGAAATAATACCCCTTACGAGTACAACAAATAATATCCCCTACCCTAGAAAGAAGAGTACTGGATATAGAAGCAGTGAAGTAGTAAAACACTTTTCTTCTTTCTATCTATAGTTTATCTCTCTAGAGTTTCAGTGAATTCGTAAGAAATAATGAAGGAATGAGCTTCTATTTATAGAAAAATGGACTGCATAGTAACTAACTCATGAACGGTCCAGATTGATTTACTTTAATCTGACGGTGCATATTTAAAGTAAAATATTTTAAATAAAATATAATATATTCTATTTATAATCTAATAAAACGAATAACATTATAAAAGATTTTACTATGCAAACACTATGCAGGCACTATGCAAATACTATGCATAATAAAATATAATATATTCAATTATTATCTAATAAAACAGATAACTTTATAAAAGTATTCTGTTTTATATAAAAAGATTTTACTATTAGCCTAATAAAACGAATAACTTTATAAAAGTATTCTGTTTTATATAAAAAGTTTTTATGTTTTATTACATTAATAATACTAATAAAATAAAACTGAGTAATTTATCACGTAAGCATTAATAACCAATACCGTGTGCTACTATGCAACCACGCGTATTACTGTACTTTTAACACCGGGTGTTTCAACAGTTAACGGTAAAACTTTCGCCGTTATTTTTATAAAAATATTTTTTGTCGTTTTCTCAATTCGACAATAATTTCGTTGTAGGGTCCACCAATGATTGTACCATCGTACGAATATTTTCTGTTAAAAATAATATTCCCCGACCAATCGAATATTATATAACAACTTGCATACTATCAGATCAATAATTCATATTATTTAAATAATATTATTAGATATCATTATTGGCAATGTCTAGAAAGTTCTGTCAAGGAGAGGTTTGGTCACCTAATTACGCGCCAGTAAGGAGAAATCCTTATCGGAAAGCCTCCTCTTTCTTGGGAACGACCTAGTTGTCATTATTGTGATTCTGTAATATTATTTGTGAATAATTAATTATTGATTTATATGATAAGAAAATATTTATTTTATATAGACATAAATGATGGATAGAAAAATATTTATTTTATGGGGTTATAAATGAAAGAATTAATGTTGAGGTGTTTTATCAGTATTTTTGTCGGAATGGAGGTATTAAAAATCAAATCAGTGTTCTTAAAGCTCTATTGTGTGAGTTATAATTTTGATCTGACCGTTGGATCGTTGTGATTTTTGGATATGTTATACATATATAAGTTGAGTATATGTCCACAAATTTTGAACCGTTAAAAATTAACATATGATTTGTTATGAATTTTATGAGGTATTGAAAATTATCCGTTTGTGGATTTCGGATATTTTTTGTCTGGAATTTAGAAAAACTAAAAGCTACAAAGTTATAGAGAATTCGATTTCGTGTGGAATGGACATAAAATTCATATTTTTCTGATAAAAGGGCTTGATATTTGTGCTTCATCCAGCATCTTTTCATGGAATTATTATTCTGAGCATTCTTGATAAGTTTTAATTTTTTCATACCGGAGTACTATTCACGGGGTTACTATTCCCAAAATACTATTCATGGATTACTATTCACTCGAGTACTATTCACCCGGGGTACTATTTATAATAAAAATTGATTCGTTTTCGGTCCAAATTATTTTTGGTACAATATTATTCTTGAATTTTACTCCATAAAGTAGTATGATATTGACAATTTGGACGTTATTGATTTCTGGATAAATTAAATTATAAATCTTTAAAAATTTATCCTTGAACTTGTTTCATTGAATTCTTATATCATTGTTATCATCCTCATGTTTATATTCTGTTGAAAGTCATCTGTGACCTGTAGTGCATAGATGGACTTGGTATGATTATGACCAGGGATTATTCGGTATAATCATGACCGTAATGTTACAAATGATGTGGTAAAAGTCCTCCTTGGCCCATAGTACATTGGTGGACAGTTGTTGGCATGATCATGACCATTAATGAATACACGAATATCCTTGGCCCGTAGTGCATGGATAATTTGTGGTCATGATACTAATGAATATCATTGACCATAATGCAGGGATGATGTTGATTATTTATTAAGCTGAGTCTCAGCGATAAAAGTGATGAAAAACCTTTTAAATCATAGAAGATAATAGATTTTATTCTCTACTTGACTCTTCTAATGGATTGCTTGTTCTGCTGCAGTTAAACTTGATGCTTGTTATATTTTATCAGTTTAACACTGTTGAAGGCTAACAATAAATTATTATGCATTATCTTAGTCATAATATTTCTAACTAGGCTAGTTGAGCTCACCTTTTGCTTTCATTGTTCTCTTCAAGAAATGAGAACGTAGCTGGGACTAGTCGGGGAACGGAGTGATGGTCCAGATGATAGCATTAGTAGTCCTCCCTATTAAATGAAATAGTGTGATAATAAATGTATTAAGGACTTATTTTGAGTTTTAATACTGTCTAGAAGATAATATTTGTATTAAAACTCATATCTCATGTTGTATATTTAAGTTTGTATTTTAATTTTGTACCATGTACTTGGCGACTCAAGATGGGTGATGTATACATATTTTGGGGGCGTCACAGTCTGAACCAATCTGGATTAACTTAGGGTTTTCTAAGGCTCCAAGATCGAAGGAGGTGGCTTGATCAAGGTTAGGTTTGAGTTTGTCTTTGACCCATTCTTTGATCTCCGGAGGCACCTCAATGTCCTCTTGTATTTCCAGCAAGTCTGAGTCCAACTTTTCATCAAAGTTGCAATCTTTGTGGAGAAGAGGCATCTTATCAGCAAGTACAGGGACATCTAAGTTCAGAGTCCTGAAACAAAATATGCTTTCACTTAATATATATGAAACTGTTTAATCATACATAATATTAGCATGTACGGACAAAATAACTGCTAATATTGTACAGAAAAGTAAGCAGTTATGATATCTACAGGGCAAAAAGAAGTCCTGCCCATTTTACCCTTGTCGACCAATGCAAGCAGTGCTGCTCCAATTGGCAAGGGTAAAGTCCTGGGGGACTGCAATAATAGAGGGGCTGTCATCGTCCTCCTTCTTCCGAATGATGACCATTACGTCTGGACAATTATCGTCTGGGGTATATATGTTTGTATGTTCATCGTGGACAATGATGCGTACACCTGACATCATTCGGATGATGTCTTGTTTAATTCTTCGTTCCTCTTCTTCCACCTTAGGATATGGAACAAAGACTTCCTTCTCCTTTACCGGTATCGGCTTAGGAAATAACATAGTCATTACATTGGCTGACACCTTTACCGGAGATTGTGAGGACTCTGGATGTACAAGTGTAAATAATAGCTGTGTGGCTGAAGTGGAAGGAACTTATTTATGCTTATGTGGATTCCTGTGATTGGTGCTGGCAGAATAGTCTAGTCTGGCTGTCCCACTTTGACTGGACACTTAAATTGGGTTCTTAATACCCTGATGATTTTTTCCCAGTCCTTGTCCAAGCTGGTGTCCCATTGACATCATTTCTAGAGTAGCTGCCGTCACTTCGGCAGAAATCTTGGGTATGGGAAATGGCATCCCAATGGCATGATATTGAGGGTTGCTTACTTTCAAAGCGTGGAAATTGACCAGCTCAACATCAGAATTGAAACTGATAAGCGGTATGTCACCTAGTTGAGGGCATTTCGGTTCAACGTTGACTGTAACTAGGCTATTATTGATAATGTATTTAAGTTGCTGATGAAGAGTGAAGGGGACTGCCCCAACCATATGAATCCATGGTCTCCCTAGAAGCAGGTTGTATCCTGTATCTATTTTGAGCACGTGAAAAGATACCCAAAGTATATGAGGACCAATCTCAATTGGCAGCTCAATCTCTCTGACTGAATTCCGACGAGATCCATCAAAAGCTTTGATGATCGTACGGCTATTTCGGATTCGATTAAGATTGACATTCATCTTCAGCAACGTAGCATACAGACATATATTTAGAGATGAACCTCCATCTATCAAGACTCCAACTAGCATATATCCGGAGGACAAGACCGTAACGTGTAACGACTTGCAATGACCGCTCCCTTCGGGCGGTATGTCATCATCAGTGAAAGGATTGGTCGGAGAATATTCATTTTAACAGAAAATATTCGTACGATGGCACAATCATTGGTGGACCCCACAACGAAATTATTGTCGAATTGAGAAAACGAAAAAAATATCTTTTTATAAAATAACAGCGGAAGTTTTACCGTTAACTGTTGGAATACCTGGTGGTTAAAATACAGTAATACGCATTGTTGCACAGTAACACACGGTATTACACAATATTTTTGAATTATGGATTCTTACGTAAGAAGGCACTACTCAATAATTGTTACAGTAATTACTGTTCAATATGTTATTTTATTGGTTCAATAATTACTTCGTTGATATTTTATATTATTGTTGTTTCAATAATTGTCACTGCACAGTATTTCCCCCCCTCTTTATGGAATTTCACCCTCAAAATTTACGTACGTACCTGGTATGCCGAAGAGGTGAGGATACCTTGACTTCATTTCAGATTCTAACTCTTGAGGTAAAACCTTTGAGTGTTGAATACGGTTCTTCTTATCCAAGATTTAACACGTATCTCCTCAAACGTTAAATCATCCGCTATCTCGTCCGGTTCTAAATTAATGATGTAGTTCGGGTCGTAACATCGATACGTTAAAAATGTTATGAGCACACGACATACTTGGCGGTAAAACGAGTCTATAAGCTACAGCTCCTACTTAATAAAGAATTTCAAATGGGCCAATTAAATCGAAGGTTGAGATTTCCTCTCTTCAGCAACTCTTGCTTTTAAAATAACGCCCTCTTGAACCTTATTCTTAGTATTCATCCGCTCCGGATCTGTAGCTTGCACGACTTTAACTTTATCGATTAAATTCGATTCTAATCGTATATTCGTTATCTTTATGTGGGTCCCTAGAGTCTTTAACTCTATCTTCATCATTTGTAAGTTATACGAAATGAGTCTTTGTGTTAACAACATCGTACTTGTAAACTCATACGATCTTCTACTCAACACGTAAGCTACCACATTCGCTCTTTCACGATGATATTGAATGGTACGATCGTAATCTTCAACAGCTCGAGCCAACGTCTTTGGCGCATGATGCGTTCATTTTAGTTGAAGAAATATTTGAGGGTTTAAGAAATGAGTTTTGTACTGGGGTCAATATAAAATTCGATTTCACGCTCTGGGGTAGGCTAAGAAGTCTTCAAGAATACGTCAGGAAATTTATTAACAATAGAAATATCATTCAAAACTGTGACCCTCATCCAAGACTTGGATAGCACGTCACATTGATACCTATCAACTTTCTATCGTCATTCACAACGTCTCCTACGGAAAGTTTGGCTTCGGTGCATTCCACATAAGGAAGTCATCAGCGAAAGGCTCGGGGCTCTTTACTTATGGCTTGATATGACAATGATTGACTTTAGTGGTTTGGTTACTTGAATTCGCATAATGGGTTGGTTAGGAATATAAAAGCTAACAACCTTACGAAAAGCATGATGAGCAGTTAACGAAACGTTTCCAAAAATCACATCAATACAAGTATTTTCAAAGAGATAAGATCGACAGGTAACGTGAAAGTGTTGATTTGAACAAGATTTATAAATAGTGGAGGTAACGAAGGTTTCTCCCAACTGAGTTTAAACAGATATATCAAAGTCTAACTTCTCCGGAGTTAACTTCAAACATTGAACACAACTAGGTGAAATAAAAGAGTGAGTAGAACCGACATCTAACACGGTATAGACTTCGCAAGAGTTTATGACTAACATACCCGTGATAATTTTATTCAGGTTCCTCGTCACGAAAAAAAAATACTCTCTCTTAAACTATTGGCTTTGGCTTGTCTGGGACATCCTTTGGTGCCTCCATCTTAGCTGAACTTGTCTTCGGTGAACGACAAAATCAGGCTAACTGACATTCTCTTCCATAATTATAGCATGCTTTGGACGACATCGCGCAGTTTGGACTGATGTGTCCCTCCCCTCCGCATTTGAAGCATATGATAGGTGGTTGTTCTCCTTCCTTAACAACGGGTGTTGGTGCTAACTTCTTTCCATCATTGTTGAATCTCCTCTTCTTAAAATGTCCATTATTATTGTTTTGACCATGATTACCACCGAAGTGGTTACCATTTCTGGCATGTTGATTCCCTCCATGCTTATTGCACCGCTTTGATGACTGTTATCACCAGTATTATCATTTTACCGGGTGCTCTCTTTTGGTTGCGTTGACTCGTTATCGCGCTCTACTAACTGAGCCCTATTTACAACATCTAAATACAAACACAGTTTATGAGAAATAAGATATTGACGTATCTCCGGCTTCAAACCTCTTAAAAACATCCGTGTCATTCTTTCTTTATTATCAACCAAGTGGGACGCAAATCGGGACAACTCGGCAAACTTGGCTTCGTACTGCGACACGGTCATATTGTTTTGCTCCAACTTGATAAATTCCACCTTCTTCATGTGACGAATGCTTTCGGGAAAGTACTTGTCATTGAACAGCTCTTGGAACTTCTCCCAAGACATCTTGAGTGCGTCAGGCTGGGTACGTTTTACAGATTCCCACCAGTGATCTGCCTCTTCACGCAACATAAAGGTGGCAAAGGGAACCTTTTGCTCCTCGGAGCATCCCAAGACATCAAATATCTTGGTGATCTGCTTTAACCACATCTCCGCCTTAAGTGGTTCTGGCTTTCCCAAAAACTCCGGTGGTCCCAGCTCCTTGAATTGCTTAGCGGTGACCAACCGTGGGTTGCCATTGTTTCCTCCTGCATTATGAACAGGAGCCGCCTTCGCCTGATGTTGCATGAATTCTAAAAAGCTTTTAAACGTACCGTCGTTCATCAATTGATCAGTGTTGTTGTTTACAGGAGGATTATCGCCATCCTGTTGCACATTGTCCTGATTATTGATCTGTGGAGACTCAACGGTCTCCTGTGCTCCATTGCTTATCTCAACCATTTCAGATGTCATTTTCAAATACTGCCACAAAACAAGGGTTAATTAACATATCACATATTATCTTTATACTCTGACCGACCAATTAAATAACAAGTAAACTTAGGTAGGTCATACTAGCGAAGGAATTTCCCGTCCCTCCCCTCCTAGTTCTTGTCTCACATTTCAGCCAGGGATCATATCCCTAAGCTTTGATACCAAATGTGACGCCCCCAAAATAAGGTATACATCACCCATCTTGAGTCGTCAGATACATGGTACAGAATTCAAATATAACTTAATAATACAACTGTCGTGTACAATACGACAACATAAACTGTGAGTTTGAATACAATTATTGTCTACTAGAGAGTATAAAAACTCAAAAGGAGTCCTCATTACAATTATTATCACACTATTTCACAGAATAGTGAGGACTACTAATGCACAATCTAGGACCATCATTCTGTTCTCTGACTCGTCCTAGCTATATTCTCATTTCTTGAAGAGAACAGTGAAAGAAATGGTGAGCTCAACTAGCCCAGTAAGAAATATTATGACTAAGATAATACAGAATAAATTATCATTAGCCTTAAACAATGTTAAACTGATACAATATAACAAACATCAAGTTTAACTGCAGCGGAACAAGCAATCAATTAGAAGAGTCAAGTAGGGAATAAAATCTACTATCTTCTACGATTTAAAAGGTTTTTCATCACTTTTATCGCTGGGACTCATCTTAATAAATAATCCACATCATCGAATAACTCCTGCACTACAGCCAAGTATATTCTTTAGTATTACAACCACGAATTATCCATGCACTACGGCTTAAGATAATCATGTTTTCATCAATGGTCCTGATCATGCCATAAAATAATTCATCTTTGCACTACGGCTAAAGAGAATCCATAGCCATAATCATACAAAAAACAGTCTATCAATGTACTACGTGCCAGTGAGGACTTTTTCCATATCATTTGTAACATTACGGTCATGATTACACCGAATAATCCCTGGTCATAATCATACCAAGTCCATCTATGCACTACAAACCATAGATGACTTTCAACAAAATATAAACGTGAGGATGATGACAATGATATAAGAATTCAATAAAACAAGTTCAAGAATTAATTTATCTAGGAACTGATAACGTCCAAATTGTCAACATGATACTGCTTTATAGAGTAAAATTCAAGATTGCTCAGAAGAATATTTCCATAAAAAGATACTGGATGAAGCGCAAATATCAAGGATATTCCAGTAATTTCATGGAGTATAGAAGTCAAAGTTTTAACCAACTAAGTATAATAAAGAATGGAATAATAAAAGAAATCACCATGCATGCGATAGACCGCACATGCAGGTTATTCCAACAGAATAATAAATAACGGAACCAGGTCCGACGTAAAACGCATAGACAAGATATTCCAACAGAATAATAAAGAATAGAATAACAACAGAAATCACCATGCATGCGGTACTTCGCACAGACAGGTTATTCCAACAGAATAATAAGTAACGGAACCAGGTCAGGCGAAATTCGCACCGACAGGATGTTTCAACAGAATAATAAAGACGGAATAATAGAAGAATGTCACCAAGTATAGGGTAGACCGCGTATACAGGTTATTCCAACAGAATAATAAAGAATGGAATAACATAAGTTTTCTTCATGAATACAAAAGAAATAATACCCCTTACGAGTACAACAAATAATATTCCCTACGTTAGAAAGAAGAGTACTGGATATAGAAGTAGTGAAGTAGCAAAACACTTTTCTTCTTTCTATCTATAGTTTCTTTCTCTAGAGTTTCAGTGAATTCGTAAGAAATAATGAAGGAATGAGCTTCTATTTATAGAAAAATGGACTGCATAGTAACTAACTCATGAACGGTCCAGATTGATTTACTTTAATCTGATGGTCCATATTTAAAGCAAAATCTTTTAAATAAAATATAATATATTCTATTTATAATATAATAAAACGAATAACTTTATAAAAGATTTTACTATGCAAATACTATGCATGCACTATGCAAATACTATGCATAATAAAATATAATATATTCTAATTATTGTCTAATAAAACAGATAACTTTATAAAAGTATTCTGTTTTATATAAAAAGATTTTACTATTAGCCTAATAAAACGAATAACTTTATAAAAGTATTCTGTTTTATATAAAAAACTTTTATGTTTTATTACATTAATAATACTAATAAAACAAAACTGAGTGATTTATCACGTAAGCATTAATAACCAATACCATGTGCTACTATGTAACTATGCGTATTACTGTACTTTTAACACCGGGTGTTTCAACAGTTAACTGTAAAACTTCCGCCGTTATTTTCATAAAAATATTTTTGTCGTTTTCTCAATCCGACAATAATTCCGTTGTGGGGTCCACCAATGATTGTACCGTCATACGAATATTCCCTGTCAAAAATAATATTCCCCGACCAATCGAATATTATATAACAACTTGCATACTTTGCAAAAATTTATAAATACTACCCACAACTATAACATTATATCAAATCCACACCATAATATTCAAAAAAAAATTATTTCGAGAAAATTAAATATTTATTCATAAAATCTGGGGTCTCACAAATACCATCTTGAAAAAGCAAACGTGGTAGCTGACGCATTAAGTAGAAGATCATATACGGGAACGAGTGCGATGTTGTCAACACAAATGACCATTTTGTGTGATTTACAAAAGATGAAGATATAATTCAATCCGGAGACCCATGCGATGATGTCAAGCATACGCATAGAATCAACTTTAATCAATAAAGTTAAAATTGCTCAAGCCACAGACTCGGAGTTGATGCATATGAAGAAGAAAGTACAAGAAGGTGCTATTCCAGAAGCAAGAATCGATGAAGAAGGAATACTTCGAGTCCACTTCAGACTTTTTGTTCCTAATGACTCTGATTTGAAATACAAGATCATGATGGAGGCACATAATACACTGTTTACAATCCATCCTGGATGTACCAAAATGTATCGTGATCTTCGACATATATTTTAGTTGAACAATATGAAAAGAGAGATCGCGAAGTTTATCTCGAGGTGTTTAACTTGTCAACGTGTAAAGGCAGAGCATCAAATGCCAAAGGGTCCATTGCAACCACTTGAGATTCCAAAATGGAAGTGGGAACATATTACTATAGATTTCGTTACGGGTCTTCCCAAGGTTTCTCAAGGCATAGATGCCATTTGGGTTATTATCGATAGATTAACCAAGTCTGCACATTTCTTGCCTATGCGGGAGACTTATTCCCTTGAACGTCTTGCTAGTATGTACGTAAATGAAATTTTGAGATTGCATAGCATGCCAGTATCCATAGTTTCGGATCATGACCCAAGATTCACTTCACGATTTTGGGTTAGCTTACAAAAAGCTATGGGCACAGATTTACGATTTAGTTCGGTATACCATCCTCAAACAGACGGACAATCAGAGAGGACTATTCAAACTCTTGAAGATCTATGAAGACTCTGTATTCTAGACTTCAAAGAGAGTTGGGATAAGTATTTATCATTGGTGGAATTCTCCTACAACAACAGTTATCAGGTAAGTATAGGTGTGGCTCCATTCGAAGCATTATATGGACGAAAGTGTCGCTCTCCAATATGTTGGGATGAGCTGGGTGACGCAACATTATTGGGACCAGAATTGGTACGTATGACTACGAAAAATATCCAAATGATTCGACAACGTATACAAACGGCACAAGATCGACAAAAGAGTTATACAGATCTTTATCGAAAGGACGTAGAATTTAATATTGGGGATCATGTATTGTTGCGAGTTGCTCCATGGAAGGGAGTTACAAGATTTGAAAAGAGAGGGAAGCTCAATCCACGATTTATTCGTCCATTTCAGATTCTTGACCGAATAGGAAATGTGGCCTATAGACTCGCGTTACCTTCAAGCATGTCTCGTGTTCATAATATTTTTCACATATCTGTGCTTCGAAAATATGTGAAAGATCCGAACCACGTTATTGAGTTAGAACACGACGAAATAGCCGAAGACTTAACGTATGAGGAGTCACCTGTCAAGATCTTGGATAGAAAGGAGCATGTCCTACGCACAAAGGTCATACCACAAGTCAAAGTTTTGTGGAGGAACCATGCTATTGAGGAAATGACCTGGGAGTTAGAAACGAAAATGAAAGCGAGGTATCCTCACCTTTTCGAAATACCAGGTACGTACGTCAATTTCGAGGACAAAATTTCATAAGGAGGGGAGGTTATAAGACCCCAACTTATTAAAAATAAAATTGAATTTCTCTATTTATTATTTTGAAATAATACGGATTGATTTGATTAATATGGTTAGTTATGGGTAAAATGCGCAAATATTTTAAATAAGCAAGTGGTTATAAAATATTCATTATTGTCGGGGAATATTCGTTTGGTCGTGGAATATTCTCACTGTCGGGGAATATTCGTACGACGGCGCAGCCTTGTGTGGACCCCATAACGAAAAGCGATTGGATGAAGAAAACGACAAGTATAAGTTATTTATAAATAATGACGTAGTTGTTACCGTTAACACTGTTAGAATACCCGGTGGTTAAAACACAATAATACGCGTTGTTGCACAGTAGCACACGGTATTGCACCAATTATTGATTCTTACCTAAGAAGGCACTACTCAATAATTGTTACAGTAATTACTGTTCAATATTTTATTTTATTGATTCAATAATTGCTACGTTGATATTTTATATTATTGTTGTTTCAATAATTGTCACTACACAGTATTTTTCATTATCAGATTAATAATTCATATTGGAATAATATTATTAGATAATATTATTGGCAATGTCTAGAAAGTTCTGTCTAATGAGATGTTTGGTTATCTAAATGCGCGTCAATAAGGAGAAATCCTTATTGAAAAGCCCCTTCTTTCCTGGGAACGGCCTGGTTGTCAGTATTGTGATTCTGTAATATTATTTGTGAATAATTAATTATTAATTTATATGATAAGAAAAATATTCATTTTATGTGAATATAGATGGAGAAAATTTTTAATGTGACAATTGTTAAAAATTGATAATTTATCTTTTCTGATAAAATATTTTATTTAAATATATAATTATATTATAATAATATAATAATGGTGATATTTTTTACAATAAATGTGGGATATATGAATAAATAAGAAGGAAGAGTATTTTTGTTACTAAAAATATTTAAAACATATTTTTCATGTTTATGGACCCCATTTCTTGACTGAAATTTGATTATAGCCTATAAAATCGTCCATATATGAATTTCGATCAATTTCTGTTTGGAATTTAGAAAAACTTAAACTTATAAAGTTGTAGAGAATTGAATTTCCTATATAAGGATATAAGATTCGAATTTTTCTGATAAAATGGCTATTTATTATGAATTATTAAAATTCTGGAATAATTGATTTTTGAAATTTTAAATAATTTTTAAAAGAAAAACGTTTTTTTCATTTTTGGGCATGTGTTAAATGGTTGAAATCAGCTGGTAAGGTGTGCGTAGGAATTTAATTTATAAATATTATTATTTTATTAAATTTTATGCTTTGGTGTTCTAAGTATTTTCCTATAAATAGGGTGCTTAGGTTAGAATTGAAAATCATATACCAGAAACTAAAGTTTTCTCTCTTTATATTATCGAGCGTATTCTTGTGAGTATTTTGATACTTTGAGTGTTGCTGTACGGTGCAAGTTCTTTCAGTACTATATCCGGTATTCCAGTCAAAAGTACTGTCTTTTCGAAGTAAGGGTTGTTATTTTTTTTATAAATGATATTGTAAGACCCCGAATTTTATGAAATAAAAGTATTCAATTTTTCTAATAATTACTATTCAGTAAATGGTTAAATTGATAAAAGTTTAAAGTTATGGGTGAAATATGAATTTTTTTTCAAAATAAGCAAGTGGTTATAAAATAATTATTGTTGTCGGGGAATATTCGTTTGGTCATGGAATATTCTTTCTGTCGGGGAATATTCGTACGACGGCGCAGCTATTTGTGGGCCCCATAACGAATAACTGTCGGGTGAAGAAAACGACAAATTTGAGTTTTTACAAATAACGGCGTAGTTGTTACCGTTAACACTGTTAGAATACTCGATGGTTAAAATACAGTAATACGCGTTATTACACAGTAGCACACGGTATTGCATAGTATTTTTGAAATAATTGATTCTTACGTAAGAATGCACTACTCAATAATTGTTATAGTAATTACTGTTCAATATTTTATTTTATTGATTTAATAATTGCTACGTTTAAATTTTATATTATTGTTGTTCAATAATTATCACTGCACAGTATTTCCCATTATCAGATCAATAATTCATATTATTTGAATAATATTATTAGATAACATTATTGGCAATGTCTAGAAAATTCTGTCTAAGGAGAGGTTTGGTCACCTAATTGCGCGCCAGTAAGGAAAAAATTCTTATTAGAAAGCCCCCTCTTTCCTGGGAACGGCCTGGTTGTCATAAATTTGATTCTGTAATATTATTTGTGAATAATTAATTATTGATTCATATGATAATGAAATATTTATTTTATGTGGATATAAACGAGGGATATATTTTTGTGGTTAAAAATGAAAGAGTTAATGTTGATATTTTTATCCGTATTTTTGTCGGAATGGTGGTATTAAAAAAATCAGGGTTTTTGAGATATTTTGCGGGGGTTATAATTTTTAATCCGACCATTGGATCGTGGTAATTTTTGGATATGTTGTACATATATAAGTTGAGTATATGCCCACAAATTTTGAACCGTTAAAAATGAACGTATGATTTATTATGAATTTTACAAGATGACTGGTTCAGAAATTGTTGAATTTTCGGAGTTTATCATTTTGATAGAAAATTCTAGAATTGGTGGGCCCCACTTGTGGTTGGTGAAGAAATGTGTTGAATTATATTTCAAATGTGGAGGGTGAAAATAGTAGCAGGTAAAGCCATCAGGTTGCAGGTCAAGCCTACTAAAATTTTCCTATAAATAGAGGGCTAAGTTAGAATTGAAAATCACACCAGAAACAAGTTTTCTCTCTTTCTCTCTCTATATTATGAAGCATATTTTGTGAGTATTTAGATATTTTGAGAGTTGCTATTCAGTGCAAGTTTCCTTCGACTTTGCATACCGATCAGAAGTACTGCTCTTTTGAGGTAAGGGATAGTAAGGGATTGTAAGGGATAGTAAGGAATTTTAAGGGTTGTTATGTTTTTCAGTTTCTTAATTTTTCTGACCTTCAAAAATTCTTGAAAAATTTGAAATGATATTTTGATGAGTTTTCTTGATTGTGTCCAAAAATAGTGATTTTTGGATGTATAGATTGAGAGTTATGAATTTTATGAGAAAAGACTATTTTAAAAGTAACCGCTTATAATTCCTTGTGGTTAACTCTAAAATTGATGAAATTTTTATTGGGAGTACATGTATATGATAGGAGTATACTCTGTGAATTTTAGAATTTTTAGATAAAAGTATAATTTTTGATAAATGTCTAAATATTCGGCTGTTTTGGCCATATGAAAAATAGTAAATGACTTTTAAAAATTCTGAGAAAAATATATGTTCAATATGGGACTATATTCTGCTAAATCCCAGAAAAGAAATATTTTTTGAACTGATTTGGTATTTTTTATGAAAATAGTCTAATTATGAGTAAATGAATTAAATATGTTATATGAAGTAAGAAAATTAAAAAATAGGATTTTATGACTTGAGAATCCTATATGAGGTATATGCAGATTTTTGATGAGGATTTTGATTATTGAGTTTGGTATTTTAGAATGATTAAATACATTATTTAGTAAAGTGTAAACAATTTAAATAAATTGTTTATAAGCTTAAGAAATATTATTCTTTCAATATCATTATACCGAAATACTGGTATGAATTTTATTGTGGAATTTCTACCTTTTTGAGTCGGATTTACTATTTATGAGTTACTATTCACGAGTTACTATTCATGAGTTACTATTCACGAGTTACTATTCACGATAAAAATTAGTTTCTTTTTCTAACCAAATTATAGTTGATTTACGAATATTACTCTTGAGATTAAAACTAGATGTTGATCATATTAATTTTTTATTATTATATATAACATTTTTATAACCCTAATGATGATATTTCTCTTTAACTTGAGTGTAAAGATGGGTAGATTTTTGGTATGATCATGACTATGAGTTATCTTTGGCCAGTAGTGCAAAGTTGAATCGTTGATTGGTATGATCATGACCATTGAATTTATAAGTGAATATCTTTAGCTTAAGTGCAAAGGTGAATTGATCAACATGGTTATAATTATTGTTTATATAAATTCTGAAATGATTATATATTTCTTTGAGATATTAATATCTTTGGCCTGTAGTGCAAAGATAAAATATTGATGAATATCTTTGGCCTGTAGTGCAAAGATGAATTGTTGATGAATATCTTTGGCCCGTAGTGCAAAGATGACATGTTGTTGAATATCTTTGGCCAGTAGTGCAAAGATGAACAGATGTTAAGATAAACATAACCAACTGGTGATACAAATGAATATCTTTGGCCGTAGTGCAAAGATGAAGTTATTAGTATGATTATGAACAGGAAATGTGATTTGGTGTAACCATGATATTTGATGTTTCAGGTAAAGATAGGTGATGAAAATTATCTTCGTCCTGGATGAGAAGAGGAATTTAGAACTGCAGTTATGATTATGAGTTATTCATATGATTGTGGACCAGAATTGTTGATTGATATTACAGGGATAAAATATTGTTGATGGATTTTTAACATGGAGAAGATAATAGACTTTATAGTCTATTTGACTCTTCTAATGGATTGCTCGTTCCGCTGCAACTATGGTTGAAATTTTTATCATTTGTCATATGTTCTAAATCTCTGATTTATTATTGATGAAGGCTATTGATAATTTAATTATCTTTAGTCATGATATTCTTTACTGAGCTAGTTGTGCTCACCCTTTTGCTTCACAATTCCTTTCAGGTAATAAGAGTGTAGCTGGGTCGAGCGAGGGTAACGGGGAAATAGAACGGTGGTCTCTAGCTGTGGATGTTCTCCCGAAGCTTAATCGATCGAAAAAAGTCTTAGTCTATCAATTCAAATCCAAAATAAAATAACTCATTCATCCTCTTCTTCCTTAATTTATCAATTCAATTCTCTTTCCTCATAATCAGAATAATCCCTAGAACGCCGAACTCATCAACCATCATCGACCACGACGACCATACATTATCACTGCCACTGCCAGTCACCTATTCGTTATCAAACACAAGCAGCTAATTTTTTTTGAAAAAGAGAGATAACTAAAGACACCATCCCCATCAGTCTAACACCAACATTTATCACTACCACCACCATAATAGCAATCCACCCCACCACGACACCATTTATATCAGTCGAGCACTACCACTCAACCCACCACCACCCATCACAACCAATTATTCCCCACCACAAACAAATAAACCATCACGCACCATAAACGAAGCAACTGAAGTCCACCACTAACACTAATGAATCAACTATCGTCCACCACTGCCTCAAAATAACATCTCTAATTAAACATTCAAAGATAAAAGAACACTTTAAATGTAGATATGGAGAAAAGAAGAAAGACTTGAATAAAAATAGTAGATCGGAAGAAGAGAGCTAGAAGGAGACGACATAATGTGTTGATCAGAGTAACCGAAATTTATGTAACGACCCCAAAATCAGGACCAACTTAATTCAAATTAAAACTAACGTAAGTTTGACATTATGCATCAAAAACTATATTGATTCAGTTTCATGTCATACTAAAATGAACTACTAAATGAAATTTTTGGAATAATCAAAACCTTTCTATTTCCCTTACCTTTTTCATTCCTGAATCGTAACTTTCACGATTATATATCTTTAAATCATATTTGTTATATGATCTATTTTATCAGAGTTATATGTATATATATACATCTCAGTCCTCAAGACAAATTTTTTCTTATATAGTAATGTTACTACATCATTTTATTTTCTTTTAGTATTACACATATCTTTATGTTCTTATTTACTTAATAATGAATTTCCTAATTTTATCTCTTATTACTTAAACTCTATTCGAGTTTATTTTTTACCATCCTTATCGTCATTTCTACGGTTATGACCTAAGGTTTATAATCTATTAGCTTTGATACAGACTGTAAGACCCCGAATTTTATGAAATAAAATTATTCAATTTTTCTATTTAGTAAATGGTTAAATTGATAAAAGTTTAAAGTTATGGGTGAAATATGAATTTTTTTTTTAAAATAAGCAAGTGGTTATAAAATAATCATTGTTGTCGGGGAATATTCGTTTGGTCGTGGAATATTCTTTCTGTCGGGGAATATTCGTACGACGGCGCAGCTATTTGTGGGCCCCATAACAGAATAACTGTCGGGTGAAGAAAACGACAAATTTGAGTTTTTACAAATAACGGCGTAGTTGTTACCGTTAACACTGTTGGAATACCCGGTGGTTAAAATACAGTAATACGCGTTATTGCACAGTAGCACACGGTATTGCATAGTATTTTTGAAATTATTGATTCTTACGTAAGAAGGCACTACTCAATAATTGTTACAGTAGTTACTGTTCAATATTTTATTTTATTGATTCAATAATTGTTGCGTTGATATTTTATATTATTGTTGTTTCAATAATTGTTGCTGCATAGTATTTCCCATTATCAGATCAATAATTCATATTATTTGAATAGTATTATTAGATAGCATTATTGACAATGTCTAGAAAGTTCTGTCTAAGGAGAGGTTTGGTCACCTAATTGCGCGCCAGTAAGGAAAAATTCTTATTGGAAAGCCCCCTCTTTCCTGGGAACGGCCTGGTTGTCATAAATGTGATTCTGTAATATTATTTGTGAATAATTAATTATTGATTCATATGATAAGAAAATATTTATTTTATGTGGATATAAATGAGGGATATATTTTTGTGGTTAAAAAATGAAGGAGTTAATGTTGAGATTTTTATCCGTATTTTTGTCGGAATGGAGGTATTAAAAATCAGGGTTTTTTGAGAAATATTGCGAGTGTTATAATTTTTAATCCGACCGTTGGATTGTGGTAATTTTTGGATATGTTATACATATATAAGTTGAGTATATGTTCACAAATTTTGAACCGTTAAAAATGAACGTATGATTTATTATGAATTTTACGAGATGACTGGTTCAGAAATTGTTGAATTTTCAGAGTTTATCATTTTGGTGGAAAATTCTAGAATTGGTGGGCTCCACTTGTGGTTGGTGAAGAAATGTGCTGAATTATATTTCAAATGTGGTGGGTGGGAATAGTAGCAGGTAAAGCCATCAGGTTGCAGGTCAAACCTACCAAAATTTTCCTATAAATAGAGGGCTAAGTTAGAATTGAAAATCACACCAGAAACATAAGTTTTCTCTCTTTCTCTCTCTATATTATGAAGCATATTTTGTGAGTTTTTAGATACTTGGTGAGTTGCTATTCATTAGTGCAAGTTTCCTTCAGCATCATATCCGATATCCAGTCAGAAGTACTGCTCTTTTGAGGTAAGGGATAGTAATGGATTTTAAGGGTTGTTATGATTTTCAGTTTCGTAATTTTTCTGATCTTCAAAAATTCTGGAAAAATTTAAAATGATATTTTGATGAGTTTTCTTGATTGTGTCCAAAAATAGTGATTTTTGGATGTATAGATTGAGAGTTATGAATTTTATGAGAAAAGACTATTTTAGAAGTAACAGCTTATAATTCCTTGTGGTTAACTCCAAAATTGATGAAATTTTTATTGGGAGTACATGTGTATGATAGAAGTATACTCTGTAAATTTTAGAATTTTTGGACAAAAGTACAATTTTTGATAAATGTCTAAATATTCGGTGGTTTTGGCCATATGAAAAATAGTAAATGAGTTTTAAAAATTTTGAGAAAAATATATGTTCAATATGTGACTATATTATGCTAAATCCCAGAAAAGAAATATTTTTGGAACTGATTTGGTATTTTTCATGAAAATGGACTAGTTATGAGTAAATGAATTAAATATGTTATGTGAAGCAAGAAAATTGGAAAATAGGATTTTATGGCTTGAGAATCCTATATGAGGTATATGCAGATTTTTGATGAGGGTTTTGATTATTGGTTATGAGTTTGGTATTTTAGAATGATTAAATGCATTATTTAGTAAAGTGTAAACAATTTAAATAAATTGTTTATAAGCTTAAGAAATATTATTCTTTCAATATCATTATACCGAAATACTGGTATGGATTTTATTGTGGAATTTCTACCTTTTTGTGTCGAGTTACTATTCATGAGTTACTATTCACGATTTACTATTCATGAGTTACGAATATTACTCTTGAGATTAAAACTATATGTTGATCATATTATTTTTATCATCATATATAACATTTTTATAACCCTGATGTTGAAATTCTCTTTCACTGGAGTGTAAAGATGGGTAGATTATTGGTATGATCATGACTAGGGTTCTCTTTGGCCTGTAGTGCAAAGTTGAATTGTGACTGGTATGATCATGACCATTGAATTTATAATTGAATATCTTAAGCTTAAGTGAAAAAGTGAATTGATCAACATGGTTATAATTATTGTTTATATAAATTCTGAAATGATTATATATTTCTTTGAGATATGAATATATTTGGCCTGTAGTGCAAATATGAATTGTTGAAGAATATCTTTGGCCTGTAGTGTAAAGATGAATTATTGATGAATATCTTTGGCCTGTAGTGCAAAGATGAACTGTTGTTGAATATCTTTGGCCGTAGTGCAAAGATGGTTTTATTAGTATGATTATGAACAGGAACTGTGATTTGGTATAACCATGATCTTTGATGTTTCAGGTAAAGACAGGTGATGAAAATATTCTTCGTCCTGGGTGCGAAGAAAAATTTATAGTCACAATTATGATTATGAGTTATTCATATGATTGTGGAAAGGAACTGTTGAGTGATGTTACATGGATAAAATATTGTTGGTGGATTTTTAACATGGAGAAGATAATAGACTTTATAGTCTATTTGACTCTTCTAATGGATTGCTCGTTCCGCTGCAACTATGGTTGAAATTTTTATCAATTACCATATGTTCTAAATCTCTGATTTATTATTGATGAAGGCTATTGATAATTTAATTATCTTTAGTCATGATATTCTTTACTGAGCTAGTTGTGCTCACCCTTTTGCTTCACAATTCGTTTCAGGTAATAAGAGTGTAGCTGGGTCGAGCGAGGGTAACAAGGGAATAGAACGGTGGTCATCATTTAGTAGTTATATTTGGTGAAGAAAATAGGGTGAGGCGAACCCAATGTTGGAAGGGTGTTTTGCCACTATCATACAAGATGTCTAACGACATACAACCTCGTGTCATCATAAGACATGATTGTGCACATCCGCTTGCTGAGTATATCTACGAGCACTACCTATATAATCTTGATGTTTGTTTGAAGTATAATTCTCAATTAGAGACAGTGGAGATAATGATAACTCAAGAGAAGACTCACCATTGGGAAGAATATGATAGTAATCTTCTCGTTTTTCTTTGGGGTCTATTGGGTCAACCAAGGATAATTCTGTGGCCATATGATATCTATCATAACCTAGACGCGTGGCCTCCCATGTACGAAGGTTTCCTTGAGCACTTCCCAAAGATTCAAATTTCTAAAACAGTTTTTGACTATACCTTTATGTAAGGTGTCATTGTGAGGTGCTATCCACGGTTGGAACATGAGTCATATTTGGTATATATTTGTATCCAAACTCACAGCATATGTGTTGTTGTATTTTGCACGACAATTGTTGTAATAAAGTTGTAGATGTTTTCTGTACCATGTATTTGACGACTCAGAATGGGTTGGGTGGAATGGACCTGTTTTGGGGTCGTTACACAGACTGTAGTGCCCCCAAAATCGAGACTATTTCTCATCCCGATCTTGTGTGTTAATACTATTTTCTTCTAGCTTTAAAACATTATTTAATATTAAAATAGCTAAAAATGCTAAATAAATTTTAAAACTTTTCTTTTTACAACTTTCGTTCCCTAAATCGTAACTTTTTCGATTCTTCTTTATATTAAAAATCATATTTATTATATGATTTATTTAATCTGGGTAGATATGAATATATATACAATTCATTTTTTAAACATATCCTTATTTCAGAACAAATAAACTTCATCTATAGAATATTTCAAATATTTACTTCTTTGAGGTTTACACATATAAAATACCATCATCAGGGTTTAATACATTTTTCATTAAACAACTAGTTTTCTTTTCACGCGCTTTTAATCACGAGAGTTCGCATCATAGCTTTAACCTGCAAATTAAGCAAGATTGAGCACGACGACCCAACAAGTCTAACAGTCTGTCATGCATCACATAGCACATAGATTTCACATTCAGTTCATGCATTTATTTTCTTGGAGTTCAAACATATTACAATTGTATCATTAAACTTAAACTCTACTAGTAGTAACATACGTACAATAGCATACTACACATGAACTGCACATGTCATTCATTGCACATGTATATTGAGTTCCCCGACTCAATTCAACAATTAGTCATAATTTGACCTTCATCATCCACAAAGCAATTAATGCAGTTCATAGGTATATCATATCTATAAATATAAGTCATGCTAACAATTATAAATCCACATAAATAAACTGAAAAATTTGTCTTGATTGGAGATTACCGCTATAACTTAATTTAATTTCTCCTCACGAATCCTACACAAGTGTGTACACAAATTCATACATATTAGGTAACCAATTATGTCACAAAACATGCATGCATATTCACTATTAATAATTATTAGTTTATAAAAACTAATATTATTTATTTTTCACTTAAAACCAATCTTGGTTCCTTTAGAAAATTTATTCATTTTATTCATTTATATAAATAATAAAGGTTTCTCACAACTTCAACATATAACTATTTTACATCTTCGAAACATAAACCATCCATATCCCGTTTAAAATATTTCTTGCCTTTACTCGCAAATTCGGAATTTAAATGATTAATATATAACTTTTATAGTAAATCACAACTTACTATATTATTTTTTATAGCTTTATAATTTTATTCTTTTTCAATAGTTCACGAGTTAACTCATGTTATTGCCTCTTACACAAATATTTTATATTTGCTAGCAATAGACCTGGTAATATAGTTAGTTAACTGTCGGGTCAACCCATATTAACTGGAACCAAATGGGTTGGTTAACTATTTTTATTTATTTGGGTTGGGTAAAGTTTGGAACCATATTTTAAAAAAGAAATATAGTTCCAACCCGGGTAACCATTTTTCGACCCATATTTTATTCTAAATCCAAATCAAAAGTTCTTTCCACCCATATTTATATATTCAAGAAGCTCAACCACCCACTCACCCACCCCCAATCCACCCCCCACTCACCACCACCCACACTCACACCCACACTCACACCCAAAAAAAAAATAATATTATGTGATTATGTATGTTGCCCCCAACCCTCCCATCCCACCCCATCTCTATCCCACCCACCACCACCCCACCTAACCCCCACCCACCCACGCCACCCACACCCACACACACACACACACAAAAAAATAATAATATTATGTGATTATGTATACACCCTGTAAGACCCCAACTTATTAATGAATAAAATCAAATTTTCTCTAAATATTATTGTGAATAATAAGGGGTTAATTTGATATAATACTTTGGTTATGGGTGAAATGTGCAAATTTTGTAAAATAAGCAAGTGGTTATAAAATATTTATTTTTGGTCGGTGAATATTCAGTTGGTCGTGGAATATTCTTGCTGTCGGGAAATATTCGTACGACGACGCAGCCTTGTGTGGGCCCCATAACGGAAAGCGATTGGATGAAGAAAACGACAAGTATAAGTTGTTTATAAATAACGGCGTAGTTGTTACCGTTAATACTGTTGGAATACCCGGTGGTTAAAATACAGTAGCACACGGTATTGCACCAATTATTGATTCTTACGTAAGAAGGCACTACTCAATAATTGTTACAGTAGTTATTATTCAATATTTTATTTTATTGATTCAATAATTGCTGCGTTGATATTTTATATTATTGTTGTTTCAATAATTGTTGCTGCACAGTATTTTCATTTATCAGATCAATAATTCATATTATTTGAATAATATTATTAGATAACATTATTGGCAATGTCTAGAAAGTTCTGTCTAAGGAGAGGTTTGGTCATCTAATTGCGCGCCAGTAAGGAGAAATTCTTATTGGAAAGCCCCCTCTTTCCTGGGAACGGCCTGGTTGTCATAAATGTGATTCTGTAATATTATTTGTGAATAATTAATTATTGATTCATATGATAAGGAAATATTTATTTTATGTGGATATAAATGAGGGATATATTTTTGTGGTTAAAAATGAAGGAGTTAATGTTGAGGTTTTTGTCAGTATTTTTGTCGGAATGGAGGTATTAAAAATCAGGGTTTTTGAGATAGTTTGCGGGGGTTATAATTTTTAATCCGACCGTTGGATCGTGGTAATTTTTGGATATGTTATACATATATAAGTTGAGTATATGTCCACAAATTTTGAACCGTTAAAAATGAACGTATGATTTATTACGAATTTTACAAGATGACTGATTCAGAAATTGTTGAATTTTCGGAGTTTATCATTTTGGTGAAAAATTCTAGAATTGGTGGACCCCACTTGTGGTTGGTGAAGAAATGTGCTGAATTATATTTCAAATGTGGTGGGTGGGAATAGTAGCAGGTAAAGCCATCAGGTTGCAGGTCAAACCTATCAAAATTTTCCTATAAATAGAGGGCTAAGTTAGAATTGAAAATCACACCAGAAACAAGTTTTCTCTCTTTCTCTCTCTAGATTATTGAGTGTATTTTGTGAGTATTTAGATACTTTGAGAGTTTCTATTCATCAGAGCAAGTTTCTTTCAGCCTTATACCGGTATTCCGACCAGAAGTACTGATATTTTGAGGTAAGGGATATTATTTTCTTCTTAATGATATTATTTTCTTCAATATCATTATGCTGAAATATTGATATGAGTTTTTATCAAATTTAGAACTTTTTGTGTCGGGGGTTACTATTCACGTATACGGCACTATTCACGTATACGGCACTATTCACGAATACGGCACTATTCACCGAAAAATAAAATTTTCCCTTTTTGTCCAAGATGTCTATTATGGTTACTATCTTTGATTGTATCCATGTTTTGATCTTTATTTTTGAATTCTGCTTCACAATTGATTATTATGAAGTATTATTGATCTTGGATAAACTGTTATACGAATCCCTACTATTTGTCCTTCTGTCTCATTGGATTCGTTCTCTTTAAGATATTTTTCATCATCCTCAGTCCTAAATGATGATATTACTGAATATCTTTGGCCTGTAGTGCAAAGATGTATAATTACTTGATGAATATCTTTGGCCTGTAGTGCAAAGATGAACAGGTGTTGAGATGAACATGACCGACTGATGATACAAATGAATATCTTTGGCCTGTAGTGCAAAGATGAATATTTGGTTAAAGATGATTATTAATTGATGTTACAGGGATAAAATATTGATGATGGACTTTTAAATCTTAGAAGATAGTAGAATTCTTTCTCTACTTGACTCTTCTAATGGTTTGATGTTTCCGCTGCAGTTGTTGATCTAAAACTTGTTGTCGATTATATTTTATCAGATTTTTCCCTGTTGAAGACTAACGATAATTTGTTGTATATTATCTTAGTCATAATATTCTTTACTGGGCTAGTTGAGCTCACCCTTTTTCTTTTTGTTCCATTTTTCTTCTCAGGAGGTGAGAACATAGCAGGATCTAGTCGGGGTATGGAGTGATGGTTCTAGAAAGATGTATTAACAGTCCTCACTATTTCTGTAAAATAGTGTTTGAATAATTGTAATGAGGATTTATTTGAGTGTGGATATTGTCTAGAAGACAATATTTGTATTTAAACTCAAAGTATGTGTTGTCGTATTTTGCACGACAATTGTATTATTGAAGTTGTAGTTTGCTTTCTGTACCATGTATTTGGCGACTCAGAATGGGTGTTGTATACCTATTCTGGGGGCGTCACAGTTGGTATCAGAGCTTAGGGATATGATCCCTGGCTGAGATGTGAGACAAGAACTAGGAGGGGAGAGACGGGGAATTCCTTCGCTAGTATGACCTGACTAAGTTTATTTGGTGTTTATTTGGTCGGTCAGAGTATAGGGATAATATATGACATGACTATTAACCCTTGTTTTATGGCAGTATTTAAGAATGGCAGCTGAGAACGTTAATAATGGAGTAAATCAGACCGTGGAGACACCTTTGATCACTACCCAGGGGAACGTGCAACAGGAAGGCAATATTCCTCCTGTAAACAACGTTACCGAGCAAACGATGAATGATGGAATGTTTAGGAGCTTTTTGCAGTTCATGCAAAATCAGACGAGGGAGACTCGTGTGCAGAATACGGGTGGAAATGATAACAACGCGCGATTTGTCACAGCTAAGCAGTTCAAAGAATTGGGACCACCAGAATTTAAGGGAAAGCCGGATCCGATCATGGCGGAAACGTGGGTCAAGCAAATTACCAAGATATTTGATGTCTTGGGATGCACGGAGGAACAGAAGGTTCCATTCGCCACATTTATGTTCCGCGGTGAGGCAGACTACTGGTGGGAGTCTGTGAAGCGTACCCAGCCTGACGCACTCAACATGTCCTGGGAAACATTTCAAAAACTGTTCAATGACAAGTACTTTCCTGAAAGTATTTGTCATATGAAGGAGGTTGAGTTTATTAGACTGGAACAAAACAACATGACGGTGTCCCAGTACGAGGCGAAGTTTGCAGAGTTATCCAGGTTTGCACCTCATTTGGTCGAAAATGAGGAACGAATGACAAGGATGTTTCTGAGAGGTCTAAAACCCGAGATTCGACAATATCTTATCTCTCATAAATTTTCTTTATATTCAGATGTTGTAAACAGGGCTCAATTATTAGAGCGAGATAATGAGTATGTGCAACCGAGGGACCACAACCAGGGTCATACCGGTGGCAGCAGTCATCGAAGCAATGAAAACCAGCAGGGAGGAAAATATTCGGACAAAAGCGGTAACCACTCTGGTGGTAATCGTGGTCGTGATAATAGAAGGAGCGAGTCGGGAGGAGATTTCAAGAAGAGAAGGTACAACAATGATAACGTGAAGACGTCAGCACAAACATCAACTGTTTCTAGGGGAGGAGAACGACCACCGGTCGTATGTTACAAATGTGGGAAAGAGGGACATATCAGCCCAAACTGCCCACAACAATCCAAGGTATGTTATAACTGTGGAAAGGAAGGTCATATAGCTCGAGAGTGTTCTGTAGCAAAACCAAGTTCAGCGGGGATGGTGACTCCAAAAGTTATCCCGGATAAGTCGAAATCAGCGGTTCCTGGAAGGGCGTTTGTCGTTACTGGCCAAAACGCGAGAAACCCGAACGAGGTGATCACGGGTAAGCTAATCTTGAATTCTTGCGAAGTTTATACTTTACTAGATACCGGTTCTACCCATTCTTTTATCTCTCCTGCTTGTGCTCAACGTTTAAACTTGACTCCGGAGAAATTGGACTTTAACTTATCTGTTGAAACTCCGTTGGGTGAAACCTTCGTTACATCTACAGTTTATAAATCTTGCATGATCCAAGTTGGTACTATCACATTACCTGTTGATCTTATCTCTTTAAAGATACTTGCTTTTGATGTGATTTTAAGAATTGATTGGTTAACCACTCATCATGCTAAAATTGATTGTTTTCGTAAGGTTGTTAGTTTTCATATTCCTAACCAACCTGTCATACGAATTCAAACTACTAAACCACTAAAATCAGTCACTGTCATATCAAGCCACAAAGCTATTCGTTTATTGAAAAATGGATGTCAAGCTTTCTTAGCCCATGTTATGGATTTGAACAAAGTCAAGTCAGATTTGAATAATATTTCTATTGTTAGAGAATTTCTCGATGTATTTCCTGAAGAACTTCCCGGTCTACCCCCGGAACGAGAAATTGAATTCTTTATTGACCTTGAACCCGGTACAAAGCCCATTTCTAAAACTCCATATCGAATGGCTCCTATTGAACTTCAGGAGTTAAAAGTCCAACTACAGGAGTTGTTGGACATCGGTTTTATTCGTCCTAGTACGTCTCCTTGGGGTGCTCCTGTTTTATTCGTAAAGAAGAAAGACGGGAGTATGCGACTTTGTATTGACTATCGAGAATTGAACCATGTCACCATCAAGAATAGGTATCCGCTACCTCGCATTGATGACCTGTTTGACCAGTTGCAAGGAGCACAATTCTTTTCAAAGATCGATCTTCGTTCTGGATATCATCAGCTGAAGATTAAAACTGAGGATATTCCAAAGACTGCCTTCAGAACTCGGTACGGGCATTATGAATTCTTAGTAATGTCTTTTGGATTGACTAATGCTCCTGCTGCCTTCATGGATATGATGAACCGTGTATTCAAAGAATATTTGGATCAGTTCGTTGTTGTCTTTATTGATGACATCCTCATCTATTCCAAAAGCCGTGAAGATCATGAGCGCCATTTGAAGCTGGTACTGCAAAGGCTTCGTGAAAACAAGCTATATGCCAAACTGAAGAAATGCGAGTTCTGGCTTGAGGAAGTAGCATTCCTTGGGCACGTGGTGTCAAAACATGGAGTATCTGTCGACCCGGCGAAGATTGAAGCCATACAAAGTTGGGAGCAACCGAAGTCGGTAACCGAAGTACGTAGCTTTCTGGGCTTAGCTGGTTATTATCGGAGATTTGTGGAAGGATTTTCTCGAATCGCTACTCCGTTAACTCAGCTGACTCGGAAAGATACAAAATTCGTATGGAGTGAGGAATGCGAGAAGAGTTTCCAAGAACTCAAGAGGAGACTCATTTCGGCACCTGTTTTGACAATACCATCTGGTTCGGATGGATTTGTTATCTACAGCGATGCTTCAGGCAAAGGGTTAGGATGTGTTCTCATGCAACATGGGAAAGTCATAGCCTATGCCTCACGACAACTCAAAGAATATGAGAGGAATTATCCTACTCATGATTTGGAGTTGGCAGCAGTCGTTTTTGCGTTGAAGATCTGGAGACACTACCTGTATGGGGAGAAAGTGGAGATCTATACAGATCATAAAAGCCTCAAATATTTCTTCACCCAAAAGGAACTCAACATGCGGCAACGACGTTGGCTTGAGCTGTTGAAAGATTACGATCATACCATCCAATACCATCCTGGAAAAGCAAACGTAGTAGCTGACGCATTGAGTAGAAGATCATATGCGGGTACGAGTGCAATGTTTTTAACACAAAGGCCCATTTTGTATGACTTGCAAAGGATGGAGATAGAGATGAAGGCTCCAAGTACCCACATGATGATATCAAATATACGAGTAGAACCGACTTTAATCGATAAAGTTAAAGCTGCTCAAGCTACGGATATAGAGCTGATGCGTATGAAGAAGAAAGTGCAAGAAGGTGCTATTCCAGAAGCAAGAATCGATGAAGAAGGAATACTTCGAGTCAACTCCAGACTTTGTGTTCCTAACGATTTTGACTTGAAGCATAGAATAATGATGGAGGCACACAACACACCGTTTGCAATCCATCCTGGGAGTACCAAAATGTATCACGATCTTCGACATACATTTTGGTGGAGCAATATGAAAAGAGAGATCGCGGAGTTTATCTCGAGATGTTTAACTTGTCAACGTGTAAAAGCGGAGCATCAAGTACCAAAGGGTCCATTGCAACCACTTGAGATTCCGAAATGGAAGTGGGAACACATTACTATGGATTTTGTTACGGGTCTTCCCAAGGTTTCTCAAGGCATAGATGCGATTTGGGTTATTGTTGATAGATTAACCAAGTCCGCTCATTTCTTGCCGATACGTGAGACTTATTCCCTTGAACGTCTTGCTAGTATGTACGTGAACGAGATTGTGAGATTGCATGGCATGCCAGTATCCATAGTTTCGGATCGTGACCCAAGATTCACTTCACGATTTTGGGTTAGCTTGCAGAAAGCTATGGGCACGGATTTACGATTCAGTTCAGCATACCATCCTCAAACGGACGGACAATCAGAGAGGACTATTCAAACTCTTGAAGATCTATTAAGACTTTGTGTCTTAGATCTCAAAGGGAGTTGGGATAAGTACCTACCATTGGTGGAATTCTCCTACAACAACAGTTATCAGGCGAGCATAGGTATGGCTCCATTTGAGGCGTTGTATGGAAGAAAATGTCGTTCTCCAGTATGCTGGGACGAGGTGGGTGAAGCAACATTGTTGGGACCAGAATTGGTACGCATTACTACAGAGAAGATCCAAACGATTCGACAACGTATACAAACGGCACAGGATCGACAAAAGAGTTATGCGGATCTTCATCGGAAGGACGTGGAATTTAATATTGGGGATCATGTATTGTTACGTGTTGCACCATGGAAGGGAGTTACAAGATTTGGGAAGAGAGGAAAGCTCAATCCAAGATTTGTTGGTCCATTTGAGATTCTTGAGCGAATAGGAAATGTGGCATATAGACTCGCATTACCTCCAAGCATGTCTCGTGTTCATAATGTTTTTCACATATCTATGCTTCGTAAATATGTTAAAGACCCGAACCACATTATTGAGTTAGAACCAGACGAGATAGCTGAAGATTTAACGTACGAGGAGGTACCTGTTAAGATCTTGGATAGGAAAGAGCATGTCCTACGCACGAAGGTTATACCACAAGTTAAGGTTTTGTGGAGAAACCATGCTATTGAAGAAATGACCTGGGAGTTGGAATCAGAAATGAAAGCGAGGTATCCTCACCTTTTTGAAACATCAGGTACGTACGTCAATTTCGAGGACGAAATTTCATAAGGAGGGGAGGTTGTAAGACCCCAACTTATTAATGAATAAAATCAAATTTTCTCTAAATATTATTGTGAATAATAAGGGGTTAATTTGATATAATACTTTGGTTATGGGTGAAATGTGCAAATTTTGCAAAATAAGCAAGTGGTTATAAAATATTTATTTTTGGTCGGTGAATATTCGGTTGGTCGTGGAATATTCTTGCTGTCGGGAATATTCGTACGACGACGCAGCCTTGTGTGGGCCCCATAACGGAAAGCGATTGGATGAAGAAAACGACAAGTATAAGTTGTTTATAAATAACGGCGTAGTTGTTACCGTTAATACTGTTGGAATACCCGGTGGTTAAAATACAGTAGCACACGGTATTGCACCAATTATTGATTCTTACGTAAGAAGGCACTACTCAATAATTGTTACAGTAGTTATTATTCAATATTTTATTTTATTGATTCAATAATTGCTGCGTTGATATTTTATATTATTGTTGTTTCAATAATTGTTGCTGCACAGTATTTTCATTTATCAGATCAATAATTCATATTATTTGAATAATATTATTAGATAACATTATTGGCAATGTCTAGAAAGTTCTGTCTAAGGAGAGGTTTGGTCATCTAATTGCGCGCCAGTAAGGAGAAATCCTTATTGGAAAGCCCCCTCTTTCCTGGGAACGGCCTGGTTGTCATAAATGTGATTCTGTAATATTATTTGTGAATAATTAATTATTGATTCATATGATAAGGAAATATTTATTTTATGTGGATATAAATGAGGGATATATTTTTGTGGTTAAAAATGAAGGAGTTAATGTTGAGGTTTTTGTCAGTATTTTTGTCGGAATGGAGGTATTAAAAATCAGGGTTTTTGAGATAGTTTGCGGGGGTTATAATTTTTAATCCGACCGTTGGATCGTGGTAATTTTTGGATATGTTATACATATATAAGTTGAGTATATGTCCACAAATTTTGAACCGTTAAAAATGAACGTATGATTTATTACGAATTTTACAAGATGACTGGTTCAGAAATTGTTGAATTTTCGGAGTTTATCATTTTGGTGGAAAATTCTAGAATTGGTGGGCCCCACTTGTGGTTGGTGAAGAAATGTGCTGAATTATATTTCAAATGTGGTGGGTGGGAATAGTAGCAGGTAAAGCCATCAGGTTGCAGGTCAAACCTACCAAAATTTTCCTATAAATAGAGGGCTAAGTTAGAATTGAAAATCACACCAGAAACAAGTTTTCTCTCTTTCTCTCTCTAGATTATTGAGTGTATTTTGTGAGTATTTAGATACTTTGAGAGTTTCTATTCATCAGAGCAAGTTTCTTTCAGCCTTATACCGGTATTCCGACCAGAAGTACTGATATTTTGAGGTAAGGGATATTATTTTCTTCTTAATGATATTATTTTCTTCAATATCATTATGCTGAAATATTGATATGAGTTTTTATCAAATTTGGAACTTTTTGTGTCGGGGGTTACTATTCACGTATACGGCACTATTCACGAATACGGCACTATTCACCGAAAAATAAAATTTTCCCTTTTTGTCCAAGATGTCTATTATGGTTACTATCTTTGATTGTATCCATGTTTTGATCTTTATTTTTGAATTCTGCTTCACAATTGATTATTATGAAGTATTATTGATCTTGGATAAACTGTTATACGAATCCCTACTATTTGTCCTTCTGTCTCATTGGATTCGTTCTCTTTAAGATATTTTTCATCATCCTCAGTCCTAAATGATGATATTACTGAATATCTTTGGCCTGTAGTGCAAAGATGTATAATTACTTGATGAATATCTTTGGCCTGTAGTGCAAAGATGAACAGGTGTTGAGATGAACATGACCGACTGATGATACAAATGAATATCTTTGGCCTGTAGTGCAAAGATGAATATTTGGTTAAAGATGATTATTAATTGATGTTACAGGGATAAAATATTGATGATGGACTTTTAAATCTTAGAAGATAGTAGAATTCTTTCTCTACTTGACTCTTCTAATGGTTTGCTGTTTCCGCTGCAGTTGTTGATCTAAAACTTGTTGTCGATTATATTTTATCAGATTTTTCCCTGTTGAAGACTAACGATAATTTGTTGTATATTATCTTAGTCATAATATTCTTTACTGGGCTAGTTGAGCTCACCCTTTTTCTTTTTGTTCCATTTTTCTTCTCAGGAGGTGAGAACATAGCAGGATCTAGTCGGGGTATGGAGTGATGGTTCTAGAAAGATGTATTAGCAGTCCTCACTATTTCTGTAAAATAGTGTTTGAATAATTGTAATGAGGATTTATTTGAGTGTGGATATTGTCTAGAAGACAATATTTGTATTTAAACTCACAGTATGTGTTGTCGTATTTTGCACGACAATTGTATTATTGAAGTTGTAGTTTGCTTTCTGTACCATGTATTTGGCGACTCAGAATGGGTGTTGTATACCTATTCTGGGGGCGTCACAGTTGGTATCAGAGCTTAGGGATATGATCCCTGGCTGAGATGTGAGACAAGAACTAGGAGGGGAGAGACGGGGAATTCCTTCGCTAGTATGACCTGACTAAGTTTATTTGGTGTTTATTTGGTCGGTCAAAGTATAGGGATAATATATGACATGACTATTAACCCTTGTTTTATGGCAGTATTTAAGAATGGCAGCTGAGAACGTTAATAATGGAGTAAATCAGACCGTGGAGACACCTTTGATCACTACCCAGGGGAACGTGCAACAGGAAGGCAATATTCCTCCTGTAAACAACGTTACCGAGCAAACGATGAATGATGGAATGTTTAGGAGCTTTTTGCAGTTCATGCAAAATCAGACGAGGGAGACTCGTGTGCAGAATACGGGTGGAAATGATAACAACGCGCGGTTTGTCACAGCTAAGCAGTTCAAAGAATTGGGACCACCAGAATTTAAGGGAAAGCCGGATCCGATCATGGCGGAAACGTGGGTCAAGCAAATTACCAAGATATTTGATGTCTTGGGATGCACGGAGGAACAGAAGGTTCCATTCGCCACATTTATGTTCCGCGGTGAGGCAGACTACTGGTGGGAGTCTGTGAAGCGTACCCAGCCTGACGCACTCAACATGTCCTGGGAAACATTTCAAAAACTGTTCAATGACAAGTACTTTCCTGAAAGTATTCGTCATATGAAGGAGGTTGAGTTTATTAGACTGGAACAAAACAACATGACGGTGTCCCAGTACGAGGCGAAGTTTGCAGAGTTATCCAGGTTTGCACCTCATTTGGTCGAAAATGAGGAACGAATGACAAGGATGTTTCTGAGAGGTCTAAAACCCGAGATTCGACAATATCTTATCTCTCATAAATTTTCTTTATATTCAGATGTTGTAAACAGGGCTCAATTATTAGAGCGAGATAATGAGTATGTGCAACCGAGGGACCACAACCAGGGTCATACCGGTGGCAGCAGTCATCGAAGCAATGAAAACCAGCAGGGAGGAAAATATTCGGACAAAAGCGGTAACCACTCTGGTGGTAATCGTGGTCGTGATAATAGAAGGAGCGAGTCGGGAGGAGATTTCAAGAAGAGAAGGTACAACAATGATAACGTGAAGACGTCAGCACAAACATCAACTGTTTCTAGGGGAGGAGAACGACCACCGGTCGTATGTTACAAATGTGGGAAAGAGGGACATATCAGCCCAAACTGCCCACAACAATCCAAGGTATGTTATAACTGTGGAAAGGAAGGTCATATAGCTCGAGAGTGTTCTGTAGCAAAACCAAGTTCAGCGGGGATGGTGACTCCAAAAGTTATCCCGGATAAGTCGAAATCAGCGGTTCCTGGAAGGGCGTTTGTCGTTACTGGCCAAAACGCGAGAAACCCGAACGAGGTGATCACGGGTAAGCTAATCTTGAATTCTTGCGAAGTTTATACTTTACTAGATACCGGTTCTACCCATTCTTTTATCTCTCCTGCTTGTGCTCAACGTTTAAACTTGACTCCGGAGAAATTGGACTTTAACTTATCTGTTGAAACTCCGTTGGGTGAAACCTTCGTTACATCTACAGTTTATAAATCTTGCATGATCCAAGTTGGTACTATCACATTACCTGTTGATCTTATCTCTTTAAAGATACTTGCTTTTGATGTGATTTTAGGAATTGATTGGTTAACCACTCATCATGCTAAAATTGATTGTTTTCGTAAGGTTGTTAGTTTTCATATTCCTAACCAACCTGTCATACGAATTCAAACTACTAAACCACTAAAATCAGTCACTGTCATATCAAGCCACAAAGCTATTCGTTTATTGAAAAACGGATGTCAAGCTTTCTTAGCCCATGTTATGGATTTGAACAAAGACAAGTCAGATTTGAATAATATTTCTATTGTTAGAGAATTTCTCGATGTATTTCCTGAAGAACTTCCCGGTCTACCCCCGGAACGAGAAATTGAATTCTTTATTGACCTTGAACCCGGTACAAAGCCCATTTCTAAAACTCCATATCGAATGGCTCCTATTGAACTTCAGGAGTTAAAAGTCCAACTACAGGAGTTGTTGGACATCGGTTTTATTCGTCCTAGTACGTCTCCTTGGGGTGCTCCTGTTTTATTCGTAAAGAAGAAAGACGGGAGTATGCGACTTTGTATTGACTATCGAGAATTGAACCATGTCACCATCAAGAATAGGTATCCGCTACCTCGCATTGATGACCTGTTTGACCAGTTGCAAGGAGCACAATTCTTTTCAAAGATCGATCTTCGTTCTGGATATCATCAGCTGAAGATTAAAACTGAGGATATTCCAAAGACTGCCTTCAGAACTCGGTACGGGCATTATGAATTCTTAGTAATGTCTTTTGGATTGACTAATGCTCCTGCTGCCTTCATGGATATGATGAACCGTGTATTCAAAGAATATTTGGATCAGTTCGTTGTTGTCTTTATTGATGACATCCTCATCTATTCCAAAAGCCGTGAAGATCATGAGCGCCATTTGAAGCTGGTACTGCAAAGGCTTCGTGAAAACAAGCTATATGCCAAACTGAAGAAATGCGAGTTCTGGCTTGAGGAAGTAGCATTCCTTGGGCACGTGGTGTCAAAACATGGAGTATCTGTCGACCCGGCGAAGATTGAAGCCATACAAAGTTGGGAGCAACCGAAGTCGGTAACCGAAGTACGTAGCTTTCTGGGCTTAGCTGGTTATTATCGGAGATTTGTGGAAGGATTTTCTCGAATCGCTACTCCGTTAACTCAGCTGACTCGGAAAGATACAAAATTCGTATGGAGTGAGGAATGCGAGAAGAGTTTCCAAGAACTCAAGAGGAGACTCATTTCGGCACCTGTTTTGACAATACCATCTGGTTCGGATGGATTTGTTATCTACAGCGATGCTTCAGGCAAAGGGTTAGGATGTGTTCTCATGCAACATGGGAAAGTCATAGCCTATGCCTCACGACAACTCAAAGAATATGAGAGGAATTATCCTACTCATGATTTGGAGTTGGCAGCAGTCGTTTTTGCGTTGAAGATCTGGAGACACTACCTGTATGGGGAGAAAGTGGAGATCTATACAGATCATAAAAGCCTCAAATATTTCTTCACCCAAAAGGAACTCAACATGCGGCAACGACGTTGGCTTGAGCTGTTGAAAGATTACGATCATACCATCCAATACCATCCTGGAAAAGCAAACGTAGTAGCTGACGCATTGAGTAGAAGATCATATGCGGGTACGAGTGCAATGTTTTTAACACAAAGGCCCATTTTGTATGACTTGCAAAGGATGGAGATAGAGATGAAGGCTCCAAGTACCCACATGATGATATCAAATATACGAGTAGAACCGACTTTAATCGATAAAGTTAAAGCTGCTCAAGCTACGGATATAGAGCTGATGCGTATGAAGAAGAAAGTGCAAGAAGGTGCTATTCCAGAAGCAAGAATCGATGAAGAAGGAATACTTCGAGTCAACTCCAGACTTTGTGTTCCTAACGATTTTGACTTGAAGCATAGAATAATGATGGAGGCACACAACACACCGTTTGCAATCCATCCTGGAAGTACCAAAATGTATCACGATCTTCGACATACATTTTGGTGGAGCAATATGAAAAGAGAGATCGCGGAGTTTATCTCGAGATGTTTAACTTGTCAACGTGTAAAAGCGGAGCATCAAGTACCAAAGGGTCCATTGCAACCACTTGAGATTCCGAAATGGAAGTGGGAACACATTACTATGGATTTTGTTACGGGTCTTCCCAAGGTTTCTCAAGGCATAGATGCGATTTGGGTTATTGTTGATAGATTAACCAAGTCCGCTCATTTCTTGCCGATACGTGAGACTTATTCCCTTGAACGTCTTGCTAGTATGTACGTGAACGAGATTGTGAGATTGCATGGCATGCCAGTATCCATAGTTTCGGATCGTGACCCAAGATTCACTTCACGATTTTGGGTTAGCTTGCAGAAAGCTATGGGCACAGATTTACGATTCAGTTCAGCATACCATCCTCAAACGGACGGACAATCAGAGAGGACTATTCAAACTCTTGAAGATCTATTAAGACTTTGTGTCTTAGATCTCAAAGGGAGTTGGGATAAGTACCTACCATTGGTGGAATTCTCCTACAACAACAGTTATCAGGCGAGCATAGGTATGGCTCCATTTGAGGCGTTGTATGGAAGAAAATGTCGTTCTCCAGTATGCTGGGACGAGGTGGGTGAAGCAACATTGTTGGGACCAGAATTGGTACGCATTACTACAGAGAAGATCCAAACGATTCGACAACGTATACAAACGGCACAGGATCGACAAAAGAGTTATGCGGATCTTCATCGGAAGGACGTGGAATTTAATATTGGGGATCATGTATTGTTACGTGTTGCACCATGGAAGGGAGTTACAAGATTTGGGAAGAGAGGAAAGCTCAATCCAAGATTTGTTGGTCCATTTGAGATTCTTGAGCGAATAGGAAATGTGGCATATAGACTCGCATTACCTCCAAGCATGTCTCGTGTTCATAATGTTTTTCACATATCTATGCTTCGTAAATATGTTAAAGACCCGAACCACATTATTGAGTTAGAACCAGACGAGATAGCTGAAGATTTAACGTACGAGGAGGTACCTGTTAAGATCTTGGATAGGAAAGAGCATGTCCTACGCACGAAGGTTATACCACAAGTTAAGGTTTTGTGGAGAAACCATGCTATTGAAGAAATGACCTGGGAGTTGGAATCAGAAATGAAAGCGAGGTATCCTCACCTTTTTGAAACATCAGGTACGTACGTCAATTTCGAGGACGAAATTTCATAAGGAGGGGAGGTTGTAAGACCCCAACTTATTAATGAATAAAATCAAATTTTCTCTAAATATTATTGTGAATAATAAGGGGTTAATTTGATATAATACTTTGGTTATGGGTGAAATGTGTAAATTTTGCAAAATAAGCAAGTGGTTATAAAATATTTATTTTTGGTCGGTGAATATTCGGTTGGTCGTGGAATATTCTTGCTGTCGGGGAATATTCGTACGACGACGCAGCCTTGTGTGGGCCCCATAACGGAAAGCGATTGGATGAAGAAAACGACAAGTATAAGTTGTTTATAAATAACGGCGTAGTTGTTACCGTTAATACTGTTGGAATACCCGGTGGTTAAAATACAGTAGCACACGGTATTGCACCAATTATTGATTCTTACGTAAGAAGGCACTACTCAATAATTGTTACAGTAGTTATTATTCAATATTTTATTTTATTGATTCAATAATTGCTGCGTTGATATTTTATATTATTGTTGTTTCAATAATTGTTGCTGCACAGTATTTTCATTTATCAGATCAATAATTCATATTATTTGAATAATATTATTAGATAACATTATTGGCAATGTCTAGAAAGTTCTGTCTAAGGAGAGGTTTGGTCATCTAATTGCGCGCCAGTAAGGAGAAATTCTTATTGGAAAGCCCCCTCTTTCCTGGGAACGGCCTGGTTGTCATAAATGTGATTCTGTAATATTATTTGTGAATAATTAATTATTGATTCATATGATAAGGAAATATTTATTTTATGTGGATATAAATGAGGGATATATTTTTGTGGTTAAAAATGAAGGAGTTAATGTTGAGGTTTTTGTCAGTATTTTTGTCGGAATGGAGGTATTAAAAATCAGGGTTTTTGAGATAGTTTGCGGGGGTTATAATTTTTAATCCGACCGTTGGATCGTGGTAATTTTTGGATATGTTATACATATATAAGTTGAGTATATGTCCACAAATTTTGAACCGTTAAAAATGAACGTATGATTTATTACGAATTTTACAAGATGACTGGTTCAGAAATTGTTGAATTTTCGGAGTTTATCATTTTGGTGGAAAATTCTAGAATTGGTGGGCCCCACTTGTGGTTGGTGAAGAAATGTGCTGAATTATATTTCAAATGTGGTGGGTGGGAATAGTAGCAGGTAAAGCCATCAGGTTGCAGGTCAAACCTACCAAAATTTTCCTATAAATAGAGGGCTAAGTTAGAATTGAAAATCACACCAGAAACAAGTTTTCTCTCTTTCTCTCTCTAGATTATTGAGTGTATTTTGTGAGTATTTAGATACTTTGAGAGTTTCTATTCATCAGAGCAAGTTTCTTTCAGCCTTATACCGGTATTCCGACCAGAAGTACTGATATTTTGAGGTAAGGGATATTATTTTCTTCTTAATGATATTATTTTCTTCAATATCATTATGCTGAAATATTGATATGAGTTTTTATCAAATTTGGAACTTTTTGTGTCGGGGGTTACTATTCACGTATACGGCACTATTCACGAATACGGCACTATTCACCGAAAAATAAAATTTTCCCTTTTTGTCCAAGATGTCTATTATGGTTACTATCTTTGATTGTATCCATGTTTTGATCGTTATTTTTGAATTCTGCTTCACAATTGATTATTATGAAGTATTATTGATCTTGGATAAACTGTTATACGAATCCCTACTATTTGTCCTTCTGTCTCATTGGATTCGTTCTCTTTAAGATATTTTTCATCATCCTCAGTCCTAAATGATGATATTACTGAATATCTTTGGCCTGTAGTGCAAAGATGTATAATTACTTGATGAATATCTTTGGCCTGTAGTGCAAAGATGAACAGGTGTTGAGATGAACATGACCGACTGATGATACAAATGAATATCTTTGGCCTGTAGTGCAAAGATGAATATTTGGTTAAAGATGATTATTAATTGATGTTACAGGGATAAAATATTGATGATGGACTTTTAAATCTTAGAAGATAGTAGAATTCTTTCTCTACTTGACTCTTCTAATGGTTTGCTGTTTCCGCTGCAGTTGTTGATCTAAAACTTGTTGTCGATTATATTTTATCAGATTTTTCCCTGTTGAAGACTAACGATAATTTGTTGTATATTATCTTAGTCATAATATTCTTTACTGGGCTAGTTGAGCTCACCCTTTTCCTTTTTGTTCCATTTTTCTTCTCAGGAGGTGAGAACATAGCAGGATCTAGTCGGGGTATGGAGTGATGGTTCTAGAAAGATGTATTAGCAGTCCTCACTATTTCTGTAAAATAGTGTTTGAATAATTGTAATGAGGATTTATTTGAGTGTGGATATTGTCTAGAAGACAATATTTGTATTTAAACTCAAAGTATGTGTTGTCGTATTTTGCACGACAATTGTATTATTGAAGTTGTAGTTTGCTTTCTGTACCATGTATTTGGCGACTCAGAATGGGTGTTGTATACCTATTCTGGGGGCGTCACACACCCCTTACCCACCACCCCATTCCACTCCACTCCTCACCCCACCCCTCATCCACACCCACACCAATAAAAATAATATGTATACACCACCCACCTACCCACCTAACCACCCCACCACCCAACCCACCTACCAACCCACCCTACCTACCTACCCCACTCACCCAACCACCTATGCCACCCTACCTACCCACCCCACCCACCCAACACTCCCACTCACCCCACCCCTATCCCCACCACCCCACCCCACCCGACCACCCACCCACCCATCCACCCACCCACATACCTACCCACCTATCTACCCACCCCCACACCCTACCCCCACCCATCTACCCACCCCACCCACCCACCCTAGCTACCTACCCAACCCCATCCCACCCTCACCCTAGCCCCTACAAAAAATAATATTATGTGATTACGTAAACATCCCTTACCCCCCACCCACGCCCACCCCCACCCCCACCCACACCCAATAAAAATAATATTATGTGATTATGTATACAACTCTTGCCCCCACCCCCACCCCCACCCCCCACCTCCACAAAAAAAAATATGTATACACCACCCACCCCACCCATATTAAAAGTTCATTTAAAAGTTTTGTTTAAAAATCAAAACATCTTAAAAATGATTAATATGGTTAATATGGTTTTTAACCATAACCATATGGTTCCAACCCACATAACCTATATTAAAAATGGTTAATATGGTTTTAGTTCTTAAATGGAACCATAACCATATTTTGAAAACTAAAATCAACCCATAACCATATTTTGTCAGGCCTAGTTAGCAAGTTAGCTTCGCATTTTATCTAGTAAATAATTCACATTTTTGCTTTGTATATATAAATTAAATATATATACACCATTAGACAATTCTTCGTTCAAAATGTTTGTTTTGAACCTCGTAAACCTTCGTTTCATCACTTCCATGACCATTATAATTTTTAACGATTCTATGTTTTTCGTTTCAGTATAAAACTACTGTACATGTCATCTCCGACTTACATTCGCTTAATTATGTAATTTTCTATTTTTTAACTTTAGGTTTTGGAAGGTACATTATAATTATATAATTTTCGTTTCACTATAAATCTCGGTCTTTTAAAAGAATTTTCAAAACTTTTAATAAAAATATGTTATTTAAGAGGTATGATGTTTATCATTTATCCGGGTTGGTTGCTCTATTAATGTTATTACCTATAATTTATTTTATATGCCAAATTTTATTCAAATAAATTATAATAAATAATGAAACAAAATTAAAAAGTTTACATTTTAAAATTTAAACTATATAGTGGCCCCACCCTCGCTACTATGTAGTTTCGCCATTGAATCCTACAAAAGTTGATTTATTCATTTCCAACATAAGCCTCTATGTATCTCTCCATCTCCCGTCTGCATAAGTCGTAGACTTGGTCTTCTTTCCAATAACAGCAACTGCTCATCCAAAACTGTTTTGATTTAGACAATTTAGCTCTGGTATCTCAGCTGATAAGGTATGGAATTTCTTTTTATTATGTAGTATTTGGCAGACCGGCAGTCTTGTAATTTTACTGTTGTTGTTTTTTCCATAGGGTTCTACTTATTGTTTATTATTTGTTTTAATTGTTTCTTCATTATGAGATTGGTTTTTCTTTTGGAGCTTTTTTATGATCGAGGCCTGAGGGATGATCGATAATTAACCTTCATTCACGGTGCTTTGCTGGTTCCGAGATTTTGCTCTTCTGTAATTGCAGTTTTTGTTGACTTAGTTTTGTTGCTCTATGATCTAATATTGTTCATAGTAAATTTGGCTTTATAACGTTTATTTTGGACTTTTAAGCATACCCTTTTGGTCATATTAGTGAATAAGTAGTTTTAAGTTTCATACTTGGGTGTTTGCTGGAAGGGCGAACGCAGGAATTTTATCGAGAGGGGACACTATTATAATTAAGTAAAAATAAAATTACTCTCTTCGTTACACAAAATATATATTTACTATTAATTATAATGAGTTGTTAGTTTAATAGTGGTGACATGTAATGAAATTATGATAATAAATTTTAGGATATTGTGTTATTATATTACTATCAATAAAAAATAAATTTCATTCCGTTAATTCTTAGGTTCTATCCAACTTCTGTTTAACAGAAGGTTTAAAATGTGATATGGTCAAGTCAGTTACGTGAGAGTTTAAAGGGCTGACATGGCCAAGTCAGTTAGATGATGTAACTTTACTGAGTTCCTTCTACATCTATATTAACCATGGTAAGTCAGTTTGGGGGAAAATTAGGACTTTCAACATCTCTCTTTCGATTGTACCATTTAATCTAAACGGATTTTGTATACCAAAAGGATGAGCTTGTCTTGGAGTGTAATTGTTAATGAAGTTGCGGGGAAGGATCTCAAAACTAGAAAAAAAGAGAGGTTAGAAATGACTTAATAACTTCTTAAAATAATTAAGTGACAAACCTCTTTAAATCCTCTTTAACTCAGTTGTCACAAAACACTACCCTATCATATGATATGACTAGCCATAAGCATAATATCTTTTATTTCAAGAAAGTAAATAAATAAGTATAATATTAGTTACTAAAGAGCGGCAATCTCACTGTAATGTTCTCAGTGTAATATCGATGGAGACTTTGCGTGAAAGTAAATTAGTTAGCCAAAAATTAAAGTTTCATAAACAGATCTTTTTATTGGTCTTACAATTGTCATCTACACCAAATCTTACAATTATCATCTCCACTATATTTTTTTAGGCGATTATATCAAAATACAAACAAAAAATATTTTAATAAAGACTATATACATTATATCAAAATATAACCATCTCCCGCAGTCTCTTAACCTCTTCCCAACTGATTCAATTTCCCACATTAATCAAGTACAAATTTCTAATTACAAAAATGCTAAGAAGAAATATATGGAGATAGGATGACTATGGTGACCACAACAATAATAGTTTTTTCTCCACTTTGTTGAGCTCTTTGACCACCTTGTTTATCTTGGTCATCGATTTAACCAACTTGTCGTTTTTGTATTGGTAAACGAATAAAAAAAAAGGATAACTATGGAGGTTAGACTTGAATTGTAGTGTCACAAGGAATTGAAAAGTATGGATACTCTTAGTTCCAAGAAGTTGGAAGAAAGTTGTTGATGCTCTCATTTCTTTCCTTGTGTATAATCCAGCAAGCTAGTTTAGTGCAGACCAAACTGAAGTATAAAAACAATTCAATAAATACTTTATCCCATGTTGTTAAAACATAATGTTCACATGACGTGTTGCAACCTAAAGTGTAAATATTTTATACCTATAAGCTGTAGAAGTGGAAGGAGCTTTTTAGAGAACCTAAAGTGTAAATATTTTATACCTATAAGCTGTAGAAGTGGAAGGAGCTTTTTAGAGTAGGAGAAGAGTACACAATATATATAAAGTAAACAGAAAGAGTAATAAAAAGTTGGTCTTATTTTTACTTCTTGTATGGTGTATTCTTCTACTCTCATTAGGGACTTTTGGACTTGTCCAAATCTGAAGAATCAAGTTCTCTTGTCCTTACTCTTCTACGACAATAAAGGTATATAATATTTACACTTTCTATTACAACACATTATGTAAAACTTTATGTTTTAACGGCAGGAGATAAATTATATATTGAATTGTTTTTATACTTCAATTTGGCTTGTAATAAGCTGGCTAGTTAGATTATACAACAATGCAATGAAAGGAATGAAAGCATCAACAAACTTCTTGGAACCGAGTAAAAGTATGTATACTTTTCAACTTTTTCTCACATATTACCCTGCAATTCAAGTCTAACATCCATAGTTATCCATTTTTGTTTTGGTTCTCTATAGCTTACCAATACAAAAATGACAAGCTGGTCAAATCAGTGACCAAGATGGACAAAGTGGTCAAAGAGCTCAACAAGGTGGTCAAGGAGCTCAACAAGGTGGAGAAAAACTATTCTTTAATTTTTAGTAACTCTAGAGAGTTATTAGAGCCTTAGAGGTATGATACCTATGGTGTTATATAGAATGATATTGATTTTATAAGTAGAATGATAAAATATCAAAACTACCATTAAAATGTTACGGAGCCACGGGAAGATGGGGTGACGACAACTATCCTATCCTCATATTTCTTCTTAGCATTCTTGCAATCAGAAATTTGTACTTGATTGTAGTGGAAAATTAAATTAGTTGGAACGAGGCTAAAAAATAGTTGAAGATTGTTATATTTTGATATAATATATATAGTCTTTATTAAAATACTTTTTGTTTGTATTTTGTTATAATCGCCTAAGACGGGACCACTATGTGGAGGCACACGACAAAAATTTAATACCCTACTCCGTAACTTCCAATTTTCATCTATGTAAGGAGTAGTCAAAATCATTTACATGTTTGTTGCAATTGATTTCCATATACCAGTTTCTAAACAAATTGAATGGATAATTATGTTTTATAATGGAAATCACTACTTTTTCACGGTACACTTCTTGATCTAATGGTGGTTGCTAATGCTGAATCATTATCTAGAAATCAACCATTTGAATGGCGAATAAAGTTTGAGGATCCGGATGTAGCTTTAACCACAAAAAGGGTGCTTCACAGGCTGGTCAGGTGTATTTATTATCCTTTTCTACAAAAAGGGTGAATTAAATTATGGTTAGTCATATCATATGATAGGGTAGTGTTTTATGACAACTAAGTTGAAGAGGTTTTAAATAGTTGACACTTAATTTTTTTAATAGGTTATTAAGTCATTTCTAATTTTTTTTCTAGTTTTGAGATCCTTCTCTGCAACTTCATTAACGATTTTACTCCAAGACGAGTTCATCCTTTCAAATTGGTACACAAAATCCTCTAATATGTCTTTGCGAACCTATAATCGAAAGAGAAAGATGATGCTTTCAGATTAAATGGAACAATCGAGAGGGAGAGAAAGATGTTGAAAGGCTTAATTCCCCCCCCCCCCCCTCTGCTTTACGATTGTTAATATAGATGGAGAAGGACTTCAACAAAGCCACATCATCTAACTGACTTTGCCATGTCAGTGTTTTAAACTCTCACATGTTCAAGTTTTAAACATAAGTTAGGATGAAACCCTAAGAATTAACGGGATGAAACTTTTTCCTGGTACAAGCACTGGTTTGTTGAGACACCAACTTGTAAGTCGGGGGCTCAGTATAGGTACCAAAAATTGATTTATCTCACACAGAGCCTATAAAGGTTACGAAGAATTTCCGTAGTATCACATTTTCTTATAATTGCAAGACGTCATCCCTGCTGACAAGTTGCCGTTCATAGGAAGGATATGCTTAACATTGATGTTACTATTTGTATTTTTTTATTTTTGTTATTAAGCATTCTCATATGCACACAAATATCAAGATAATATTTTTTTCACAAAAAATGGTAAAAGTTTCTCAAATACTATGTAAGAACACAGGATGTTTAATATTATAATTGGAATTTTCATCTTCATAATTTCTCTTTCGTGCACTTATTATAATTTTTTTCTAGTGATCCTGCAGCCCCTGCGCAAGATGTTCTCTTTGCTTGAATCTGGAAAGAAACCTAAGAATGGTTCGTAAAAAAACTGATTTAGTCATCATTGGTGTTTCTGTTGGTGTTGCTGTTGGAATTTTTCTAGCCGCTCTTTTTTTTTTTGGCATACGGTGGTTCAAAAAGCATGCTCACCTTCAACAGAGTAGAAATGAACGATCCGTATCGACTCTTCCTATACGCACAAACGGTCAGGGTACAAGCTTTGACTCAAGTGCATCCCTCTCAAACTCTGTAAACATTAAGGTTTTAGATCATCCTGTAAAAAATTCTCACCTGTCCTGGTGGAGTCATCACGGCAAAGATCGGTTTCCTTCAGCAAGTGGTATACCCAGATACCATTACAAGTATGTGTTGTCTTACACTAGTCTCTCTATTGGTATTCTATTTTAGATATTACACTTTTAAGCTTACTCTAACTGATACTCCGTACATAATGGAAGTAGAATATCAGTGCGATACAACTGAACTAAATCTTGTAACTATCCCTTAGCTCTCTACATTAGCATCTTGTTTTCTCAAGAAAGCTTGAGATGAAAGATTTGAAAAATCATCAATGGATTTACAACTCCAAGTTTGCTTCTGGTTAGTCATTGCTTAGTGATGATGATAATGTGATATACCACACTTGTTGTTCAAAATAAGAATTATGATGGAACTTGACATGGCATCGGAAACTAGGCTTAGGAAACATAGCTTGTTGATCTTTCAAACTATATAAAAACATAAGTAATAACCAATTTGCATCTTCAGGGATATTCAGAAAGCTACACAAAACTTCACAACCATTTTGGGGCAAGGAGCTTTTGGTCCAGTATATAAAGCTACAATGCCTGGTGATGAAGTGGTTGCCATCAAGGTTCTCGCTTCAAACTCAAAGCAAGGGGAGAAAGAGTTCCAAACGGAGGTAGATTTCTTTTCTAGGAAGTCAAGTACTTCTTTATCCTCCTTGCAAAATAAAGAAAAAATATCTTAGTATGTTGTTGGGATGTCTTTAAACAAATTTATTTTAACAATAAAAGTGTGAAAGGGCTACTAGTACTTATTTATATCCTTTTATCGTTGGGAGTCTTTTGTTTATTCCTGCGTTATCTTCTCATCAAACAGTTACTTGAAACAGTCAACGACTCAAAAAACTGTTTTTTATCAAATGATAATTTATATGAATAATTTTTTCTTAGATTAGGTTTTTCACTTCGCAATGTGCCATATAAGTTTCCACTGCTTTCTTAGCCTAAGGACTAGGTTCACCATAAGATAAATGTTTCTGCAAGTATTTTTGGCTTTCCCCCGTCCTGTTGTTCTTTCAAGATAAAGTAATAATTTCCTCTAAAATGCCTTTTAAGTTTGTGAGAAAGAAGATAATGCATACTCGGTTGCACTTTTAACAAGACTTTTAAAGATAATAATATTTGGCAGGTATCTCTGCTTGGTAGGCTACATCACCGGAATTTGGTAAATTTGGTTGGATACTGTGTAGATAAAGGCCAACACATGTTGATTTATGAGTTCATGAGTAATGGAAGCTTGGCAACCTTTCTATATGGTAAGCTTGGGAATCCGCTTATTTGCTATTCTTGCTTTTTACTTCTTCATTTTAACAATTAAAATGGGAGACACTTGATTCTTGTGGAAACAACAACTAAGAGTAATTACCTTAGATCTTATATTTGCTTACAAACTTATTATTTAAGAAAATCTAGGAGTTTAAACTTGTCATCATTGCACGTCTGAGGTAGTTCATATATGTTATTCCCTCCTGCTCTATCTGTTTTGACCTGGGATACAACTTTCTTATGAGAAGATGATGCTGAACTAAGCTCATATCTCTACGACTATGACCATACAAAAGCTGTTTGTGCTTGATGAAAAGGAGCTTATATACTTGAGCCAATCTTTGGATCTAAATAATTAAAGTTTGCTATTCTGACGTATCATGACCTACCAACCATAAGTAGAGTTGTGTAATCCGAATTTCTGATGATGTAGTGTTATACATCATATGTTGTGATTGTTATTATTATTATTTTCAAGATAATGGATTCAAACCAAATTATGGACTGTCCTGTTTTGAGCACACTCAGATGAGGAAAGCCGGGCTTTGACTTGGGAAGAACGGCTGCAAATTGCTCTCGACATTTCACATGGGATCGAATATCTTCACGATGGGGTATGCTGAGTGATGAACCAACTCTTTAGCATAGGTTAAAAACTGTTTAATCTATTTTTTACATATCAATTTCTTGGAACAGGCAGTCCCAGCTGTCATACATCGGGATTTGAAGTCTGCAAATATATTAATTGACCAATTAATCAGAGCGAAGGTAATCCTATCACATGAATAATTTTGTTAATACTGTATTAGTTTAATGCGTTTCATATCTAATTGCCTAAACAATAATGAGGAAGATAGCATTAAGTGGGCAACACTGACAAAGTTGTAACATGTGAAAGTGGCTATATTAAGAGAAACACACATCCAAGTATAATCCTTATGAACTAAAGCGAAAGTGTCCCTTGTACAACCCACGGATGCAAGCATGTGTTGCAAGTAATAGCTGGCATTACTGCTTGGGTATGATCTTTACTGCCTTCTGTTTAAACAGGTTGCTGATTTTGGGCTGTCAAAGGAAGAGAGTTTTGATGGCAGCAAATCAGGCCTCAAAGGCACATATGGCTACATAGATCCTGCTTACATATCCTCGAACAAGTTCACAACGAAAAGTGACATCTATAGTTTTGGCATTATCCTCTTTGAACTCATTACAGCCATCCATCCGCACCAAAACTTGATGGAATACGTCAATCTGGTAAATTCATTTTCATAAACCTTGTATATCTATTGCAGTATTGCTAGAAACTTCTCAATGTTAAAAACAACTCTTTTTCTTTCTCTAAAGGCGGGTATGAGTTCAGATGGCGTGGATGAAATTCTTGACAAACGGATTGTTGGGAAATGCAACCCTGAAGAAGCACGAAGCCTGGCTCGCATTGCTCATAAATGTTTGCATAAGATACCCAAAAAACGCCCCTCAATTGGTGAAGTTTCTCAAGCTATATTACGAATAAAACAGAGGCGCCTCATCAAAGAAGATAGTACCATATCATTACCGGGAGAAGATTTTTCAAGAATGGTTAGCCGGATAGAATCTCAACAAGTGGAGTTGAGTAAACTGAGCAGCATAGCTGAGAAAGCAATTGAATGAAACTATTGTTTTCCTTTTTATTTTGTTTTTGGCTGCGCGGCCTGCGCGTAGAACTGGTGTGTGGGGCACATTATAATTTATAGAGAGTTGCATATAAAGAATCTGAGGCTGCTTCTGGTAGGAGGGTGATGGAGATTATGATTTTGCCAATTGTGCCACATCAATATTTATCCCGTCAATTCTATATAATTCCCAAGTCCAACAATTCTTATTGAAGAAATACGACAATTTTCTTTTCCCATATCTACACTCAAGTGCTACTACAAAATATATATATATATATATATATATATATATATATATATATATATATATATATATATATATATATATATATTTTGGCTGTATTCAACCAAAATTTGACGTTTTTGCCATGGATCTCAAGATATCATGCACGGTTAGTTTTTTTAATATGCAGTGATGTATACTTTTTTTTTTTTCTCAAAATAAAAATATGAAATCTTGAAGTTGTTAGGATGAACAACAAGTCTAATTCAACACTAAAGTTTGGAAATTGGAGATTTTACATAATTGACACTATTCAAATTTGACACCTAATTCAAATTTCAATATTTAAAATTGAATTACAATATTATTTATTTTCAATTAAAAGTACGTTAAAAAATAAATACAACATGGTAACCAAAGGAGTCGCTAGTTTTTTATATTTATAATTTTAAATTGGTACTCTTTAAAGTGTGAAATTAATAATTTTAGAAAGAAAAAAAAATGCTATTTGTTGTATACTTAAAAGTTACATATCGACCTAAAACATAATTAGTAATAATTAATTTGAAAGGACAAATTTACCCTCGCCATTGTAATAGTCACAAAATAAGACCACTTTTTCTATTCCCCAATTTTTTCAAATAAAAGTTATTAGGAGAAAATGCGTTCTATAATTTTTTTTTTAAAAAACCTCCGTTTTTTTTCTCCTTTTTATTTGTTAAACTCCACGTAAGAAGAAAGTTACCCTCCTCTTCCGTGTAAAATCCAACGGCTCAAAATTTACCTCAATTTCCCTACGCCGGAGGGAGAATCCTAATCGGCGCGGCAAAGGAAGGTAAAAGGGGCATAGTCGGTTGAACAGAGAAGTAGAGCAAGGGTTTGAGAAGAATTAAGAAAAAAAAAATTGGAGAAGAAGGAGACGGGAGAAAACAAGAGAGGACCGTAGAGAGAAAGGAATCTTCACATTATCATTCACACCTCTCAAAATAGAATTACAACTCCCCATCTACCTTAGAATACCATTATTACAACTATGTCCCTACTAATCCTATATTTATTCCTACCTAATCCTTGCATCGGTTTACCGGAACCTACCGGTCGGAATTCCAAAACCCATAGTCCATTTTTATCTGACCTTCCTTTTACTGAGCTACTGTTGCTTCTCTTCATCTATTCTTATCCCCTGAATTTGGACTTCTTTTCGAATTCGCAAAAGCTTTCAGTGAAAGAACGAGCACAAGGACTAATTTGAGAATTGGTGTGGTAACTTTTGAGCCATTAAATTTAAATTAGTAAAAACATATTGATAGAATATTAAGACAAAAAGAAGAAGAAGAAGATACAATACATTATTGTTATGATCCTCCATCCTAATGGCAAGGTAACGTTGATAGTATGGAACTTTGACGAGGAGTATTTATAAATTTTGGACTCTCCAACCTTAATTGCTACCTTAATTGCTAGTTTTAAGGTTCGTCTAATGCAAAGCCAGCCTGCGCATTGATGGTGTGGGACTTTGATGTTGCTCTTAAATGATGTTTTGATGTATAGTTTAATTTCGGGTACTGAGGAAATAACGGAAATATTAAAACGTAATTTACGTTAACTAATTACCGGGTTTTTCTCCTACAATGTAACGATGACTGGGAATTCGATCAAGAATATAATTTCATTTACCAAACATGGTTTATGTATCCTTGATTGTGGTAAAGACCTGATTTTTTTAAAGCTAGAGGCATGTTTGTTAGGCAATTAATCTGGTCAAAACTGTAACTTAATTTGCAATTCCATTCTTCTCTCTCCAAGCAAAAGAGCTATGAAATCAGGAGTTGAAACAGGGGTTAGTATTGAAAAAAAAGAGAAGAAAAATTCTGTTTGTATTTGATGCATTTAATCATAAGGTTGAACTTTGATCTGAATTGAAGCAAAGGGTCATATGGGTGTTTTTTTTAATAAATATTTTTTAATGTGATCTGAATTGGTGCGTTTGTTTGGTTTAGAATGAAATTAGGCACTATTGGGTTTTTGAGTTTATTTTGAAGTGTGAAATTTGATGGCATTATTGAGCATAGTGTTTATTCTGAGCTTACAGTTGTAATAAACATATCTTTTTTATATGGGTATATTTTTTTCTGCTCAGAAGTAATAATAAGATTGCTGGTTTTTTCTAAGCCGTGAAATTTCATGGTTTCAGAACAAGTCCTTGAAGAACCTGAGTGATCAGAACTGCGAGATCTGCACTGATAATGTTGGTGCCACTGTGATCGATGAAACATTTGTTGCATGTAATGTCTGTGCATGTCCAGTTTGCAGGCCGTGCTATGAGTATGAGTGGAAGCATGGGAATCAGTCTTGTCCTCAGTGCAAAACCAGATACCAGAGACTTCAAGGTTGTTACAGTATAATTTGATAGTCCATGGTGGTTGTGAGCATTTTATATTTTGGTTTTCATAAACTAATGAATATCTTGAAGTTGTGACAGTAATTGTAATCAAATTATGATTATTTATACTCGGTCAAAAAATTTGTAAATTGGTAGCAACTAATGAATATCTCCACATAGAGACCAATAATTGTAGTAAAATATCATTATGATTTTGGATACTAAAGTAAATGTCCCCCAAATTGTGTCTTAGCTAGAGTGTATTATGGTTAACTAACTTTTGTTTGCATGCCTTCTTGAATAACCTACTGGGTTTATAAATTCATGACCACAATTCTGTGTGTCTAAATGGTTTATGATTGATCTCCTCGATTATAGGAAGTGACCCTGCTAATCATGGTGAGATAGAGGAGGATTGCAATGCTGCAACTGATTTTCTTTACCCTTCAGAAAATCAAAATGATAAGCAGAAGGTTGTTGAACGCATCATGAGCTGGCGCATGACATATGGGTCAGGGGAAGATAGTAGGACTCCAAATTATGTTAAAGAGGTCTCTCGCAACTACAGTCCTTTGCTCACCAATGGAACTGAGGTAAGCCAATCAGATTCTAGAGCTCTCTCCTCCACTAAGGCATTAATATCTTTGGTGTTCCTCCTTTTTTGTTTTTTAAGGTTTCTGGAGAGTTTTCTGCTGCATCACCTGAACATCTGGCTGCGGCATCTCATAGGCTGGTGGGGAAAAAACACAAGCATCCCCTTCTTTATCCAGCAGATTTGAATCACTCACGTAAGCCATTAACTTTTCATTCTTTATATAAATATGTTTCGACTTATATTTTATTCCGCTTACAAGGTATTTTTCTTCTTGCAGCTAATATTGCGGTTGTGGATCGAGTGATGGAGTTTGGATTCCCAGGATTAGGCAATGTGGCCTGGAAAGAGAAAGTTGATGGCTGGAAGATGAAGAAGGAAAGGAATGTTGCTTCAGATAGAGATGATGGCTGGAAGACGAAGCAGGGGAGGAATATTGCTTCAGTGACTACAAGCCAGACGGCGTCCGAAAGAAGCTGTGATATGGATGCCAGCACAGACGTGTTGATTGACGACTCTTTACTGTGAGTTCCAACTTAGAGTGAAATCATGACTTGTTGTGCTTCCACTGTCGGATAAGATTGATGTCTCTTTTTGGTGTTTTAATTGGTTATCAGTGTAATAGTTCACTTCTCAAGAATATCTTGGCTCATGGTCACAGTAACTTTATTGATTTATACAACCACAATAGAATTCTTGGTAATTTGTGGTTTCACATTTCGTTGGTAATTAACCAAAGAAAATAGCTTAAGTTGTACTCCATATAAGCGCACCTACTTGACTCTTGTTAGATGAGTGTTTTTGGTCGGTAGTATTTGAGTTTTCATGAGTTATGTTTCCAATCTCAGTTCCCTTAGAAGTTAGTTGTTGTGTTTATTTTCTTTTGTGATGCAGGAATGATGAAGCTCGGCAGCCTCTTTCAAGAAAGGTTTCCATACCATCTTCCAGGATAAATCCTTACAGGATGGTTATTGTCCTCAGGCTCCTTATTATCTGTATATTCATGCACTACCGGATAGCAAATCCTGTGAAAAATGCCTATCCATTGTGGCTGTTATCTGTCATATGTGAGATCTGGTTTGCACTATCCTGGATATTGGATCAGTTCCCTAAATGGCTCCCAGTAAGCCGTGAAACATATCTTGACAGGCTTGCATTGAGGTCTGAATCTTATGTTATCAACCTATATCTAAGTCACATGAGCTGTGATTATACTAGTTTTAGAGTCTTACACAATATCATATTATAGATACGACCGAGAAGGAGAGGCATCTCAGTTAGCTGCTGTTGAAGTTTTTGTTAGTACTGTTGACCCTTTAAAGGAGCCTCCTCTTGTTACAGTAAATACAGTCCTATCCATTCTTGCAGTTGATTACCCAATCAACAAGGTATCATGCTACGTCTCTGATGATGGAGCTGCCATGTTGACATTTGAAGCTCTGTCTGAAACATCAGAATTTGCTAGGACGTGGGTACCTTTCTGCAAGAAGTATAACATTGAGCCAAGGGCTCCAGAATGGTATTTCGCTCAGAAAATTGACTACTTAAAAGATAAAGTTCATCCATCATTTGTTAAAGACCGCAGGGCGATGAAGGTAGGGAGTTGGCTTTTGCAATCAATTTTTTAGCTCCTTTAGGCTTCCATCTTATCTGTTTTTGCATTTACTTGTATATCAGAGAGAATATGAAGAGTTTAAAGTTCGTGTGAATGGACTTGTTGCCAAGGCCCAGAAAGTTCCTGACCAAGGATGGACAATGCAAGATGGTACACCCTGGCCTGGAAACAATACCATGGATCATCCGGGAATGATCCAGGTAACTTCAGTCTGTCATTTACTTATTAGATTACATGGAGCATGAAAGTCTAGATGAATACGTCTTATTTGCAATGTTTTATGAAACCGTGCATCTTATATACTTCTAAATCTTGTTTTAGTCCCACTACTCTGAATGATTTATTTTTTCTTTTCTTCTGATTAGCGGGCATACCTGGCTAATTAACTGCAGACTATATATCTCACCTATTTTCAACTATTGTTATGTGAACTGGAAATTAATAGATTGTTAGAGAATGAAAGTCTAGATGAATACGTCTTATTTGCAATGTTTTATGAAACCGTGCATCTTATATATTCCTAAATCTTGTTTTATTCCCACTACTCTGAATGATTTATTTTTTCTTTTCTTCTGATTTGTGGGCATACCTGGCTAACTGCAGACTATATATCTCACCTATTTTCAACTATTTTTATGTGCACCGGAAATTAATAGATTGTTAGAGCAGCATCTAGTGTATGTTGCCTCTGTGATGTACCCTGTGATTACCATAAAAAAGAACCAACCATATTCATTCCTGGCAGGTTTTCTTAGGCCAAAGTGGGGGGCTAGACATTGAGGGTAATGAACTTCCACGTTTGGTCTATGTTTCTCGTGAGAAGCGTCCAGGTTTCCAACATCATAAGAAAGCTGGTTCAATGAATACACTTGTGAGTAGAACAGTTATATATATATATATATATATATATATATATATATATATATTATTTTTTTCTGTACATAGATAGCCTTGAACAGTTCATCCAACTTGCTTGCAGGTTCGCGTGTCAGCAGTTCTTACTAATGGGCCATTTTTGTTGAATCTTGATTGTGATCATTACATAAACAACAGCAAGGCATTGAGAGAAGCAATGTGTTTTATGATGGATCCAAATCTTGGAAAATATGTCTGTTATGTTCAGTTTCCTCAAAGATTTGATGGTATTGATAGGAATGATCGATATGCCAACCGAAATACTGTTTTCTTTGACGTGAGTTCTTTTGTCCTTAGAATATTGCCATGCACATCTTTTTCAAACTGGGGTAATTCTAACAAACAATTTGAATAATCAATTTATTGTATGTGCTCTGGTCAAGTTGTTTTGTACCTAAAATACATCCATGTTCTATTTAATTAACTGTGTCAGCAGACGATACTCCATTTCCTCTGATAAACGTATACGGTATATCTGACCTTATTAGTTTCTTTCTGGTGTCAGATAAATTTGAGAGGTTTGGATGGCATTCAAGGACCAGTCTATGTGGGTACTGGATGTGTCTTTAATAGAACAGCATTATACGGTTATGAGCCTCCTCTCAAACCTAAGAATAAAAGGCCTGGATTTTTCTCTTCCTTATGTGGTGAATCACGAAAGAAAATTACTAGATCAAGCAAGAAGGGTTCAGACAAAATGAAATCGAGCAAGAATGTTGATACCCCTGTGTCAATATTCAGCTTAGAAGATATAGAGGAGGGGGTGGAAGGTACTCCTACCATTTTTTATTCTTTAAAAGGAGTGTCGGTTAACTTTCCAGTTGAGCTTTATCAGTTTCTTTAAGATATATAATTGACAATCTGTGGCTCGGCATGTAAACTGAAGGAAATGATTGCATTTATCTTTTTATATATTGTAAATTTAAATATTTAATCAACCAAAATTGTTTGGTCATTACTCATTAACCAGTATTAATCCTTGATAATCAATGGTGCCGGAGTGGGCAAACTGTGTACGGTCTTAACTTCGGCTTTCACTTGAGATTTAAGCTTTAAAGAGGGCATCAAGCTATGGTTGCTATTAAATTGATTGACTCAGACATTAGATAAAAAATTGCTACGTGAGTAGCTCTTGTGCTTATGTATTAGAACTAAATTTGTCTCATTTATACTTTGGTTCGGATGGTATTGACTGCCTCAAATAGTTAGTCACATGGATGGACAACTTCAATAGCATGTCCGAGTATATACTTATAATATGAAAAGTTCCATGATTCCACCCGATCCCATCTTGCATGTTATACCTAAATTTATTAGATTAATCGATACTTGTCTTGTTCTGAAAGTTGTTTTGTCTTGCATCTTCCTTATCCAAAATTTTCTTAGTTGCTGTATTTGGTGATGATAAGTCATTGTTCAAGTCACAAATGAGCCTTGAGAAAAGATTTGGTCAGTCTGCTGCTTTTGTTGCGTCCACGCTTATGGAGAATGGTGGTGTTCCGCCATCTGTAATGCCAGAGGCTCTTCTTAAAGATGCTATTCATGTTATAAGTTGTGGATACGAGGATAAGACGGACTGGGGACAAGAGGTATTTTTATTTTGTGTGCATGCGTTTTTAATTTATCTCGTTGCTTCCTGTCAGTATTACAAAGGACCAATGTCTCCTGATGCGTACGCGGATTGAAAACAGGAAGAAAAATGTCACACTCATTTGGTACAATATACGTTTATTTGGAATACGGCAGTTGGCACACTGGGATAGCTTTCTTAAAAGATATACTTACTAGTTTCAAAATATAAGTTTATTATAAACCTTTTGAAGTTAACTTTTCAAACTCAAAGTTGACATGATTTGTTTTAATTTTAATATTGTAAACTATTTAAAAACTAGTAATCGTGAGATTTAGTGTTTTCTAATTTTTAATGAATCATTTTAATTTTATGTTTAAAAATGTACAGACAATATCGATCATAGAATTAGAGCGGAGGGAGTTGTTAAAACGTGTTGAATTATTTCTAGGCCTGGGCCAGTTTTTCCTTTTAGAAATTACATGATAGTAATAACATATCTAGCTTCTCTTGCACTTACATTCTGTTGCCTCAAAATTAAGGTTAGAAATGGTTCACTTGTTTGTCTCTCGATCCGCAGATCGGATGGATCTATGGTTCAGTCACAGAAGATATCCTTACAGGATTCAAGATGCATGCCCGTGGTTGGCGATCAATATATTGCATGCCTCATCGGCCAGCTTTTAAAGGTTCTGCTCCTATTAATCTTTCAGATCGTCTAAACCAACTGCTTCGATGGGCTTTGGGATCTGTGGAAATTCTTTTCAGCCGGCATTGCCCTATATGGTATGGTTATGGTGGAAGGCTAAAATGGCTTGAGAGGTTTGCATATATCAACACAACCATTTATCCACTCACTGCTCTTCCTCTTCTCATCTACTGTACTTTGCCAGCTGTCTGTTTACTTACTGGAAAGTTCATCATTCCCCAGGTTGGTTTATTACCATAATGCTCATCTCATCTTACTCCTTCCGTCCCATAGTTATAGGCTGATTTCTTTTGGCACATAATTTAAGAAAATTAGTTGATGGCAATTTTTAATAAAAATTTTCCACATATACCCCTCAATATGAAATTAATAAATAAGTTAATTACTCCTTACTTATCTAATTGGAACTCTCAACTTCATTGATTGACCATTGAACTTAAACCAAAGATGAAGTCTTATTACATTGGAACTCTCAAGTTTTATTGAGAATACAACAACATTAAATATGGTGATAAAAATAATGATATTGAATATTATTTTTTCAAAAAAAGAGTAGTGGTTGAATATTTATTATAAGGGCATAAAAGTAAAACAATGAACCAACTAAATTTTATAAATAGTAAGTAGCCTATATATTGGGACATCCCAAAATGGAAAATCAGCCTATAACTATGGGACGGAGGGAGTATTTTCTTAGTACTCCCTCGGTCTCAAATTATCTGTTTTTTTAGAGTTCCACGCATATACCAATATACTCCTTCCATTCCTAAATAAGTGACGTTTGAGAAGAAAAAATTTATTTCAAATTATCTGTCGTTTACAATTTTCTAGGAGAATGAATTATTTACTTTCTTATATCACCCTTACCTTCTCTCATTGTCCCAAGAAATTTTCACCCTTAGTATTAATAGTTTTCAACTTCCCATAAAGGGGTAGTGATGGAATTTCACACAGATTTTAATTATTAAATGATAGAATTAAATGACTTTCTTAATCAATGTGCAAAAACCTTCAACGACACTTATTTAGGAATGGAGGGAGTATGTGATAAATACTCCCTCCATCTCATAATAACTGTCGCTTTAGCTTTATGCACATAGATTAAGAAAGTCATTTAGTGCTATCACTTATTAATTAAAATTGGTGTGAAATTTCATCACTACCCCTTTATGGGAAGTTGAAAACTATTAATACAAGGAAAAAATTTCTTGGGACAATGAGAGAAGGTAGGGGTGATATAAGAAAGTAAATAATTTATTCTCCTAGAAAGTTGTAAACGACAAATAAATTGGGAAAAAAATTTCCTTCTAAAACGACAGTTATTATGGGATGGAGGTAGTATATTAAAATACTCTTATGTACTGACTTTTTTGTTTTTTGCGCATGATTTTTTATTAGTGGGAATATAAAAAGATGTTTAAAAAAGAGGGGAGGCATGAATGAGAGTAATGACTATCATTAATTAGGGTAAAGGGGCAAACTTGGAAAACAAAAGAAAAAATGCATTGAAATCTTAAAAAAATAGATATTGTGAGATAAATTTTTTTTGTTAAAACAGTAGATAATTTAAGCGGAGGGAGTAGTAAGTATATCATAATTTTGAAGATGTGATGTTCTTCAACAGTTCCGCATCTGATTCCTAAAATAGTGAAACCATATTATATTGTGATATTTAGGTATCAAATAATCTAAATTTGTCTCGGTTACTGACTTGTACCGAAGATATATATATATATATATATATATATATATATATATATATATATATATTCACTATTATTATTACCATCACAGTGGACCCGCAGCCACTACCCTTCCTGGTAAACTTTTTAGGAGTTAATAGTTGGAGATTTATGATGTATGTGCGACGTTGTCAAACCCATAATTTTGTTCCAACTCGGAAGACAAAAGTTATAGTACTAGTTAATATATCAGAAAGTCGGGTTTTTCCTTTCCCCCTTAATTCATTTTTGGTGCTAATGCATGTCTCCTGTTGTAAAAAAGCATGTTTCATGAGCTTTCACTATGTGTTTTGCCCGTGATAATTTAGCCCACAACATTAGACATCAAAAAGTCATAAAACTAGTGCCTTTCTGCTACATGGAAATCTCTCAACTTGTTGCTTTCTACTGCAGATTAGCAACATTGCAAGTATGTGGTTTATATTGCTCTTTCTTTCCATCTTTGCCACTGGTATACTGGAGATGAGATGGAGTGGCGTGGGAATTGAAGAATGGTGGCGGAATGAACAGTTTTGGGTTATCGGTGGTGTTTCTGCCCATTTTTTCGCCGTTATCCAAGGGTTGCTCAAAGTGCTAGGTGGAATTGACACCAACTTCACCGTCACCTCCAAGGCCTCAGATGAAGATGGGGATTTTTCTGAGCTCTATTTGTTCAAATGGACAACTCTTCTGGTCCCTCCTACAACTCTCCTCATAATCAACATTGTGGGCGCAATTGCAGGCATATCCTATGCTATCAACAGCGGTTACCAGTCATGGGGTCCACTCTTTGGCAAATTATTCTTTGCCTTGTGGGTGATTGTTCATCTCTATCCATTCCTCAAAGGATTGATGGGGCGCCAGAATCGTACACCAACCATTGTTGTTGTTTGGTCCATTCTTCTTGCTTCCATTTTCTCCTTGTTATGGGTGCGTATCGATCCCTTCACTACTAGAGTTACTGGGCCAGATGTTAAGCTATGCGGAATTAATTGTTAAGGAGTATGCTTCAGTTTTCCATCAGGAATTCATCTTCTCAGAATTTAAAGTTCTTGAGAAGTGATAGCCAAGTTCCAAGTTCTCTGTCTCTGTTTATTCTTTGCGCATGCATTCGGCTGGCAACATCACATTTTCTCTCTTTTTATGATCGCTTTTAGAAAAATACATAGCTTTGATGTGAAGGGATTGAATAAATATGATTGCAAGTTTGAGGGAAACTCATGCTAGCTACACGCATATATATATATATATATATATATATATATATATATATATATATATTGTTATGGATGTTATGTTCTATTTACGAACTGATATTATCACATGTATTTTTATATTTTCACATGAGCGTACAATAGATTCCACCTCTACGTGACAACGAATTATGTAAAAATATCAAAAATACAAGTGAAAATAGTGCTCAATCTTGTAAATTCACTCATTCATCTGGTTTCAATCCATACAAATTATTGCACTAGGTACATTTTACTATGTACTGTTTAATACTTCTCCCGCTAAACACAATTTGTATTGTAAAATTTATAAATATTAAAGATGTATTTTTATTTTATGTTTAATTTTAAAATTAGTTATAACCTGTTATTTTATTGGTGATGACACAGTGACACTCGATAACATTGTGTCACCTTACACTACAATAATAAAAATAAAAATTCTTTTTGTGGGATAAAATATATTAACAAATTGAATTTCTCTTGTAAAACGTAAGAAATATTTCAAAAAAATATCATCCCAATTTAGTCATTTACTCAGAAACTCGTATTGGTATGGAAAATCATTCCTGCCTAACTTCCACCAAAACCCATTATACCAAAACGAGTTAATTATGAAAATAATCAAATTATACCAAGTTAAGTATTTCTATAAAACTTAACCTGCTTCATGTACTCTCTTTCTTTTTATGGAAAGTTCAGGAGTCCAGCTACTTTTAAAAAAATGTCTTAAAATATTGGTAAACTTTCTATTTTCTCTCTCCACCCACACATTATTGCATCAACTGCCCATAATCTTCTTAGATTCTTGTCTTCAAACCCCATAAAGCACCACACAAATACACTTATCCGATTATCATAAAATTAATTTTAATTTTATAATAAATTAATTAATTGACTAATACAGTAATAAAACGCAAAATAAAATCACCTCAAACCAACATATCAATAATATATCAATCAATTTTACCAAATATTAACTTCATATTAATCGCTCACCAAATATACACACAGCACATATGGGGAACCTTACCAAGCTTCCATATCACGTGACCTTGGACTCTAAGTCACGTGACATTTGCTTTTATTTTTACCTACAAGGTTATAAAAAAAAATTTACACGCGCCCTCAAAAGCAATTGCATCTAAGGGACAGTGTCAGGACAAAAACTCCCTCCCTCCAGTGATGTATAAACGCACGCTCCACTTAGAGAGAGTGGGATATTTATTAATTATTCGATTGTGCAAGAATACGGCATGTCCGACTCCTCCGTTCCCTTTCCAAGTTCCAGCTTTTTAACACATGCTTGTCAGAAGCACAGTTTAGTCTTCTTGACTTTTTTTAGATTTCCACTAAAATCTCACCTTTTCTCTGTTTCTCTTTGGAGCCCATTGTTGAAACTTGAGGCTTAATTTCAGAGAGAGAGAGAGGGGAGAGATTGAGAGGATTTGAGGGTTTGTTTGGGGTTTTTGATGAAGTGGGTGTCAATGAAAGGAGAAGGGAAGATAGTATTCAAGTCAAAATTGAAGTGGGTTGGTTTAGTTGGGCTTGTTCTTTCAGCTTTATCTCTCTTCACCCACTTTCTATTGGCTAGATATACTGATGAGGGGATTTCAGAGTACCAGTCTGCTATCACCATCTTCTCTTGGAGACCCATTTTTGAGAATGCAGATCTTTCCACTACTGTAATGTGCTAATTTCTCTCAAAGATCTAATCTTTTTTCCTTATATCTCGTTTTTGATTTATAATCTCAATCTCATTAATCGCTGCTATAGTTTCTGAACACTGTAATAAATCTGATGTCATTTCTGCTTCAGTTTGATCTTACCCAATGGTTTTATTTGCATAATTGAAGGAACTTTGTCTGAGTTATTTATTTTGGGCGAATAAGAGTTTCAAGATTCAGAGCAAATTTTAAACTATATGTTCTATTTCTATTGTGGAATATTCTCCCCTCCCCACTCCACCCTTTACCCTAAAGGGGGAAATAACCATGAAAAGGGAAATAGTAGAATAATAATAATTATTATTATTATTTGTGACAAGTGAAAAGATTGAAGAAGGAAGAAAGAAGCTTTGCATATTAGAATAAAGCTATTGCATTTGTTTTATACTTGGTGAATTTGTTACAGGATTTTTTGTAATTTTATGGTTGTTTTGAACAGTCATTGGGGAACTTTAACTATTGCACAGATACTTTTTACCCTAATCATGGGAAGATCATTCCTCTTTTTCTTTTTCATTTTTTAAACAATCATTCCTTTTTAATATATCTACTTGTTGTTCAGAAACCATTGTATAGAAGACTTTGGGGTCCTGTTAGGAGACTTGAATCTTTACATCCGCATGCCAACCCAAGAGGAAATTATGCAGGTTTCTTGCTACTTCTTAATGAATACTATGATTAATTATATGTTTTATGAGTTTCTGTTGTCAAAAGGATCTAAATGACTTACTTGCCCTCTGACGAAAATTCATAAAAGGCTTGAGGTATACTGCCAATTACTTTGACTTGTCAACCAAAAGAGAATTGTCTGATCAAGCCAGAGATGTTCTATCTGTATAAACTTGATTTTTATGCACCTTTTACCTTGTCATGGACTTGAGGGTATTTCTCTCATGTTCTCTTAGATATATATTCTTATCAGATTAAGTTATTGCCTTGCGATGCCATTCATTTAAATTTTTTGACCTCTCCGAGTGATACCTATTAAAAAAGTAGGAAATATGGAATTCATGTTATTTTCATTGATGATTCTGTCAATGTTCGTTTTCACACTTACGACAGTACTGGCTTTTTATATTTCCTAATTAAAAAGATGGGTATTGCCTCTAACTATATTCTTGGAACAGTTCCAGTCTCACAAACGAATGGATTTATTTTTATAAGAATAAGAGGAGGTTTTCATGAGATCAGGAACTCGGTGAGGATACTATGCTCAAAAGGCCTACTTGCCTTCAATTTTTGCATATCATATATTTAAAAGGTATTTTTCTTGTAGATTAGTGATGTTGTTGTCATTTCTCGGCTTCTCAACGCTACCCTTGTCATTCCTGAGATCCAATCAACCACTAGTAGCAAGGGGATCAGGTTCCCGATACTCATCCAATTATTTAGTTCAAGCAGTGGGAGTTTTGTACTATGTTGAGTTTGCTAATGCGCGAAATCGATGGAACCTGTAGTAATTCTCATTATTTTACTTTATCATGTTGTATGCAGTTCGGAGTTCAAAAGTTTTGCATACCTCTATAATGAAGATCAGTTCATGGCCGCGTTAGCAAAAGATGTCAAAATTGTAAAAACCCTTCCTAAGATTCTCAAAGGAGCAAGGAGAAAGAAAGAGATCCCTACATTTAAAGTGCCCAACTCAGTGTCTCCTTATTTTTATCTCCATCATGTTCTCCCAGTATTAAACAGGCACTCTGTAGTTGAACTTGTTGTTTCTGATGGTGGATGCTTGCAGGTAATGGCAGCTATTATCTTGCTTCTATTGGTTGTAGAACTTGTGAAAACAATTCTTGTTTTCTAATTATATTGACAGATTGCAAACAAGCATATTAAGTTAAATCATTTGGTTCTATAATTTCAGTTATTTTGGGCATGTTTGTCATATCATAGGCACCAGAGCAGTTATAGATCCCATCTACAATTTAAACACTTTCTTTTGATGACGGAAAAAGGAAAAACGATTAAGTCTCTAAATTTCAAATTAGATTTTCTGTATTCAGCTACATTTTTGTTTGATAATATTTTGTTTCAAGTTAGTCTAGTACATGTTTCTAGAGATGGTGGATTTTGTAAGTTTCTACTATAAGGTAAGTTGTTTCTAGAAACATAATGTGGCGAGCCAAACATAAGGAAAAGAAATTAGCATCAACTGGGAAAACTGGATGGCCAATTCGCCATTTTTGACATGTCACCAATTTTAAGGACATTGGTATTTTTTATGCGTGTCTTGTTATTTTCTATGCCTCTGACATGAGATTTTGGCAGATTTAAATATTGTGATCTAGAGGCTCCTAGAAAAGTACTTTGGTTGGTCATCTGCAATTATAGTTCATAGATCTAGGTAGTTTGAATGCATAGGTGATGTGAAATTCATGTTCGATTAAAACGTGCATGCTCTTAATGGATAGAACTTGAAAGGTCGTGCTTTATGTTACAAATTTTGAGTATCCTATTGTTAATATTCAGTATGTTCATTTACCGGATGATAAACATTCCAGTCTATTTTAGTTATTCGTATATTATGAAATGTGCCTTTATGTTTTCAATATTTTTTTCTAAATCACGCGGGTGGACTTTCTATTGAATCATTATTCCTCAAGAGAACTTTATTAATAGTTTGATGTCATTATCGAGTAACTTAAATGTTCCTTTGCACCTTTAACTGATTGTGACCTTTTCTGGATCTGTATCAGGCCATACTGCCTCCCCATCTTGAAGAGTATCAAAGGCTGAGATGTAGGGTTGCTTTTCACGCTCTAATGTTTCGACAAGAGGTCCAGGAACTGGCCACTAAAATTTTAAGCAGGTCAATCACCATTACCAATCATCTATCCTGCGATTCATATTCTTAAATCTGTTTGCTTAAGTTAATGTTCTTCAGATTAAGGGCTCCTCGACGTCCATTTATAGCCTATGACCCAGGGATGACCAGAGATGCCTTAGCATATTATGGGTGTGCTGAACTATTTCAGGTACCTGCTTGAATCTGAATACAGGATTGATAAACGTAATTTTGATCCCAAAGTTATAAAGCTTATCCAGTATGTGATTATGTTGTGTCCCAAATTCACTCAAGGATGTACACAGTGAACTCATCCAGCACAGACGATCATGGATGCTAAAGCATGGAATTGTCAAGGGGAATCTTACTGTGAATTCAGCAGAGCAACGTCTCACTGGTTCTTGTCCACTTATGCCTGAAGAGGTAAGAAACTATGCATCTTATGGTTCACATATATAATTCGTCTTATGGTTCACATATATAATTTGTTATGTTCACATATATTAAAGATGATTAAGTACGCCAGCCTTTTAAAAAAATACTTATCAAAACAATATGCCAGCTTTTAAAACTGAAGATAAAGCCGGATGAATTTCTGATACAAAATGTAGACTGTTGTCGATAACTAAAAGAAGGAAATAGATTTTTTGTTGTTTGCTGTTTGGGGTAGGGTTGGAGGGTTAATGACAATTTTGCAGGTTATTTAATTTCACTAGTTTATTTATGCAAAAATATGACAGAATACATGACTTCATGTCGTGTTTTCATGTTGTCATTATGCATAAATATGACAGAATTCATGTCGTGTTTTCATGTTGTCTTTGGATGGGTTAGATTTAAGCCCTATGCAGTATACATGGCTGATCTAATTCTGTTGATTAATAGAACCTTGTCAACAGGAGGAAAATATGATTAGGACTTATGATCATGATGGCTCTTTTTACTACAGGTCGGTATTATTCTTCGTGCATATGGTTACTCAAGGGACACTGTAATTTATGTATCTGGGGGAGAGGTTTTTGGTGGCCAGAAGAAGCTAATTCCCCTTCATGCTATGTTTGAAAATGTTGTTGATAGAACTTCCCTGACCACGGCATGGGAGTTAAATAAAATATATGGTCGCGAGGCTAACCTTGTTGATAAATATCCAAGGACTCCGCCTTCTGTGAAGGAAGAAATGAAATTTGAAGCATGGAAAACCTCGGGCCCGCGTCCTCGTCCACTTCCACCACCTCCTGCACGACCTAAATCCTATAATATTGAAGGTTGGTGGGGTTGGGTGGCTGAGAGTGATAATGAGCCAGAGACTACAGTTATGGAGTTGAGGACTAATGCTCACAAACTACTATGGGAAGCAATAGACTACACTATCTGTGTTGAAGCCGATGTTTTCATTCCTGGATTTGATAGGGATGGTAAAGGACACCCTAATTTTGCAAGTTTGGTGATGGGGCATAGGCTCTACCAGTCTGCTGCATCTAAAACTTACAGGCTGGACAGGTAACTCTTGTCGACCTCTTCAAGTGGGTGTTTGTTTGATTCCTTTGTCTTTCTTTTTGTGAGCAATATTATTTTATTTATTAAAAAAGAATGTTTGTGGGGTTCAGGGGTTTGTCTTGCACCTGAGAATCTAACTCCCGCAATATTATGTCACTATAAAATTTACTTAGATGTTAGATTTGATTAATAATTGCTCTTGTTATTTAAGCTTTATCACTGAGCTTGTTAGAAAGCTACATGGATATGGACTACTCAGCATGATCACACATTAAAAGAACACCAAAAACAATTTTTCCAGTGATAGGTCGACAATTTTTTCCTGGCCATGGAAAAATATCTATCAAATTATATTGTATGTTAATTGTCGGAATTTTTTATGCAATCTTTTAAAAGCTGAACAAACATACTGCAGTACTAAACTATTGATAAATCACCAATCATGGTGTCTGATTTCATTTTATATGTAATTGCGCTGCTTTGTCATTATACTGAAATCCCTAATAAATGAAGTACAGAGGATATTGCTAATTAAATTCACAGGTCCTATCATTTGATTTTTCCAGTTCTATGTAGGCATTTTGATATTTTATTTTTTTTGATGTGTGCCTGTGTCAACTTGCTATATAAATTAATCTCCACTGTTATCTTCTCAACTCAGGAAAGAAGTTGCTAAGCATATAGAAGAGATCCGAGACCATTTATATGTAGCCAACCGTACCTGGATAACATCAGTACGCAAGCACCTAAGAAGAAATTTAATCGACGGATTAGCAGAAGAATCCACAAATTCAAAATCATTATCTTTTCTCTCTTTCCCTGCCCCCGAATGTTCTTGCTTGAGGTCTGAACCATCTGAAGCATCAAACCATGCTTCAAGTCCTCCAACTTCCTCACAATTTGCAGCTGACCTTGGAGTAACGCACCCTTGCCCTTCTTGGATGAATAACAAAACAATCTCATGGTCAAGAGACAAGGAAAACGAAGAGGATCTTGATGATATTGATTCCACGTCTCAGTTGTTCTTTCGTAGCAGTAGCAAGAATCATGATGGTGAAGGCGGAGAAATTAACACCAAAGAAGATGCTCAAATGGAGGATCAAGAAGAACTCGAGGGTGGTGAGAGTTGAGGAGATTGAAGCTAACTCAAAAGTTAACTCAATGTAGACCTTGCTTGTGGTTATTAACTTATTATGTACATATAATATAGCTTATTGCTAATTAGTTGATTAATTCCTTAGAAGGTTAGAGATTAATTTAGCTTCAGTTTCAGTTTCGAAAGGGTGAAGCAAGAGCAAGGTTCGAACAATTCAACAATCAAGTTTTGGTGAAGCCAGTTCAGATTGATCTTCAAGGATGGTGAATTCTATAGACTGTAGCTTAGTAATTTCATTATGTTTCTTTAAACAGATTTTGATATCAAGCAACAATTTTTTTGGTAGAATGCTGAAAATAGTTTGAGTGTATATTTTACTCTGCCTCAAATTGATCTACCATCTGATCCGGGGCATATATATATATATATATATATATATATATATATATATATATATATATATATATATATATATATATATATCTGTGTGTGTGTGTGTGTGTGTGTGACATCTAAAAGTATTTCTTATGGGTGCAAAAAAGTTGCATTTTCCTATATTAATGCATGAAGGTTGAAAATTAGTCAGGGTAATATCTGGCTTCTTCAAGAATTCTGTGCTACACAGCTTCAAGTTACTAGAAACCCATCAAACTATGCATTTCTGCTTTTTATTTTTATACATGTTGGGATACAAGCAGTCGATGCCGAGTTACATAATGGACCTTAAGTATTCAGGATACATTAATTCAACCTTTCTCCCTGGAAATTCTTCCTTGTACTAGGCTTAATTTGCATCAACTTTCTCCCGAGAAAATATTGGGCATCACGGACCACACTGGTCACATTCTATTTCAAATAAAATGAAAGAGTTTTCATTATTTGTGTATTCTTCACTCTCTCGTCATCACGATATTCCAACACATTTTAAATCTCGATAACCTTCCATTTCATTTGATTCACCATGTCATATTCTTCACATCAGATATAAAATGGAGAGAGAAATATGTCGGTCAACACTTGATCAATCATAATACCCTTCTTTATAAGGTGATACAAATGACGTGGTATTACGAATCATCCAATATTTTTTCCTTAAGATAGCTGGTTTGTTTTAATTCCCACTAATAATTTCAATAAAGATTGAAAAACTAATTAATGGCTCCACCTCATGAATTTAGTTCCAAAAGTTTTGATATTGCAGACACATTCTCAATTGACAGCGTACAAGTTCTTAAAAAAAAATTAAGAAAAGAAAAACAAGATGTTTCAAGATTTCACAAAACTAATCTAACTTTAAATAACAAAATAAAAGCTTAATTAATTAAGAAAAGCATATATATATATATATATATATATATTTGTATGTATGTACAGAGTACTAACAAGTTCTTATTTCTTAGTTTCAGACTAGGAAAAATAAAAAGATCGGAGTTACAGCTAGCTATATGCTAATTGTCTACTTCATATATCCATGCATAACAACGAACAGTAAGGAAAATAAATAAAATCTGTTAGGGGACTTCACTGCTACTGGGGAAAATTGTGAGCCTAAACCTAACTATATATCTAGGGTATGCATGCAGCTAGCGGTGCTTGCAATTTGTTAATGTGATCAATCAGTAGGCTTGTGGTTGTTGATGGGAGGATTGCGGCGTGGCTTATTCATCCCCTTATAATCCTTGCGCATCAGGTTCATAACCTCGCGATCATTAATAGCCTCCATAACTCTGTATGATTCATCTTTCTGAGCAAAATCTGTTATTTTTGCCTCTGAAACTTTGCCATTCTGTTTATCAAAGTAATGATCAGTTCATTGGTGCAATAAACAAAGAAGTACTATATATATATACAAGTTGGATCAGGTCCGGACCTCCCGGACGGGAGAAAGTCCGGACCCTTTATTTATTTATTTATTTTTTAAACAACTAAATTTTTTTTTAATATTTTATAGAATTGAATTTTTTTCATAATACAATGTTTTGGACGTGATTTGGATACCTATACCAAAAAATGGTGACCATGTTTTGTTATACGTACCCAAATCACACCCAAAACACTGTATTATGAAAAAATTTCAATTCCATAATTTTTTTTAGTTGTTTTAAAAAAAATAACAAAAAAAAAAAAATCCGAATTTTAGTCCGGTCCGGGAGTCCGGACCTGATCCGGACTCTATATATATATATATAGCAGACTTTTAATTACGTGCAAAGCTTATTCCTTTTTAGGGTTAATTTGGATATAGATATCTCATGCAAATCTTTTCATGTGCTTGTAGTTTAGCTATGTCAAATTAATTAAGAAAATAATATATATATATATATATATATATATATATATATATATATATATATATATATATATACATGCATGATTAATTATGAGGAAGCTAGTGTGTGTGTACATGTTGGGGGAGAGGGAAAACCTGATTGTTCAAGTGATGCTGGTGTCCTCCAAGAGACTCCTTTGAAGCATTCTTATCATTTTCTGCATCAAATATATTGATAGAGTTCAGTAAATAAAATTTTCCATATTCCAAAACTCACATATCCAATCAACAAACACAGCTTTTCAATATAAAATGCATTATTAGATACCCAGGGAAAAAAGGAAAGAAAATTAAAGGTATATACGTACGTACGTAGGTGCTAATATATATATATATATATATATATATATATATATATATATATATATATAGTAGTACTAGTACAATATATATAATTGAAGGCTAAATACAAATACAAATACAAAGGTGCAAGTGATCATATATTTTTGAATGGACTTACTATATAACTTAATTGCAACTAATTAAAGCTAAAATGGAATCTCAAAGGTACTATAGCAATTTTACCTTCTACTTGGTGATCAATTATTCCTAGGAGAATTAATTAATATATGATGTTTTGGTGCACACGATCGAGAACAAGTACTATAAACTAATTATACAAGAACCAGTCACCATCAACTTCAATTCTTTAGCATATATATAAATTATGTACTAATTTTATGAATAAACATAAATTTTCACATTCAAATTAATATTTCCCTTGATCTAACTAGTTAGCAACATGTTCTTGCAGATTAATGGGTAATTTGCACCTGATTTCTTTGGAGATTCTCCCGTTGGCCCTTTTCCCGACAAATCCTGATCTATCTTGGTCACCATTTTCCTTCCCCCAAGCACTTGTTTTCCAGCAACAACAGCTGAAGAATCAAAAGCAGCAGGTGAAATATTTTCTTTTCTCTCCATCGCCATATTCCCTTTCATTTTCCTTCCTGCAATAAATATTATATAATTTGAAGATCAGATACAGTAAGTATGTACGCGCGTACTTCTTCATTATATACTGTATTAATTAATTTTCTTCTTAATTATCTTTCGACGAATAATTAATAGTTATATATAAACTACTTTATTAATTATAAACCTACCTTGTTGATCAGCATGTGCAGAAGAGTCCCTAAAAGAATGCAAAACAAGGATAACACTCAGTATCAACCCTAGTGTGAACCTTACAAACTCCATTTCTTGAGTTGCTTTTGATAATTAATTTCTTAGGTATATTTATGTATATGTTTTGCTGTTCAACAGCATAAAGAGAAGAAACATGGAATAATGAATGCGGGTATATATATATATATATATATATATAGAGAGAGAGAGAGAGAGAGAGAGAGAGAGAGAGAGTTGAGGCTTGAGTAGTCAAGGCTAGGGCTTCCAACACCTTGCCTAGTGGAGTAGTATAATAGTATTTCCTTGGTACATGCAATTAGACATAGGGAAACTAAAATATATATATATATATATATATATATATATATATATATATAATAACTAAATAAGAAATTAAATAATAGAAAAGTACGTACAGAGGAGAAATATATCAGTACTTTCCTTGGTTATTCTTTTTGTCATTCAAAATTTTGAATGGATAATTACCTGCAGACTGTTGTGGTTGGAGATATTAAAAAAATTTAGTCTCGCCACGCCACTTCTTGTTGGAAGAGGGGCTGGCTAATTAGCTGAGCTAGGTAACTTTAAATGGCTGAGAAAAAAATACTACTCCATTAGTTTTTATAACATTTCCCGTCTTATTTCAATATGGACTAGTATTAAACAGAAACATATATGCTAGACTAGTATCAAAACATGCATATGTTTAGAGACGTTGGTCAACGCGCTAATCAGCTTGATCGATCGCCCTAGTAGAACACCTATAAAATTAATGGATATGATGGATAATCATCATATCCCTTAGGATACCATTAGGGTTATAAGTAGCTCTTTTATTAATTCAATTTTTTTACAGCTAGAAAAATTTAGTATTTCTATGTAGGATTTGATTCTGACACCTTTCGGGCAGCTTCGTCTTAATTAATTACACTAAACAAATGTCTGTCCAAACTCCGAACTTGGTGTGTGTGTATATAATAATTATATATATATATATATATATTCGTTGTGAAGAATGAGAGATTGACCAAATACAGTTGTTTGGAACCAGAGTATATGTTAGATAAGCGAAAACTATTAGTAGCAAAGAGTTCTGAGACCTTTCGGACAGCTTGGTCTTAATTAATTAAAACAAATGTCGATCTGTCCAAACTCCAAACTTACACACACACACACACACACACATATATATATATTACTCCCTCCATCCCTAAATAACTGATGTTTCGAAGGTTTTTACACTTATTAAGAAAGTCATTTATTACTCTAATTTTGTCATTAAGATTGATATGTATTACCACAATTACCCTTGCATTAATTAAGAAAAGATGTACTCTATATAGTTGTCTAGATAAATGAAATACTCCATATAGTTGAGGGCAATAGAGGAAAAATTGTAATTAATGCTTCCTAGAAACTTAAAAACGTCAAATATATTGAGAAATTTTGAACTCCCTATAACGTCAATTATTTTGGGATGGAGGGAGTATAAAACAGAACCCATTTTAAATTTTTCATTTGACAAACCACAAGGACGGTTCAGATTCATTTTAACTTAATTCTTCCCACTTAATCTAAAGGCTCATATTTCTTCTCGTCCAAATCAAATTCACCCCTACACCCTACTCTCTCTCATATTCACACACAAAATCTTTCTCTCTCCTCTCTTCTTCACACACACAAACAAATAATAATAACAATAATAATAATAATAATAATTATAATAGTACTAATAATAATTATAATAGTACTAATAATAATAATAATTATTATTATTATTATAATATTAAAATTATTATTATTATTACTATTATTATAGTAATAATAATAATAATTTTAATAATAATAATAATTATAATAATAATAGTAATAATCTTACTAATCTATATTATAAAGATTCAGATTCATTCTAATTGATTTGAGCAGGAAAACATAAGTACGGTTCGGATTCATTCTAATTTTAATTTAAAATAATAATAATTATAATATAATAATAATTATTATTATAATTATAATACTACTACTACTACAACTAATAATAATAAAAAAATAACAATAATAATAATAATAATAACAATAATAATTATTATTGTGGTGGTGTGGTGAATTATGATAATTGTTATTGATGATTGTAAGTTTTGTAGACAAGTTTAGATTTTTCTGGATATCTATTTTTAAAAAAAATTTAATTATTGTGATAGTGTGATAAATTATGATAATTGTTATGTCTGATTGTAAGTTATTTTAAGTTGCAAAGAGTCTTTACGTAATATAGTATTTTATGAATTTTAATCTAATTTTTTGTTACATCGTGCCTTCAGGCACAGGCAATTACTAGTATATATATATAGGGGGAGCGGATCCAGTCTGGACTCCCGCTACTAAAATGCAGACTCTTTTTTTTTTTTTTTTTTTGCTTTTTTTTAAAACAATTAAAAAAAATTTAATATTTTATGGAACTGGAATTTTTTCATAATACATTATTTTGGGTGTGATTTGGATACATATAACAAAATATGTATATACAGTCCGGACTTTTTCCTTATTCTCTCTCTCTCTCTCTCTCTCTCTCTCTCTATATATATATATATATATATATATATATATATATATTGAATAGATAGAGGAACATGGCCATTACTTATATACTCACTTATTACATTTGCATAGAATTACGTACTAAACTCTTCATTTTTCTACCAACCAGCTGTAAATAAATAAATATCAACATATGTGTGTATATATATATATATAGTACAGCAACAAGTTTAGGACACGAGGGCGTGTAGTCCAACATAACCCTAGTGGTTCATCCTTGATTACAGCGTGTGTTGTTCCTATATAAGTCGGTTCTGTATATCTATGCATGGTTGTTGATGAATGCATATGCATAAAACTAAGATGGTACTACTACTACTGTTTTCTTCCATCTTTTCTTTTACTTTACTTGTATAAGTTTGATATATATATATATATATATATATATATATATATATATATATATATATATATATGAACAAATTCTTGAATTCTGATATTGTGATAGTTAGTCAGTAATGGTTTCAACTCTATTATTATCATTAATATCGTATCAAATTTATCACGATATAAAAGAGAAATCGAAGCGAGTGAGGCTATAACTATTACCAATGTGGTCCGTCTGTGTGTTTATTTTTTTCTTGATTGAAGCAATTTCCTGTAAACCAGATAGATGGTCCTCCTGCAAATTGAGTAGTAATTAATTTCGTTGTTCCAAGCAAAAACATGCATGCATGATGGCTAAAACCGACATGATGAGATAGCATTCTCATGTACTCGTACTCTTGAGGAATTAATTAATTAATTACTAGTAATGTTTATACCTAAAGCTAAAGCCATTGCACAGGATAAAAAACACATTTGATGCTCCACCAAAAGATACACCACCTCATTCTACCAAACCAAATGTAGGATTTAAAAACAAATATCTAACGCATACTGCAGGAGTATATACTCTCATCTTTTCATCTCCAAACAACCGATGTGGACTGGTCGCCTCCTTTCAGGCACTATTTATTGAGCCTTTCCAAGCGGCTCAAAATTCTCACCATCACCAACTCTACCCGGCCCATCAGTGCCCAAAGATCTCTCCCTATATAATAATACTACCTGCATACTCCCAATCCTCCCACCACATATACAAGAACTGACTAACCAAAAGTTTTCCTCTCTCCCACAACCAATCCAAGAGCCATTGTCCATGTCAAAAAACAGGAACTCATCATTAACCTCCTCTAACTCCAAATCTTGAAAATCCCACTTAACCGTATTTTGCCACATCATGTAACCATCGAAATCTAGACATAATCCGCCACCATCGCATGCCAAAATTTTATTAGAATCCAAGGAGAAGAGATTTATTCCAACATTAATATTATTCTATATCTTTCTCCGATATGGCATTTGAATTCCACATTATTTGGGTTGCACAGTAAATAAACCGCTAGTAACACATAGATCAGAATTTTTTTTACAGTATACATAGACTGTTGTATATTATAATTCACTTGATGTTTGATTTAGTTGTCTATTTTTCTATACCCCAAACAGTAAATATTAAACCTTTTTTTTTTAAATCTGAAGGTTTAGTTTTTATGCATCTTAGTTGACTATTTTTTGGTTGTTTTATGTACGGTTAACGCCAAGTTTCGTCTGCGCGTCCAATCACAAAATCCAAGCGCTGAATCCTGCACAATAACAGATCACGCAGAAGCTTGACGGCCGTACCGCCGGGGGATAGCTCCGGTGTGAGAATAAGTACAGGCCGTTCACAATGTTTAACAATGGAGGTTTATATGTTTAGTGCTCAAAGTAGATATTACCTGTTAATTGTAACATTGGCCTTGTATTTATAGAGCTCTCACCACCTTGGTATCCTCTTCTTTGGATTAGAGTAGGACTCCTAAATATGTTAGCTACCATATTTGGGTCCAACACAATCTCCTTAAAAAGTGCAAGTGGAATCCCTTTCCACCACTACATCCAGAGTTACCTTGTTGACGTAAGATTAGGGTTGATACCCTTAATCACGTAAACTCCTTGTCGCACCAACTCTGCATGTGGACTGCTCATACGCTCAGGCCCAAACCAATAGCCAAACCCAACCCTTACGATGACCACGGGCCCCAGCCTATTGGGATCGGGTAACCGACCCCGATCTTACATCTCTGAACATACGAGCCCGACCTCCTTTGACCCGACCCAAGCCTTCAGCCCAAAAGAGGGTCGGGAAAACACTCCCGAACATTGCCCCCCCAGTCTCTTGTTATAAGATATTTATGACACGAGACTTGAGAGGACATGAATTCTAATAGTCACGCCATAATGATGAGTTGTCTCGGGAACCCAAGCGGTTTCTCCTCGGTCCGCGAGCTGGTACACGTTTTTTCATAACTGGGCCCACCTGCCATAAATAACCGCCTTTGGAAGCCGTGCTAGACGGGCTATATAAGCTCCCCAACATTCATCACCGTTACTTTCTTCGAGCCTTCAATATTTTGAATCTCTGTCAAAATTTTCCGGCAAGGGCGATTTCCGGCGAGACACTCATTTTTCCAGATTTCTTCAGTCCGTAACGTTTCCCCACTAAGTTCTTGTCTTGTACCTTTCTTCCCTTCAAACCACCATAAATGGCTGATTCCAGCGATCCTCGTCCCACACCAGCCACAGCAGCCGGCATTCCCACCCTTACCTCCGGCGACCTTCTCCAAATCGAGCTGGAGGCTGCTCCGGTCGAACTCTCCATGGAGAACGCCGAAACCAGAATTCGCCAACTCTACGCTTCGGAAACCGACTACGCTGTCATCAACACCAAATCTTCCATCACCCACTCTCAACTGTCGGACATCCAAACCTTATTCAACATCCCCAAAGAATACAAGATTCGGGTTCCTGAGGCCAGCGAGAGGATGTACCACCGACCCGAGGGCGAATGGGTAGCCGTCCATCTGTATGCCCTAAGGTACGGGGTTCGGTTCCCCCTCCACGAATTCATCTCTTCTTTCCTCTGCCTGGTAGGGATCGGGTTCTCCCAGCTGGCTCCCAACTCCTACATCCAGCTGATCAGCTTCATCGCCCTCTGCCAGGAGGCTGGCATCACCCCCGGGCTGGACTTCTTCTTCGTCCTGTTCTCGGTGGGTCGGTCAAAAGAGCCCGGCCTTCGCCATCTGAACCGTGTTCCTGGACGGGACACCTTCGTGAAGACCCCATCCAGTAACAAGGGGTGGCATTCACAATGGTTCTTCATGAGGGGAACCGATCTCAACCTTCTCCCCAACTGGGCCGGTCCCAAAGACGTCCCCATGAAGGTCAACAAATTTCCGAGGAGTCGTTCGGCAGCCTTCAAGAAGTTTTACGCCCTTCTGAGGCAGACTAACTGGGGCCTAGGAATCGTGTCCAACGAATCCTGGCTCTACGAACACGGCTGTAAGTTAACCTATCCGACCTTGTTTTCTTATTCACCCGATCTTTTGCTTCGATTTTCATAATGATCCTTTTATTTTATGTTGTAGTGACCATCTTCAAGCCAAACAATACTGAAGAGGCCCTGTCCCCACTGCCGATCCTCGTCGAGCCAATCCATCTCCCAGCCGCTGATGACTCTCCTTCAGACGAGGCTGTTCTAATTGCCGAAATGTCTGTCGGTTCGTCAACCGGCCCTCTTCCCGAACCTTCCAAGGCTGATGCTTCCACGAAAAGTGTGTTGCAGATGAAGGGGGCCGACAAGATGGCTTTGCTAAAGAAGTCAAAGAAAAGATCTTCTGTTCGAGCTCCCCCCAAGGCCATCGTTGCGGCCCCGCCGAAGCCTGCTCTGAAATCAACTCCTCCACCTCCGATCATAGTGACGGTGGCCGAAGATTCGGAGGGTACTGAAGATCAGCTTCTGGAACCCGCTTCGAAGAAGCCGCGGTTGGTCGAGGGGCCCTCCCAAGCCGAGGAGGTCGTTGCCCCGATCAATGCTTCTTCCCCGAAGTCCAAGGCTAGCTCTTCCGGAGGATCCCCAACTACCTGCTGGCCGAAGAGCCCAGCCGACAAATTCCCTTTCCATTTGCTTGATCAATTCAGGCTTTCCGGTGATGATGAGCGGTTCAAGAACTTTTCGTCAGAGGATTTTCTGGTTACCTATCTCCGAGCCCAGACTCAGGTATTTATCCTCAATTTTATATATGTCTTCATTTGTTTCTTTGCTGTCTGACCAATTCGCCTATGTATTTAGGCCAACACCATCCTCGCTCGAGCTATTGCTCCCCTTGCCCGATCTACCAAGAGAGAGATCCAGCTAAGAACCGACGTGGAGCTTCTCCAAGCCGAATTATCGGGTCGGGATTCGGAGCTGAAGAGGGAGCGGGATCTCCATACTGATACCCGTAATAAAGTATCACAGGCTAATCGCCGGATTGCCGAACTCGAAGAACAAAATTCCCTACTTCAATAAGAGTTCGTCGGTCTCAACGATCATGCCAAAAAGCTGGTGCAGGATAAGGAACTTCTGGTCGAAGAGAATAGAACCTTGGTGGGAAACCTTCAGGTCATCGAAGGGAAGTTCGCGGGGGTTCACGCTCAGCTGAGTAACTTGATCCACGCGAACAACACTTTGATGGCCGAACAGGCCATCATCAAACAGGCTGCCATCAGAGAATACGAGTAATCGCCTGCCCTGACCGATAAGATTATGACCCAGTTTGCCGAGGGTGTCGAAGCTTATCGGGAGAAGGCCCGAGCGAAGCTTGTTGATGCTGGTTTGGACGCCTCGATCCTTGATTCTTCCGACGAGGAGTCCGAGGCCGAAGCCGATGCTGGTTCCCCTTAATTTTTTCTTGAATTTGTTCATATTTGTAATTTCTTTTTTTCTAAATTTTGTAATTCAACCTGACCAGAGAGGCCGACGGTGTATGTACCCGAAGCCTATCTGATCGGGAACTGTAAAACCTTTATAATATGAATGAAGACAAGATTTTTAAGTAGTTATCTCGATCAGTTTAACTTTATTTTTATCGCCCAGTTAGGTCATTTCTGACCGTCTGGTCCATTTATGTCTAAAGTGTACTGTCTCGGATATGTAACTTTTATCGATCAGTTATACTTGTGGCGTTTTATCAGCCAGTTAAGTTCTTTCGGACTGTCTGGTTGTTTTACGCTCGAAGCTTGTCTGATCGGACGTGTATCTTTGTCGATCAGTTACACTTGTGGCGTTTATCGATCAGTTAAGTTTTTTAGGACCGTCTGATCGTTTCACGCTCGAAGTTTATCTGATCGGTAAAGCAGTGCAAGATTAAAACGAAGTACAAACGTTTCTCTTGAGAGAAGTTTTCATTTCATTGATAAACCGCATAAATTACACCGTTATCGGGAAAGAACAGGCATGTATTTACTGGTAATATCTCCTAAGTCTTCCAGCATGCCATGTATTCTTTACTTCCGACCCATCCATTGCTCGAAGCCGGTAAGTCCCTGGCTTCGGCACTTCTAATATCTCATAAGGCCCCTCCCAGTTAGGCATTAACTTTCCTGTGTTCTGGGGGGTTGACGCCTCTGCCTCCCGAAGCACCAAATCTCCTATCTCAAACCTCCTCAACTTCACCTTCTGGTTGTAATGTCGGGCTGTCTTCTGCTGATAAATGGCCAACCTCAACACCGCGGCGTCACGAGCTTCATCTAGCAGATCCAGATTCATTTTCAAACCTTCATCGTTATATAGTTCTTTGAATTGGCTGACCCGAAGGGTGGGTGACCCAATCTCTACCGGTATGAGTGCATCGGTCCCATAGGCCAGCCGGAAGGGGGAGTCTCCAGTTGTTGTCCTTGGGGTCGTCCGGTATGCCCACAAAACGCTGAGTAGTTCCTCGGGCCACCGACCCTTCAGTTCATCCAACCTTCTTTTTATGTCGTTGAGTAGGGTTCGATTTGTCACTTCCACTTGACCGTTTGACTGAGGGTGGGCAACCGAGGTCTTTCGGTGTTGAATTCCCAACTCTTTCAGGAAGCTTTCAAATTTTGACCCCACGAACTGTCTACCGTTATCCAATACTACAGCCATCGGGATGCCGAACCGATAAATTATTCCTTCTTTCACAAATTTAAGACATTCCTGTTCGGTGATCTTCTGCAGTGGTTTGGCTTCGACCCACTTTGTCATGTAATCGATAGCCACTATTATAAAGCTGACTTGCCCTTTGGCCTTCGGCAGAGGTCCTAGGATGTCGATTCCCCATACTGCGAAGGGGATCGGGGATAAGACCGAGTAGAGTTCTTCGGGGGGTTGATGCGGGATGTTACTGTTCAGTTGACACTTGGGACATTTTTTGACAAGTTCCTTGGCCTCTGTGTAGATGGTTGGCCAGTAATACCCCTGTCTTAGAATTTTATGCGCCAGTGACTTGGCGCCCATGTGATCTCCACAGATCCCTTCATGTACCTCCCGAAGTGCGTAGCTTGCCTCTGACGGTGTTAAACATTTAAGTAAGGGAGAGCTGAAGGCCCTTCGGTACAAATCTCCATCAATCAGTACAAAATTCAAACTTCGATGCTTGACCTTTCTTGCTAGGATGCGGTCTGATGGTAAGGTTCCGTCAGCCAAATAATAGATGTAGGGCGTAAGCCAACAGTCTAGCCGATCAACACATAATGCCTCCTCTTTTGAGACACTTGGCTGCTCCAATATCTCTAGATATACCGAACCGATGAAGGAGTTGGCATCGGTTGTCGCCAGTCTGGCCAAGGCATCTGCTATTGTATTGTTGGATCGGTCAATTCCCTGACAGCTGACCAAGTGGAAGTATGTCAGTTTATTCTTTGTCTCGGCTAAGTACTTCGTCATTCTCGCCCCCCGAGCCGCATACTCTCCCGATATCTGTTTGACGACCAGCTGCGAGTCACTGTAGATAACCAAGTTTTGTACTTCTAGACATCGGGCCAATTTTAACCCGGCTAGAATGGCCTCATATTCTGCTTCGTTGTTTGTTCGCTCTGAACTTAAATCGAATAGCTTGTTGGACCTTGAATCCTTCGGGGCTCGTCAGTATGACCCCTGCACCACTGATGTCTGACGTTGACGAGCCATCGACATATAGTGTCCATGAAGTCTTTATGTGTTGCGTTTCGGCCACCGATCCCACATCTGGCTCCGAGAACGAACATTCCACGACGAAGTCTGCTAGCGCCTGTCCTTTGATTGCCGTTCGGGGATGATACTCTATCGCGAACTGTGTTAACTCCATTGCCCATGCCGCCAGTCTTCCCAAAACCTCAGGTCGGTGTAGAATTTTCTTCAACGGCTGATCGGTGTATACCACCACCACCCGACCCTGGAAATAATGCCGAAGTTTTCTGCTTGCAATGATTAAGGCATAGACGAATTTTTCCAGGTTCGGGTATCGGAGTTCTGTGTCCCGAAGTACGTGGCTGACGTAGTACACGGGGAACTGATTTCCTCCTTGGTCCCGAACCAATGCTGCTCCCACTGCCATCGAACTGGCCGCCAGATAAAGGTATAGGGGTTCTGAAGGGATTGGTTTCATCAGCAGAGGTGCCGAAGAAAGATATTGTTTGATCCCTTGGAACGCGTCCTCACATTCTGAGGTCCACTGGAAGCTTTTCTCATTCTTGGGTCCTTTCAAGGTGTCAAAAAATGGAAGGCATCTCTCAGCTGATTTAGAGACGAACCTTCGTAGGGCCGCTATCCGACCCGTTAGTCTCTGCACATCCTTGTATGACTTTGGTGATTTCATATCCAGGACTGCCTGGATTTTCTCTGGGTTTGCTTCGATTCCCCTTTTGCTGACCAAGTATCCTAGAAATTTACCCGATCCCAGCCCAAAAGTGCACTTGGTCGGGTTTAGCCTTAGCTTGCGTTTTCGAACCGTCTCGAAACAGTCCTCCAGATCTTCAAGATGTTCACGGACTGACATGCTTTTAACGATCATGTCGTCTACGTAGACCTCCATGCTCCTCCCCAATTGTTTCGTGAACACCAGGTTCATCATTCGTTGATAAGTAGCCCCGGCATTTAATAACCCGAAGGTCATTTTCCTGTATGCGTATATCGCCCGATGTGTGATAAAACTTGTCTTCGGGATGTCTTCCTTGTTCATCGAAATCTGGTGGTACCCAGAGAATGCATCCATAAAACTCAACATACCGTATCCCGACGTGGCGTCGATCAGTTGATCTATGTTGGGCAAAGGGTAGAAATCCTTCGGACACGCTCTGTTTAGATCCGTGTAATCAATACACAACCTCTATTTCCCATTTTGCTTCTGGACCAATACCACGTTGGCCAACCACTCCGGGTAATCAATCTCGAAGATGAATTCGGCCTCCAAGAGCTTGGCAATCTCTTCGTCGATGATTTTTTGTCTTTCTGGGGCGAAAATCCTCCGCTTCTGTATGACCGGTTTCTTGCCCGGGTCCACGTGCAGCCGGTGTAGAGCCACTGATTCACTTACCCCCGGCATGTCCCTGGGTTCCCATGCAAAGATATCGGCGTATACTCGGAGTAATTCTATCAGCCCGGTCCGGAAGGGTTCTGATAACCCCGACCCGATCTTAATTATTTTGTCTTCCTGCCCCGGTATCAATTCTACATCATCAGTTTCTTCGGCCGGAAGAGCAAGTGGCTCCGTGCTTCCCTCCGTGAATGGTTCGATCTCAATGGCCATTGTCTGTTTTCGTTTGCAGACCCCGACCCCTGAAGAAATCAAGCTGTTTCGGTAACACCTTCGGGCTATATCTAGGTCACCTTTTACCTCTCCGATCCCGTTCGGTGTTGGAAACTTGATTTTAAAATGGGGTATCGATGTTACTGTTTGCAGCGCTGCCAAGGTAGGCCTTCCGAGGATCGCATTGTATGCCGAGTCTATTTGGACGACAAAAAATTTTACCACTATTTCAACTTGATTGGGTGCCGTGCCAAATTTGACTGGCATCTCGATGGTTCCCAACACAAGCACCGGATCTCCACTAAATCCGTACAAGGGGCCTTCACCTCCCAAATCCATCTTCTTTCCTTGCAGGTCTAACCTCTGATAGGCGTGAGAATATAGGACGTCGACCGAAGACCCGCTATCTATCATCATTCTTTTCATATCCACTATCCCGACCTGAGCCGTTATTACCAACGCACCATCGTGGGGCTCGATGAGATCTGTCGGGTAATCCTCGTCCGTAAATGAGATAGACGTTCCCGGATATGCCCGATCCTTTCTTGGGGTTGACCCCGCAACAGATAGCACTGCTTCCAGAGTCCCACTTCTTTTTCTTCCCGATACTCGTCTAACGGAACCCCCCGAAATGACATCAACTACACCTCGGGTTGGGGGGTTCTGCGGCGTCTGGGTATCCGGGATCTGATCTGTGGTCTCCTCTCTGGGCACCTCGGCATTTCCCCGGCCTGCCACGTATTGTAACAGTTGTCCGTTTTGGACATTTTTCTCGATCACATCCATCAGATTAACGCATGCTTCGGTCGAGTGTCCGGTACTCTGATGGTATTCACAATACTTATCCCGACCACGCCTCCCGGGCTTGGTTCGCCTGGGGCATGGCTCGTAGAATGGTTGGTTTTTCATTTCCTGCAGGATTTTCGATCGATCCGCGGTGAGGGGAGTATAGACCTTGCTGACGTTACGGTTGGGTAGTGGAGGCCGGTTGCTACCTGAACCTCCCCCGTTGAAGTTTTTCTTTTCCGTTCGGTCTGATTTCCACTGGTTATTGTCCGAACGTTGGTAGGTCGATTTTTCCCGATCTTTCGATTTCTCGTAAGGTTGTTGGTGTGGTTTGAAATTTCCCAAAGCTTCTTCTATAGCGATGAACCCTTCTGCCCGATGAAAGGCCTCGGTCAAGTCTGCCGGAGGGTTAATCACCAAATCCTTTACCAGCTTCTTAGATCTCCCGATGTCTAAGCCGGTCGTAAAAAATCCCAGTGCTTGTGGGGAATTCAGCTCCGCTACCGATCCCACTGCCTCTCTAAATCGTTGACTTAGGGTCTCGTCTGATTTCTGCCGTACCTGCATGAGGGACGCCGTGATCTTCCCTCGTCTTCGGTTGCTGCCAAACCGAGCATGGAATTTTTCACGAAGATCGTTCCATGACCCGATTGATCCTGGTGCCAGGGTCCCCAACCACTCCCTGGCACTCTTCTTAAGTGTTGTAGCGAACATGTGGCATTTGGCTGCATCCGAATGCCCATAGTACGACATCAGCCGATCATATCCATCCGAATGGTCGTAGGGATCTCCCAATCCGTCACATGTCTCCATCGGGGGCATCTTCTTCTTTGGATCGGCTATCACCCGGTTGATTTCGGGCGAAAAGGGAGATCCTAAACCTGTCGAAGATGTCCCCGTCGAGTTTTTTGTCCCCAGCAACTTTTCTAATTCAGCCACTCTTCGAGTAAGGGGGTCGGATCCTTCCATATGAGGGGACGATCGGGGTTTGTCCTTCCCATAATCAGGAGACGCTTCCCTTTCTGTTTGCCCCGTCCTGCCTCGGTGTTCTGATCGGAGCCCGGCCGAAGGACTCCTTCTTCTGCTCCTTCTGTCTCTGGAGCGACTCCTGTGCCTGCTCTGTTCTCTTCTTGCCTCTCCCCGCCGAGGCGATCGGGACCGGCTTCGATGCCTACGCCTTCTGGAACTCGCTTCTTGATCACCGACCATGTTGGCCATCTGTCTCTCCAACTCCACTTGTTGTAGCTGGAGTGCCAACATGGCGTCTTTGTTCTGGTCCAGTCTCTTCTGCAAGAGAAACTCTCGCTGGTCTCGGCTTCCTGCTCCCCGGTCTTGCCTCACGAGGGCTTGAGAGTGCCTCTCGTCGGCCTGACTCGCTTGATGAGGCGTGTGTTGACTCTCGGGGAAGAGCTTCCGCCGAAGATCATGGATCGGTAACTCTTCTACCTCCTGGATTTTAGACCCCAGTCGGTCCTTCACTGACCCCCTCGCCTGAGTTGTTTGGTGGGACTGCTGGGTCTTGGCCCTTTCCGAGACAGCGATATTATCTCTACTCGCCATGATTGCTGCCGAAGAAAAGTATTTGTGGTTGCAAAGAAGCACGCCCTCCTTCTAGCGCCAATGTTAACGCCAAGTTTCGTCTGCGCGTCCAATCACAAAATTCACGCGCTGAATCCTGCACAATAACAGATCACACAGAAGCTTGACGGCCGTACCGCCGGGGGATAGCTCCGGTGTGAGAATAAGTACAGGCCGTTCACAAGGTTTAACAATGGAGGTTTATATGTTTAGTGCTCAAAGTAGATATTACATGTTAATTGTAACCTTGGCCTTGTATTTATAGAGCTCTCACCACCTTGGTATCCTCTTCTTTGGATTAGAGTAGGACTCCTAAATATGTTAGCTACCATATTTGGGTCCAACACAATCTCCTTAAAAAGTGCAAGTGGAATCCCTTTCCACCACTACATCCAGAGTTACCTTGTTGACGTAAGATTAAGGTTGATACCCTTAATCACGTAAACTCCTTGTCGCACCAACTCTGCATGTGGACTGCTCATACGCTCAGGCCCAAACCAATAGCCAAACCCAACCCTTACGATGACCACGGGCTCCAGCCTATTGGGATCGGGTAACCGACCCCGATCTTACATCTCTGAACATACGAGCCCGACCTCCTTTGACCCGACCCAAGCCTTCAGCCCAAAAGAGGGTCGGGAAAACACTCCCGAACATGTACCATCTTTCAAAAAAAAATTAGAGATCACCTGCCCTTGCTTAATTTACACTAAAGCATGCTTCAAGCCATCCCATGGTCTCCAACATGAACCCGTGTCAACACGCCTTTTTGGAAAGCATTTTCATCTAAATTAAATCACTACTAATCATAATTCAATCTCTTGTACCAGAAAAAAAGTTTAGATACACTTACTAGAATACCTTAATGGAAAAGAAGAAGAAGAAACAAAAAACTGCCTATGCCACGTATTAGAAGTAAAATGCTATGTTTGTCTGAGATAAACCTTGATGCACCTAACAAACCCTTGGCTGCCTTTCCAGAGTTTTACAGGCTAGATTTCCAGTGGTAGCTTGCAAACTTAACACGATTATCAAAGTATCACATCAAAAGTAGAAGGTGGTCCGGGACTAGCTAACGCAAGTGAACAACGAATTCCATCTTGAACATAACAGACACTATACTATGTAAGCAGAATTTAATTTTCTTGCAGACTATATTACCTTGATAACTTGAATACTTCTATTTGTCCTATCATAATCAAGTACAGTGGAAACTGTTAAAGGCTTACAGCAAATGCTCAAACCACTTACGTAAGACCAACTATTCTGCTGAAAAGGGACCATACATGACCACGCAAGACCAATATAAAGAAATTGCAACATTTTGTTATATATAAAAAAATGAATTTGCAACATTTCAAGGTAAGCTCCTAATCAGGGGATTCAGGACCCAAGAAGTTTTCAAAGAAAACAAGGGAGAGATTGGGGGTTGGGGGGGGGGGTTGGGGGGGGGTTGGGGGGGGGTGGGAGGAGTGAAGAATATTCCTCGGCATTTCCGAGATCAGAAACCCATCAATTTTCGAAGTAAGATCAACAATATAAATCAAATTCATCCTTGAACTAAACAAACTGGTAAACAGTTATCTACTTGATTAGAGGCAACCCTTGCTAATTGTGTCCTACTAAGGGAATTTAGCATTAAAAACCTGCAGAACTGGTTACTCTTGATTTAGTGACAACAAGCCAATGTTTTCATGTACACCGTGCATAGGGGGCATATACTCGGACTTGATCTTGACACTAAAACAGATAATATTGCAGCACAATCATAACCAATAAAGGATTAACAACGAAAAACAAACTATTGCAACATTCAAGGATACATATTAATAAAATAAGCATCCTTGTATCAGAAAAAATCCTACCAACCCACAACTTATTGACATTACAACTCAAAACTCGTATAAAATCAAAAAGAATATCAGAGTATCAATATATCATACTAGACCTCATGACTTATAATCTTATGAATGGCTCTTCGTATGAACATATAAATAAGAAAAGAGATTAAAACTATTGAAGAAAGAAACTTGCATATGCAAAGTAATTTCAATCAGTGTACATATAAGTTGGACAACAAAATTTTCTTACAATTATGGTCTGATGACATTATCCATGTAGCGAATTCTTTTCTTCCTTTTTGGTAAGTCCATGTAGTAAATTCTTTTTTTCCTTTATGGCAAGCCCATGTAGTAAATTCTCCTAAACCCCCAACCCTACCAAATACTCCTACAAAGCCCTGTTACAAGATGAAATTATCATATGTCTAGAAGAGAATGTTGCTTACTGCTCCCCCTGATTATCCATGTCATGCTGCTTCCAGGATGCAAATTTCAAGGATCCCAAGACATCGATCGGACAAATGAAACAATACAGCAGTTTAACTTGAAAAATCTTGCTTCTTGCTGTGTAACTGGTATCGAAGGGACCGAAAAGGTATTCAGAGAAATCATATGCAAATTGAATATAACACCAACTCACAGAAGCATTGTGTTCAACTCCCTGCTCAATAGATTGAAGCATCAAATCTTGGTTCATAAAAACAGACCTGGCTGTTGTATGATTGAAGGGCGCAGCCAGCTATCCAAGACCAAACCTTCTTTTCCACATCATAAAGAAGGCCTTTCCCTTGGTTCCAAGATGTAAAGCAAATCAAATTATCCTGCCCAAAGCATTCGAATCGCTCCGCGGATAACCTCAAAAGAGCTCTGAAGTACCTTGGTGGCATCCTGCTTACCTCTACCCAGACAACTTTTGCATGATCCAATTCCCATATTCTCATACTTTGAAGAGTACTGTAAAGACCTATCCTTCCAACTAGAAACAGACGCTTCTGAGTGCCAGCAACCAGATATCCATCCAACAAAGACCGTGGGAACTTAGCTGGAATGTGTTCCCAATTTCCTGTATCCAACCTATACATCATTAAACCCAGAGGTGAAAGGGTTTCCAGATACAACCTTGAATCACAAATTGCCATCTTTGAGGAGCACAGATTAACAGCAGGCATTATTTGGTGAAGCGACCAACAGTCAAGCTTTGAACTATATACTTCAGTAGGCAGGGACTTATCACCATAGATATCACTGGTAGCAATAATTTTGAAGGAGCGATCCATCCGATCAACAACCATAATCAACTGTCTTTGCTGGTTGTAATGCATACTTGGCAACGTCCTCCAAGCTTGTGTTAGGGGGTTGCAAACTAAAGTCCTGAAAGTCAACCCGTCGAGCCCCGAGAAGCAAACAAGACCAGCTGAAGAGCCAACCAACCAAAATGCCCACTGAGGTAAAAAAGTGAATGGGATCCTATACCATTGCTTCAATGGTAAGCTGAACACCGAACACTGCGGGGTCTGTGGATTTTTCCAGAATGTGAGAAGACAAGGCCCATGAGATGGCACTTGAGAATGAAACTTAAGAAAACTACTATCTTGCAAAATTGAATTCCACCGTTTGCAAACAGATCGCAGACGAAAAATCATGAACGGTGGAACTCTGGCTAAGATTTCATTCAACAAATCCTCTGGCAACATAGCCCAAATATTATCTTCCATTTGGACATCTGGGTGGACAGCTTTACCAAATGTAGCAAGTGTCTCCTCATCTAAGCCCCTCGGTTTGGTTTTAATTACCTTCTGCCTAGAAGGACTGGTATTCCTCGACCCTATTCGGCTTAACGGGCTCGTGTTCCTTGATCCACCTCCCCCAAAATGAGTTACTGTCCTATGAAAACCATCTTCTTCGCGAAAAGAACCGCTTCTCGCTAATTGAGAATTCAATTCTCTAGACCCAGAATCAGAAGCCTCTCCAGTTCCAACCATTGTCCTTACTGAACCAAACCAGGACTTGCTAAACCAGTTGATTAGAAACCTACTTCAAGTAACTAGACATCAAAATTTCTGACTAACCACAAATTCATAAAAAAAATATTGTCTCCCAACACCCAATTTTTTTCCAAACACCATCCAAACCTTGATTTATGTCAGATACACTAACAGTTTTGTTTTCGAGCTTTCAAATATGGAATTCGGGTAGCATAATAGAAAATCCTTGAGCCCACACACTAAAGATATATAAATAAACAATGAGCAGAACCAGATTACGAGTTCACATCAAGATTTCCTCTCAGATCCAAAAATGATATATTTCTTGAAGTACGAAATTGTTCAAATCAAAAAATCGATATCAATATCAAATTTAAAATTTGAAGTGCGATTGAGTACCTTAATAGATTGAATCCTGTGAATGGTCTTGGTTGAGAACACAACTCGTCAAAGTAAATTTCTTTCCGACAAATAGATGCAGGAAAGCCCTAATATATATCTCTCCCTCTCTCTCTCTCTATATATATATATATCTGGTCAGCTTACCATTTGTGTTTGATTAGTTTTGTCGCTTCTGGTGAAATGTGAACAGATGAATTCTATAAAAGAAAACAAGGGAAAGGAAAATAAATAAAAGAAAATATAATAATTTTGGAGGAATTAAAAAAAACAAGAGAGAGAGAGAATCATTCTTTGAAAATTAAAGTTTTTACAAATAAACTCTTTTTGTGATTGGAGGAAGTATAATCCATAAATTAATTATGCAGCTATTAAATATATTTTTTTCAACATGTACAAATAGATTTAATCAATTTTATTAAATTTTGTGATATTCTATCACAATTTAATTTATTAACTTGATTATTTTCAATAAATCTTAGCCTTATAGCTAATGTTGATAACATGTAATCAACAATTAATTAATTAATGCTATATTTTTTCAATGTTAATGTAGTTAGTTTTTATTTTCTTTTTCTTTTTTTTGAAAGGTACTATTTGTAGGGTTTTAGATAGTTTATGATGGATTGATAAACTGGTTCAGTGCGGTCAAACATTTAAATATTAAAAAAATATTTTCATATAAAAATAAGATATATTTGACAAATAATTCTTAATGGTAAATTTTAAAATAAAATTTAAGCACAATTTTAGAAAACACTAAATTACACATTATTTTATATAAGAAAAAAAATTAATACTTGAAATTTCTACTAAAAGATTTTTTTCTATATTATCAAAGACTCTTAAAAAAAATATTTTTAACATAATACGCATACAAACACTTAATATTATAAATTTGAGAACAATATCATTAAAAAAAATTAAAAATAAAACAAAAGAATTTTGCACACTATAGAGTTCACATTACTCTGTGTGAGGGTATTTATCACATCAAGATTTATTTATTTTTAAAAAAAATATTTATTGTATTTTTAGATGAATTAATGAAGTGTCAAAAATCATTTGAAATTTAAACTTTAAATCAATCATACTCTAATTCCATGTTCAATCTATGAATTTCTCACCAATATATTACACACAAACTATTTATTCTTGCCCTCAAACCAATTATTTAAAATTAATATCCATCATCACAAAATAAAGAACAACAAAAAACCAAAGGCTTCAAATCTAAAATCTTTTTTGAAATGTTTGTATATATATATATATATATATATATATATATATATATATATATATATATATATATATATATGACTATATGTATATACACAATTGTGTAGTCGTCTATGGCGACGATTTTTTTAGCTATAACGATAGTTCACTTGTCGTTATAGACCAGAATAGCTATAGTGACGGGTGAACAATCGTTATAGCCTAAAAAAACCATCGACAAAAGCGACTATGTAATACACAGCTGTGTATATATATATTTTTCATATATATATTATATATACCTTGTTTTTTTTATTTGGTAATAGAAAATTTAGATCTGAAGGGACTCCACTAAGATGCTTCTTTAGTTAGTTGCGGGGGTTTAGTGAGGGTTAATATTAAATTAAATTTGGGATAAAAACAACAGACACAGTCAGACTGTATGGGTATGGGTTGGGTCAAAGGTTAGGTCATGCTCCACATAACTAAGAGACTCCTCCTAATTGAATTTTGAAAATATATTCATGACTTTGCACATTATTATTAGAGAATTGTAGTTTTATTATTTTTTGCTTTTAGAGATTTTGTCACATTCTGACCCTTGGAGTTATAACTATTTTATGCGGACATGAAAATTAGATTTGAGTACTTTTTATTTGTATTTTTATCTTTCAATTTATAATTTTATTTATTTGTATTTTTATTCCACTCATATCTAAAAGTATACTTGAAGTAAAAATACAATTTTTTATTTGATTCGTTCGAAATTATAAATATATTTTTATTTTAAAATCATACAAAATTCTTAACATATCATTAATTTTATTATTCGTTAATTGGCGGCTTCCATAATGCCACCACTTTTATATTGGGTTAACCGGTTAAGGAGGTGTTTGTTTAGAGTTGAATGGCTGAAGGACTGAATGGTTGAATCGGTCAGTGTGTAAGACCCCAACTTTTATAAATAAAGATGAATTTTCTATAAATATCATTTTTGAATAATATGGAGTTAATTTGATATAATGTTATAGTTGTGGGTAATATTTATAAATTTTGCAAAGTACGTAAGTTGTTATATAATATTCGATTGGTCGGGGAATATTCGTTTTAACAGGAAATATTCGTACAACGGAACAATCATTGGTGGACCCCACAACGGAATTATTGTCGGATTGAGAAAACGACAAAAATATTTTATTAAAAATAACGGCGGAAGTTTTACCATTGATACTGTTGAACTACTCGGTAGTAAAAGTACAGTAATACGTGTGGTTGCATAGTAACACACGGTATTGATTATTAATGCTTATGTGAGAAGTCACTCAGTTTGATTCAATTATTGTCAGTTAATAATATGAATTATTTAGCGATAATGACGTTTTGTTTTATTCGTATTATTAACGTAATAAAACAGAAACATCTTTTTATATAAAACAGAATACTTTATTAAAGTTATTCTATAAATAGAATATATTTTATTTTATTTAAAAGATTTTTCTTTAAATATGGACCGTCAGATTAAAGTAATCAATCTGGACCGTTCATGGATTAGTTACTATGCATTCTATTTTTCTATAAATAGCACCTCATTCCTTCATTATTTCTTACGAATTCACTGAACTCTAGAGAGAGAAACTATAGAGAGAAACTATAGAGAGAGAGAAGAAGAGTATTCTGTTACTTAACTACTTCCTTATTTCAGCTCTTCTTTAAAACGGTAAGGGGTGTTATTCTTTCTTATTCATGAAGAGAACTGTTGTTATTCCATTTCTTATTATTCTGTTGGAATAACCTGTATACGCTTTCGACCCTATACTTGGTGACATTCTTCTATTATTCTGTTGGAACATCCTGTCTGTGTGTTTTACACCGGACCTGGTTCCGTTTTTATTATTATTCTATTGGAACATCCTGTCTGTGTGTTTTACACCGGACCTGGTTCCGTCTTTATTATTATTCTGTTGGAATATCATGTCTGTGCGTTTTACGCCGGACCTGGTTCCATTATTTATTACTCTGTTGGAATAACTTGTCTGTGCGGTCTATCGCATGCATGGTGATTTCTTTTGTTATTCCATTCTTTATTATACTCAGTTGGTTTAGTTTTGACTTCTATACTCCATGAAATTTGTGGAATATCCTTGATAATTGCGTTTCATCCAGTATCTTTTCATGAAAATATTCTTCTAAGCATTCTTGAATTTTACTCCACAAAGCAGTATCATGTTGACAATTTGGACGTTGTTAATTCTTGGATAAATTAATTCTTGAACTTGTTTTATTGAATTCTTATATCATGGTCATCATCCTCATGTTTATAAAATGTTGAAAGTCATCTGTGGCCTGTAGTGCATAGATGGACTTGGTATGATTATGACCAGGGATTATTCGGTATAATCATGACCGTAATGTTATAAATGATATGTAAAAGTCCTCATTGGCCCGTAGTGCGTTGATGGACAGTTGTTGGCATGATCATGACCATTAATGAATACACGAATATCCTTGGCCGTAATGCAGGGGTGATTCGATGATGTGGATTATTTTATTAAGCTGAGTCCCAGCGATAACACTGTTGAAAAACCTTTTAAATCATAAAAGATAGTAGAATTTATTTTCTACTTGACTCTTTTAATGGATTGCTTGTTCCGCTGCAGTTAAACTTGATGTCTATTATATTTTATCAGTTTAACATTGTTGAAGGCTAATGATAATTTATTCTGCATTATCTTAGTCATAATATTTCTTACTGGGCTAGTTGAGCTCACCCTTTCTTTCACTGTTCTCTTCAGGAAATGAGAACGTAGCTGGGGCAAGTCGGGGAACGGAGTGATGGTCCGAATGATAGTATTAGTTAGTAGTCCTCACAATTCTATGTAATGGTGTGTTAATAAATGTAACGAGGACTCCTTTTGAGTATGAATACTCTCTAGAAGATAATATTTGTATTCAAACTCACAGTTTATGTTTTGTCGTATTGTACACGACAGTTGTATTAGTAAGTTGTATTTGTATTCTGTACTATGTATCTGACGACCCAAGATGGGTGATGTATACCTAATTTTGGGGGCGTCACACAGTACATTTATTTTGGTCTGAATGACTCAGATTTAATCTAACTTAATATAAAGGTCAGATTTCATCTCACACAAAAAAATATATATTTAACCGCCCAAATAATAACTCCCCACACTCTATTGTCTCCTTCCCTTCAAAACCCCCTAAACCAAAATTAGCCTCCTTCCCGTATACTCTTCCAAAAACTATTCCTTCCTCCCAAATCAGAACTCCTCACAAAATTAACCTTCTTCCCGAGTACTTTTCCAAAAACTATTCATTCCCCTCTTTGTCTCTTTATTTCGGATTGAGGCAACGCCACTCTCTGTTCATGTTCTGATTGGTTCCTTTTACTTACCTTCAAAATAGAAGGAGGAGAAACAAAGGATAAAGTAAAGACAAGAAGCAATGTTGAGATTCCTGGTAAACCTAAATCATCTCACTGTATTCTTCGTCCTGCTTATTTGGTATTTACTAGACCTGGCAAACGGGCCCAAAGCCCGCGGGCCGGCCCGGCCCGCCCGCCAAAACTCGGGCTTTGGGCCGCTGTTTTTAATCCTATGAAAACCTGGGCCTTTTTGGCCCGGCCTGCGGGCGCCTGGCCCGCCCGCCAGCCATTAATTTTTTATTTTTTTTTTAAAATAAAGTGTTAGGTTGTGAGGCTTGAATACAAGACTTGTAAGTAAATAAATAAGAGTTCAAACCAACTGAGCTACAACAACTATTTGTTTTTAATGTAATCTTCAATATATTTTAACTATAATTGAAAATTATAATTAAGATATGTAGTTAATGTAATTTAAACAACAAATTCAAATTGCAGTAGCAAATGCAAACAAGGAAAGAATGGCATTACACACAAGATAATATGAGTTTGGTCATTACATCAAAAGCTTCAACCTTGATATTATCTAATTCATATATTTCCTGACAAGTAACAATGTACAAAACTATAAATTAAACACTTACTGCAAAAGATCTTTCTCAATAAGTACAATCTCTACTCTCTGAGCAGCACTCAGTAACAAAAATCCAAATTATCATCATAAATAATGTAGGTAATTAATTAATAATACTAATTTATAATACTATTACAATTTTAATTAATTGAGATATGCAGTTAATGTATGTAATTAATTAATCGTGTTTGTTTGTATTATTGTTTATTATTAATTATTTTATTATTTTTAATATTTATTATTATTATTTTTGGTGTAACAAAGAGTTTGCAAAACAAAAAAAAATTAATGGTCGAAGACCATGGCCCGGCTCGGCCCGCCCGCCACGGGCTGGCCATTTCCAGCCCACAAAAACCCGGGCCTTTTTGGCCCGGCCCGCCGTTGGCTCGGCCCGGCCCGGCCCGCTCGTTTGCCAGGTCTAATATTTACCTTTTTTTCACACCAAATGTTTGTATTCTGCAGAACTCAGCTGAAATTGGGTATGTTGAATATTTTGATCTCTCTTAAAATGGGACATGATTTGTGAAGTCAATTTGTTCACTCTTAAAACACTAACAGAAAATAGAGTATGCAGATTATATTTGACAAAAAATATGATATTGGGTTATTAGGCTATAGCAATATTTGTTTTATTGACCATTTTCAAGATGGGTGTTGCTTTTCTCTGTATGGTTTTGTTTTATGTTGTGGTTATTAAGATTTCTAAAAAAATGTTGTAGATGCCATTCGAACCCATGATTTTAGCTCTTCTTGGGGGTTTCATTCTTTTCTTTTGGTTGATGAATTTATTGAATGATGTTTAAAATGGTTTAAATGCTTTTTGTGAGAAATTAAGGGTAGAACTAATTATGGATTTCAAGATGTTTTTCTGAGGTAAATGACAACATTGAAATAGTAGGAACATGGGAATCAATTCGTGGAGGTTTCAATATCCTCTGTTGTTTCTCTCTGCGGTAATTTTATATGTTTGATGTCGCTTCATTTTTTATGATTTGAAATTAGTTGCCCTGTAAATTAATTTTGAATACAGAAACTTCAGTTGTAAGTGGATGCTTTCATCTAGAAACTGGGTTTTCTCTATTTCTGGATGATTGATTTGATTATTGATAAAGTACTTAATCATGAAGTTATGTATGCCCATTTGGAGAAATTATCAAAATTTGTAATCAAAAGATTTTTTCTTTATTTTACTGAACCTCATTTCAAATTATGTTGTGAATATGCATTAGTAAATTTTGTTGTTGACCATTTGGTCCTTAACTTCATATGTTAACTATACACTATTAATCTCTTTTATGAATACCTACATATTTTATACTCAAAGTTTGCTCATCTTTATTTGATACTCAAGGTTTATTCATTTTCTCCTAGGTAATGTGATATCCAACTACATGTTTACAATCTTTGTTACCAAGAAGATGTGAAAATTATAGGACTCAAACAGAAAAATATATAGACTCCATCTCTTTCTAAAATTGAAGCTGAGCTCTGGGTCTTCTAATCTTCGGTCTTTGAAGCGGTGAAATAAGCTCTCTCACTTTCAAAGTTATTTTTTCCTTGCAATGGCGGTGGATTCAAGGGAAAAGGTGAGATTTATTACTCAATTCTACCTAGATTTCTCTAATTCTAAGTTGCATTTTAGTGTTTCTTCGTACCCATCAACAATGGAAGTTTATTCCCCGATTCAACAAATCTCTTTACATTTATCTTAAAAATCACATTGTGTTTCTACTAATTAAGAATAATTAGCATAATTTTGTATAATTGAAGATGGTTAATGATTGTACCACAGCTCTAAACAATGAGTGGAAAAAAGGAATATTTGCAAACTTTAAGCATATTTCCCTCTGTCCCACAAAAAAAATCATATTTGCAAAATTTGCAAACTTTAAGCATATTTGCAACACAAAGGTTTTTTTTAGATTGAATAGGTAAACACTATTTATTATTTTTGGTTGAATTTGTTCTTAGTGAATCTATTTATGCTGAAGGAATGGAGAATGACAGGATTTGTTTAGATTGGTTCTAAAACATTCTTTTCCACATCATATCATGAAAAATCTCCAGTCCTCCATTAAAAAAATGACACTGTTTTATGTACTACATTGAGACTCCACAAGATTTATATGTGGGCAAGATTTGTTTATCCCTTTTCTATCCTTTTATCTTTGTAAAGTGACCCTCTTATTTTCTTTTTCTTTCTTTTTTTATTTATTTTTTGTTTTGGTGGTTAATAGGCAGGTTTATATTTTTATGGATATTTATTTTTGAAGGAAACTCTGTCAAAATTTCTAAGTCTTAAGAGTATTTAGAATTTATGTAATCATGCTTTTGTTTTTCTCCTTTATCCTACTAAAATAATGAAGCAATCCCCATTGTAAGACCCCAACTTTTATAAATAAAGATGAATTTTTTATAAATATCATTTTTGAATATTATGGAGTTAATTTGATATAATGTTATAGTTGTGGGTAATATTTATAAATTTTGCAAAGTACGCAAGTTGTTATATAATATTCGATTGGTCGGAAAATATTCGTTTTAATAGGGAATATTCGTACAACGACACAATCATTGGTGGACCCCACAACGAAATTTTTGTCAGATTGAGAAAACGAAAAAAATATTTTATTAAAAATAACGGCGGAAGTTTTACCATTGATACTGTTGAACTACTCGGTAGTAAAAGTACAGTAACACGTGTGGTTGCATAGTAGTACACGGTATTGATTATTAATGCTTATGTGAGAAGTCACTCAGTTTGATTCAATTATTGTCAGTTAATAATATGAATTATTTAGCGATAATGAAGTTTTGTTTTATTCATATTATTAACGTAATAAAACAGAAACATCTTTTTATATAAAACAGAATAATTTATTAAAGTTATTCTATAAATAGAATATATTATATTTTATTTAAAAGATTTTTCTTTAAATATGGACCGTCAGATTAAAGTAATCAATCTGGACCGTTCATAGATTAGTTACTATGCATTCCATTTTTCTATAAATAGCAGCTCATTCCTTCATTATTTCTTACGAATTTACTGAACTCTAGAGAGAGAGAAACTATAGAGAGAAGTTATAGAGAGAGAGAAGAAAAGTATTCTGCTACTTAACTACTTCCTTATTTCAGTTCTTCTTTAAAACGGTAAGGGGTGTTATTCTTTCTTATTCATAAAGAGAACTTTTATTATTCCATTTCTTATTATTCTGTTAGAATAACCTGTATACGTGGTCTACCCTATACTTGGTGACATTCTTCTATTATTCTGTTAGAACATCATGTCTGTGTGTTTTACACCGAACTTGGTTCCGTTTTTATTATTATTCTATTGGAACATCCTGTCTGTGTGTTTTACACCGGACCTGGTTCCGTTTTTATTATTATTCTGTTGGAACATCCTCTCTGTGTGTTTTACACCGGACCTGGTTCCGTTTTTATTATTATTCTATTGGAACATCCTGTCTGTGTGTTTTACACCGGACCTGATTCCGTCTTGTTATTATTCTGTTGGAACATCATGTCTGTGTATTTTACACCGAACCTGGTTCCATTATTTATTTTTCTGTCGAAATATCCTATCTGTGCGTTTACGCCGGACCTGGTTCTATTATTTATTATTTTGTCGGAATATCCTGTCTGTGCGTTTACGCCGGACCTGGTTCCATTATTTATTATTCTGTTAGAATAACCTGTCTGTACGGTCTATCGCATGCCGCATGATTTCTTTTGTTATTCCATTCTTTATTATACTCAGTTAGTTAAGTTTTAACTTCTATACTCCATAAAATTAGTGGAATATCCTTGATAATTGCGGTTCATCCAGTATCTTTTCATGAAAATATTATTCTAAGCATTCTTGAATTTTACTCCACAAAGCAGTATCATGCTGACAATTTGGACGTTGTTAATTCTTGGATAAATTAATTCTTGAACTTGTTTTATTGAATTCTTATATCATTGTCATCATCCTTGTGACAACCCCAAAATAGGTCCATTCCACCCAACCCATTCTGAGTCGTCAAATACATGGTACAGAAAATAACTACAACTTTATTACAACAATTGTCGTGCAAAATACAACAACACATATGCTGTGAGTTTGGATACAAATATATACCAAATGTGACTCATGTTCCAACCGTGGACATCACCTCACAATAACACCTTACATAAAGGTATAGTCAAAAACTGTTTTAGAAATTAGAATCTTTGGAAAGTGCTCAAGGAAACCTTCGTACATGGGAGGCCACGCGTCTAGGTTATGATAGATATCATATGGCCACAGAATTATCCTTGGTTGACCCAATAGACCCCAAAGAAAAACGAGAAGATTACTATCATATTCTTCCCAATGGTGAGTCTTCTCTTGACTTATCATTATCTCCACTGTCTCTAATTGAGAATTATACTTCAAACAAACACCAAGATTATATAGGTAGTGCCCATAGATATACTCAGCAAGTGGATGAGCACAATCCTGTCCTATGATGACACGAGGTTGTATGTCATTAGACATCTTGTATGATAGTGACAAAACACCCTTCCAACGTTGGGTTCGCCTCACCCTATTTTCTTCACCAAATATAACTACTAAATGATGACCACCGTTCTATTCCCTTGTTACCCCCGCTCGACCCAGCTACACTCTTATTACCTGAAAGGAATTGTGAAGCAAAAGGGTGAGCACAACTAGCTCAGTAAAGAATATCATGACTAAAGATAATTAAATTATCAATAGCCTTCATCAATAATAAATCAGAGATTTAGAACATATGGTAAATGATAAAAATTTCAACCATAGTTGCAGCGGAACGAGCAATCCATTAGAAGAGTCAAATAGACTATAAAGTCTATTATCTTCTCCATGTTAAAAATCCACCAACAATGTTTTATCCATGTAACATCACTCAACAGTTCCTTTCCACAATCATATGAATAACTCATAATCATAATTGTGACTATAAATTTTTCTTCGCACCCAGGACGAAGAATATTTTCATCACCTGTCTTTACCTGAAACATCAAAGATCATGGTTATACCAAATCACATTTCCTGTTCATAATCATACTAATAACTTCATCTTTGCACTACGGCCAAAGATATTCATTTGTATCACCAGTTGGTCATGTTTATCTCAACATCTGGTCATCTTTGCACTACTGGCCAAAGATATTCAACAACATGTCATCTTTGCACTACGGGCCAAAGATATTCATCAACAATTCATCTTTGCACTACAGGCCAAAGATATTCATCAACAATTTATCTTTGCACTACAGGCTAAAGATATTCATCAATATTTCATCTTTGCACTACAGGCCAAAGATATTAATATCTCAAAGAAATATATAATCATTTCAGAATTTATATAAACAATAATTATAACCATGTTGATTAATTCACCTTTGCACTTAAGCTTAAGATATTCAATTATAAATTCAATGGTCATGATCATACCTGTGACAACCCCAAAATAGGTCCATTCCACCCAACCCATTCTGAGTCGTCAAATACATGGTACAGAAAACAACTACAACTTTATTACAACAATTGTCGTGTAAAATACAACAACACATATGCTGTGAGTTTGGATACAAATATATACCAAATGTGACTCATGTTCCAACCGTGGACATCACCTCACAATGACACCTTACATAAAGGTATAGTCAAAAACTGTTTTAGAAATTAGAATATTTGGGAAGTGCTCAAGAAAACTTTCGTACATGGGAGGCCACGCATCTAGGTTATGATAGATATCATATGGCCACAGAATTATCCTTGGTTGACCCAATAGACCCCAAAGAAAAATGAGAAGATTACTAGCATATTCTTCCCAATAGTGAGTCTTCTCTTGACTTATCATTATCTCCACTGTATCTAACTGAGAATTTTACTTCAAACAAACACCAAGATTATATAGGTAGTGCTTGTAGATATACTCAGCAAGTGGATGAGCACAACCCTGTCTTATGATGACACGAGGTTGTATGTCATTAGACATCTTGTATGATAGTGACAAAACACCCTTCCAACGTTGGGTTCGCCTCACCCTATTTTCTTTACCAAATATAACTACTAAATGATGACCACCGTTCTATTCCCTTGTTACCCCCGCTCGACCCAGCTACACTCTTATTACCTGAAAGGAATTGTGAAGTAAAAGGGTGAGCACAACGAGCTCAGTAAAGAATATCATGACTAAAGATAATTAAATTATCAATAGCCTTCATCAATAATAAATCAGAGATTTAGAACATATGGTAAATGATAAAAATTTCAACCATAGTTGCAGCGGAACGAGCAATCCATTAGAAGAGTCAAATAGACTATAAAGTCTATTATCTTCTCCATGTTAAAAATCCACCAACAATGTTTTATCCATGTAACATCACTCAACAGTTCCTTTCCACAATCATATGAATAACTCATAATCATAATTGTGACTATAAATTTTTCTTCGCACCCAGGACGAAGAATATTTTCATCACCTGTCTTTACCTGAAACATCAAAGATCATGGTTATACCAAATCACAGTTCCTGTTTATAATCATACTAACAAATCCATCTTTGCACTACGGGCCAAAGATATTCATCAACAAACCATCTTTGCACTACAGGCCAAAGATATTCAACAACAGTTCATCTTTGCACTACAGGCCAAAGATATTCATCAACAGGACATCTTTGCACTACATGCCAAAGATATTCATCAACAATTCATATTTGCACTACAGGCCAAATATATTCATATCTCAAAGGAATATATAATCATTTCAGAATTTATATAAACAATAATTATAACCATGTTGATCAATTCACCTTTGCACTTAAGCTTAAGATATTCAATTATAAATTCAATGGTCATGATCATACCAGTCACAATTCAACTTTGCACTACAGGCCAAAGAGAACCCTAGTCATGATCATACCAATAATCTACCCATCTTTACACTCCAGTGAAAGAGAATTTCAACATCAGGGTTATAAAAATGTTATATATGATGATAAAAATAATATGATTAACATATAGTTTTAATCTCAAGAGTAATATTCGTAACTCATGAATAGTAAATCGTGAATAGTAACCCCGACACAAAAGATAGAAATTCTACAATAAAATCCATACCAATATTTCGGTATAATGATATTGAAAGAATAACATTACTTAAATTTATAAACAATTTATTTTAATTGTTTACACTTTACTAATTAATGCATTTAATCATCATAAAATGCAAACTCTTACAATTTCATCATCAATAACCAAAACCCTTATCAAAAATCTGCATATACCTCATATAGGATTCTCAAGCCATAAAATCCTATTTTTCAATTTTCTTTCTTCACAAAACATATTTAATTCATTTACTCATAACTAGACTATTTTTATGAAAAATACCAAATCAGTTCCAAAAATATTTATTTTCTGGAATTTAGCATAATATAGTCCCATAGTGAACATATATTTTTCTCAGAATTTTTAAAACTCATTTACTATTTTTCATATGGCCAAAACCACCGAATATTTAGACATTTATCAAAAATTATACTTTTGTCCAAAAATTCTGAAATTTACAGAGTATACTTCTATCATATACATGTACTCCCAATAAAAATTTCATCAATTTTGGAGTTAACCACAAGGAATTATAAGCTGTTACTTTTAAAATAGTCTTTTCTCATAAAATTCATAACTCTCAATCTATACATCCAAAAATCACCATTTTTGGACACAATCAAGAAAACTCATCAAAATATCATTTTAAATTTTTCCAGAATTTTTGAAGATCAGAAATATTACGAAACTGAAAATCATAACAACCCTTAAAATCCCTTAATATCCCTTACAATCCCTTACTATCCCTTACCTCAAAAGAGCAGTACTTCTGACTGGACATCGGATATGATGCTGAAGGAAACTTGCACTGATGAATAGCAACTCACCAAGTATCTAAAAACTCACAAAATATGCTTCATAATATAGAGAGAGAAAGAGAGAAAACTTATATTTTTGGTGTGATTTTCAATTCTAACTTAGCCCTCTATTTATAGGAAAATTTTGGTAGGTTTGACCTGCAACCTAATGGCTTTACCTGCTACTATTCCCACCCACCACATTTGAAATATAATTCAGCACATTTCTTCACCAACCACAAGTGGGGCCCACCAATTCTAGAATTTTCCACCAAAATGATAAACTCCGAAAATTTAACAATTTCTGAACCAGTCATCTCGTAAAATTCATAACAAATCATACATTCATTTTTAACGATTCAAAATTTGTGGACATATACTCAACTTATATATGTATAACATATCCAAAAATTACCACTATCCAACGGTCGGATTAAAAATTATAACCCCCGCAAAATATCTAAAAAACCCTGATTTTTAATACCTCCATTCCGACAAAAATACTGATAAAAATCTCAACATTAACTCCTTCATTTTTTAACCACAAAAATATATCCCTCATTTATATCCACATAAAATAAATATTTTCTTATCATATAAATCAATAATTAATTATTCACAAATAATATTACAGAATCACATTTATGACAACCAGACCGTTCCCAGGAAAGAGGGGGCTTTCCAATAAGAATTTCTCCTTACTGGCGCGCAATTAGATGACCAAACCTCTCCTTAGACAGAACTTTCTAGACATTGACAATAATGTTATCTAATAATATTATTCAAATAATATGAATTATTGATCTGATAATGGAAAATACTGTGCAGCAACAATTATTGAAACAACAATAATATAAAATATCAATGCAACAATTATTGAATCAATAAAATAAAATATTGAACAGTAATTACTGTAACAATTATTGAGTAGTGCCTTCTTACGTAAGAATCAATAATTTCAAAAATACTATGCAATACCGTGTGCTACTGTGCAATAACGCGTATTACTGTATTTTAACCACCGGGTATTCCAACAGTGTTAACGGTAACAACTACGCCGTTATTTGTAAAAACTTAAATTTTTGTCGTTATCGTCATCCGACAGTTATTCGTTATGGGGCCCACAAATAGCTACGCCGTCGTACGAATATTCCCCGACAGAAAGAATATTCTACGACCAAACGAATATTCCCCGACAACAATGATTATTTTATAACCACTTGCTTATTTTGAAAAAAATATTCACATTTCACCCATAACTTTAAACTTTTATCAATTTAACCATTTACTGAATAGTAATTATAAGAAAAATTGAATACTTTTATTTCATAAAATTCGGGGTCTTACAATCTCCCCTCCTTATGAAATTTCGTCCCCGAAATTTACGTACCTGGTATTTCAAAGAGTTGAGAATACCTTCCTTTCATTTCAAATTCCATCTTCTCTGTCATCATAATTTCTCCATTGCTCATCTCCTGTATTTCAAATAACATTCTAGAATACAGCTTCAAAACAAGTGTTAATTTAACAAATTAACATATCACATAATATCCCGATATTATGACTGACCAACAAATAAGCTTAGGTAGGAAACACTAGCGAAGGATTTACTCATCTCTCCCCTCCTAGTTGTATTCCCCGATCTCCGCCAGAGATCATATCCCCAAGCTCTGATACCACCTGTGACAACCCCAAAATAGGTCCATTCCACCCAACCCATTCTGAGTCGTCAAATACATGGTACAGAAAATAACTACAACTTTATTACAACAATTGTCGTGCAAAATACAACAACACATATGCTGTGAGTTTGGATACAAATATATACCAAATGTGACTCATGTTCCAACCGTGGACATCACCTCACAATAACACCTTACATAAAGGTATAGTCAAAAACTGTTTTAGAAATTAGAATCTTTGGAAAGTGCTCAAGGAAACCTTCGTACATGGGAGGCCACGCGTCTAGGTTATGATAGATATCATATGGCCACAGAATTATCCTTGGTTGACCCAATAGACCCCAAAGAAAAACGAGAAGATTACTATCATATTCTTCCCAATGGTGAGTCTTCTCTTGACTTATCATTATCTCCACTGTCTCTAATTGAGAATTATACTTCAAACAAACACCAAGATTATATAGGTAGTGCCCATAGATATACTCAGCAAGTGGATGAGCACAATCCTGTCCTATGATGACACGAGGTTGTATGTCATTAGACATCTTGTATGATAGTGACAAAACACCCTTCCAACGTTGGGTTCGCCTCACCCTATTTTCTTCACCAAATATAACTACTAAATGATGACCACCGTTCTATTCCCTTGTTACCCCCGCTCGACCCAGCTACACTCTTATTACCTGAAAGGAATTGTGAAGCAAAAGGGTGAGCACAACTAGCTCAGTAAAGAATATCATGACTAAAGATAATTAAATTATCAATAGCCTTCATCAATAATAAATCAGAGATTTAGAACATATGGTAAATGATAAAAATTTCAACCATAGTTGCAGCGGAACGAGCAATCCATTAGAAGAGTCAAATAGACTATAAAGTCTATTATCTTCTCCATGTTAAAAATCCACCAACAATGTTTTATCCATGTAACATCACTCAACAGTTCCTTTCCACAATCATATGAATAACTCATAATCATAATTGTGACTATAAATTTTTCTTCGCACCCAGGACGAAGAATATTTTCATCACCTGTCTTTACCTGAAACATCAAAGATCATGGTTATACCAAATCACATTTCCTGTTCATAATCATACTAATAACTTCATCTTTGCACTACGGCCAAAGATATTCATTTGTATCACCAGTTGGTCATGTTTATCTCAACATCTGTTCATCTTTGCACTACTGGCCAAAGATATTCAACAACATGTCATCTTTGCACTACGGGCCAAAGATATTCATCAACAATTCATCTTTGCACTACAGGCCAAAGATATTCATCAACAATTCATCTTTGCACTACAGACCAAAGATATTCATCAATATTTCATCTTTGCACTACAGGCCAAAGATATTAATATCTCAAAGAAATATATAATCATTTCAGAATTTATATAAACAATAATTATAACCATGTTGATCAATTCACCTTTGCACTTAAGCTTAAGATATTCAATTATAAATTCAATGGTCATGATCATACCAGTCACAATTCAACTTTGCACTACAGGCCAAAGAGAACCCTAGTCATGATCATACCAATAATCTACCCATCTTTACACTCTAGTGAAAGAGAATTTCAACATCAGGGTTATAAAAATGTTATATATGATGATAAAAATAATATGATCAACATATAGTTTTAATCTCAAGAGTAATATTCGTAACTCATGAATAGTAACCCCGACACAAAAGATAGAAATTCTATAATAAAATCCATTACTATCCCTTACTATCCCTTACCTCAAAAGAGCAGTACTTCTGATCGGTATAAGGCTGAAGGAAACTTGCACTGATGAATAGAAACTCACAGAGTATCTAAATACTCACAAAATATGCTTCATAATATAGAGAGAGAAAGAGAGAAAGCTTATGTTTCTGGTGTGATTTTCAATTCTAACTTAGCCCTCTATTTATAGGAAAATTTTGGTAGGTTTGACCTGCAACCTGATGGCTTTACCTGCTACTATTCCCACCCACCACATTTGAAATATAATTCAGCACATTTCTTCACCAACCACAAGTGGGGCCCACCAATTCTAGAATTTTCCACCAAAATGATAAACTCCGAAAATTCAACAATTTCCGAACCAGTCATCTCGTAAAATTCATAATAAATCATACGTTCATTTTTAACGGTTCAAAATTTGTGGGCATATACTCAACTTATATATGTATAACATATCCAAAAATTACCACGATCCAACGGTCGGATTAAAAATTATAACCTCCGCAAAATATCTCAAAAATCCTGATTTTTAATACCTCCATTCCGACAAAAATACGGATAAAAATCTCAACATTAACTCCTTCATTTTTTAACCACAAAAATATATCCCTCATTTATATTCTCATAAAATAAATATTTCCTTATCATATGAATCAATAATTAATTATTCACAAATAATATTACAGAATCACATTTATGACAACCAGGCCGTTCCCAGGAAAGAGGGGGCTTTCCAATAAGAATTTTTCCTTACTGGCGCGCAATTAGGTGACCAAACCTCTCCTTAGACAGAACTTTCTAGACATTGCCAATAATGCTATCTAATAATAGTATTCAAATAATATGAATTATTGATCTGATAATGGGAAATACTGTGCGGCAACAATTATTGAAACAACAATAATATAAAATATCAACGCAGCAATTATTGAATCAATAAAATAAAATATTGAACAGTAATTACTGTAACAATTATTGAGTAGTGCCTTCTTACGTAAGAATCAATAATTTCAAAAATACTATGCAATACCGTGTGCTTGTAACGACCCCAAAATAGGTCCATTCTATCCAACCCATTCTGAGTCGTCAAATACATGGTACAGAAAATAACTACAACTCTATTACAACAATTATCGTACAAAATACAACAACACATATGCTGTGAGTTTGAATACAAATATATACCAAATGTGACACATGTCCCAACCGTGGACAGCACCTCACAGTAACACCTTACATAAGGGTATAGTCAAAAACTGTTTTAGAAACTAGAATATTTAGGAAGTGCTCAAGGAAACCTTCGTACATGGGAGGCCATGCTTCTAGGTTATGATAGATATCATATGGCCACAGAATTATCCTTGGTTGACCTAATAGACCCCAAAGAAAAATGAGAAGATTACTATCATATTCTTCCCAATGGTGAGTCTTCTCTTGACTTATCATTATCTCCACTGTCTCTAATTGAGAATTATACTTCAAACAAATACCAAGATTATATAGGTAGTGCTTGTAGATATACTCGGCAAGTGGATGAGCACAACCCTGTCTTATGATGACACGAGGTTGTATGTCATTAGACATCTTGTATGATAGTAACAAAACACCCTTCCAACGTTGGGTTCGCTTCACCCTAGATGATTCCCTAAATATAACTACTAAATGATGACCAACGTTCTATTCCCTTGTTACCCCCACTCGACCCAGCTACACTCTTATTACCTGAAAGGAAATGTGAAGCAAAAGGGTGAGCACAACTAGCTCAGTAAAGAATATCATGACTAAAGATAATTAAATTATCAATAGCCTTCATCAATAATAAATCAGAGATTTAGAACATATGGTAAATGATAAAAATTTCAACCATAGTTGCAGCGGAACATGCAATCCATTAGAAGAGTCAAATAGACCATAAAGTCCATTATCTCTTCCATGTTAAAAATCCACCAACAATGTTTTATCCATGTAACATCACTCAATAGTTCCTTTCCACAATCATATGAATAACTCATAATCATAATTGTGACTATAAATTTTTCTTCGCACCCAGGACGAAGAATATTTTCATCACCTGTCTTTACCTGAAACATCAAAGATCATGGTTATACCAAATCACAGTTCCTGTTTATAATCATACTAACAAATCCATCTTTGCACTACGGGCCAAAGATATTCATCAACAAACCATCTTTGCACTACAGGCCAAAGATATTCAACAACAGCTCATCTTTACACTACAGGCCAAAGATATTCATCAACAGGCCATCTTTGCACTACATGCCAAAGATATTCATTAACAATTCATATTTGCACTACAGGCCAAATATATTCATATCTCAAAGAAATATATAATCATTTCAGAATTTATATAAACAATAATTATAACCATGTTGATCAATTCACCTTTGCACTTAAGCTTAAGATATTCAATTATAAATTCAATGGTCATGATCATACCAGTCACAATTCAACTTTGCACTACAGGCCAAAGAGAACCCTAGTCATGATCATACCAATAATCTATCCATCTTTACACTCCAGTGAAAGAGAATTTCAACATCAGGGTTATAAAAATGTTATATATGATAATAAAAATAATATGATCAACATATAGTTTTAATCTCAAGAGTAATATTCGTAACTCATGAATAGTAACCCCGACACAAAAGATAGAAATTCTACAATAAAATTCATACCAATATTTCGGTATAATGATATTGAAAGAATAACATTACTTAAATTTATAAACAATTTATTTTAATTGTTTACACTTTACTAATTAATGTATTTAATCATCATAAAATGCCAACTCTTACAATTTCATCATCAATAACCAAAACCCTCATCAAAAATCTGCATATACCTCATATATAGGATTCTCAAGCCATAAAATCCTATTTTCCAATTTTCTTACTTCACAAAACATATTTAATTCATTTACTCATAACTAGATCATTTTCATGAAAAATACCAAATCAGTTCTAAAAATATTTCTTTTCTGAGATTTAGTATAATATAGTCCCATAGTGAACATATATTTTTCTCAGAATTTTTAAAAGTCATTTACTATTTTTCATATGGCCAAAATAGCCGAATATTTAGACATTTATCAAAAATTGTACTTTTGTCTAAAAATTCTGAAATTTACAGAGTATACTTCTATCATATACATGTACTCCCAATAAAAATTTCATCAATTTTGAAGTTAACCACAAGGAATTATAAGCTGTTACTTCTAAAATAGTCTTTTCTCATAAAATTCATAACTCTCAATCTATACATCCAAAAATTACCATTTTTGGACACAATCAAGAAAACTCATCAAAATATCATTTCAAATTTTTCCAGAATTTTTGAAGATCAGAAAAATTACGAAACTGAAAATCATAACAACCCTTAAAATCCCTTAATATCCCTTACTATCACTTACTATCCCTTACTATCCCTTACCTCAAAAGAGCAGTACTTCTGACTGGATATCGGATATGATGCTGAAGAAAACTTGCACTGATGAATAGCAACTCACCAAGTATCTAAAAACTCATAAAATATGCTTTATAATATAGAGAGAGAAAGAGAGAAAGCTTATGTTTTTGGTGTGATTTTCAATTCTAACTTAGCCCTCTATTTATAGGAAAATTTTGGTAGGTTTGACCTGCAACCTGATGGCTTTACCTGCTACTATTCCCACCCACCACATTTGAAATATAATTCAGCACATTTCTTCACCAACCACAAGTGGGGCCCACCAATTCTAGAATTTTCCACCAAAATGATAAACTCCGAAAATTCAACAATTTCTGAACCAGTCATCTCGTAAAATTCATAACAAATCATACGTTCATTTTTAACGGTTCAAAATTTGTGGACATATACTCAACTTATATATGTATAACATATCCAAAAATTACCACGATCCAACGGTCGGATTAAAAATTATAACCCCCGCAAAATATCTCAAAAACCCTGATTTGATTTTCAATACCTCCGTTCCGACAAAAATACAGATAAAACACCTCAACATTAACTCCTTCATTTTTTAACCACAAAAATATATCCCTCATTTATATCCACATAAAATAAATATTTTCTTATCATATGAATCAATAATTAATTATTCACAAATAATATTACAGAATCACATTTATGACAACCAGGCCGTTCCCAGGAAAGAGGGGGCTTTCCAATAAGGATTTTTCCTTACTGGCGCGCAATTAGATGACCAAACCTCTCCTTAGACAGAACTTTCTAGACATTGCCAATAATGCTATCTAATAATACTATTCAAATAATATGAATTATTGATCTGATAATGAAAAATACTGTGCAGCAACAATTATTGAACAACAATAATATAAAATTTCAACGTAGCAATTATTGAATCAATAAAATAAAATATTGAACAGTAATTACTGTAACAATTATTGAGTAGTGTCTTCTTACGTAAGAATCAATAATTTTAAAAATACTATGCAATACCGTGTGCTACTGTGCAATAACGCGTATTACTGTATTTTAACCACCGGGTATTCCAACAGTGTTAACGGTAACAACTACGCCGTTATTTTTAAAAACTCAAATTTGTCATTTTCCTTCACCCGACATTTATTCGTTATGGGGCCCACAAATAGCTGCGCCGTCGTACGAATATTCTCCGACAAAAAGAATATTCCACGACCAAACGAATATTCCCCGACAACAATGATTATTTTATAACCACTTGCTTATTTTGAAAAAAAATCATATTTCACTCATAACTTTAACATTTATCAATTTAACCATTTACTGAATAGTAATTATAAGAAAAATTGAATACTTTTATTTCATAAAATTCGGGGTCTTACAATCTCCCCTCCTTATGAAATTTCGTCCCCGAAATTTACGTACCTGGTATTTCAAAGAGTTGAGAATACCTTCCTTTCATTTCAGATTCCATCTTTCCTGTCATCATAATTTCTCCATTGCTCATCTCCTGTATTTCAAATATCATTCTAGAATACAGCTTCAAAACAAGGGTTAATTTAACAAATTAACATATCACATAATATCCCGATATTATGACTGACCAACAAATAAGCTTAGGTAGGACACACTAGCGAAGGATTTACTCGTCTCTCCCCTCCTAGTTGTATTCCCCGATCTCCGCCAGAGATCATATCCCTAAGCTCTGATACCAAATGTAACTCTGGACACCAACCTATGTCAGCACCTTACATTGATACCTATCAGTTTGCCACCGCAGAACGGCGTCCCCTACGGAGAGTCTGGCTTCGGTGCATCCCCCATCAACAGGAAGTCACCAGCGAGAGGCTCGGGGCTCTTTACTTATAGCTCTGATACCACCTGTGACAAATGTCCCATCAGTGGACAGCACCTCACAGTAACACCTTACATAAGGGTATAGTCAAAAACTGTTTTAGAAACTAGAATATTTGGGAAGTGCTCAAGGAAACCTTCGTACATGGGAGGCCATGCTTCTAGGTTATGATAGATATCATATGGCCACAGAATTATCCTTGGTTGACCCAATAGACCCCAAAGAAAAACGAGAAGATTACTATCATATTCTTCCCAATGGTGAGTCTTCTCTTGACTTATCATTATCTCCACTGTCTCTAATTGAGAATTATACTTCAAACAAATACCAAGATTATATAGGTAGTGCTTGTAGATATACTCGGCAAGTGGATGAGCACAACCCTGTCTTATGATGACACGAGGTTGTATGTCATTAGACATCTTGTATGATAGTAACAAAACACCCTTCCAACGTTGGGTTCGCTTCACCCTAGATGATTCCCCAAATATAACTACTAAATGATGACCAACGTTCTATTCCCTTGTTACCCCCACTCGACCCAGCTACACTCTTATTACCTGAAAGGAAATGTGAAGCAAAAGGGTGAGCACAACTAGCTCAGTAAAGCATATCATGACTAAAGATAATTAAATTATCAATAGCCTTCATCAATAATAAATCAGAGATTTAGAACATATGGTAAATGATAAAAATTTCAACCATAGTTGCAGCGGAACATGCAATCCATTAGAAGAGTCAAATAGACCATAAAGTCCATTATCTCTTCCATGTTAAAAATCCACCAACAATGTTTTATCCATGTAACATCACTCAATAGTTCCTTTCCACAATCATATGAATAACTCATAATCATAATTGTGACTATAAATTTTTCTTCGCACCCAGGACGAAGAATATTTTCATCACCTGTCTTTACCTGAAACATCAAAGATCATGGTTATACCAAATCACAGTTCCTGTTTATAATCATACTAACAAATCCATCTTTGCACTACGGGCCAAAGATATTCATCAACAAACCATCTTTGCACTACAGGCCAAAGATATTCAACAACAGCTCATCTTTACACTACAGGCCAAAGATATTCATCAACAGGCCATCTTTGCACTACATGCCAAAGATATTCATTAACAATTCATATTTGCACTACAGGCCAAATATATTCATATCTCAAAGAAATATATAATCATTTCAGAATTTATATAAACAATAATTATAACCATGTTGATCAATTCACCTTTGCACTTAAGCTTAAGATATTCAATTATAAATTCAATGGTCATGATCATACCAGTCACAATTCAACTTTGCACTACAGGCCAAAGAGAACCCTAGTCATGATCATACCAATAATCTATCCATCTTTACACTCCAGTGAAAGAGAATTTCAACATCAGGGTTATAAAAATGTTATATATGATAATAAAAATAATATGATCAACATATAGTTTTAATCTCAAGAGTAATATTCGTAACTCATGAATAGTAACCCCGACACAAAAGATAGAAATTCTACAATAAAATTCATACCAATATTTCGGTATAATGATATTGAAAGAATAACATTACTTAAATTTATAAACAATTTATTTTAATTGTTTACACTTTACTAATTAATGTATTTAATCATCATAAAATGCCAACTCTTACAATTTCATCATCAATAACCAAAACCCTCATCAAAAATCTGCATATACCTCATATATAGGATTCTCAAGCCATAAAATCCTATTTTCTAATTTTCTTACTTCACAAAACATATTTAATTCATTTACTCATAACTAGATCATTTTCATGAAAAATACCAAATCAGTTCTAAAAATATTTCTTTTCTGAGATTTAGTATAATATAGTCCCATAGTGAACATATATTTTTCTCAGAATTTTTAAAAGTCATTTACTATTTTTCATATGGCCAAAATAGCCGAATATTTAGACATTTATCAAAAATTGTACTTTTGTCTAAAAATTCTGAAATTTACAGAGTATACTTCTATCATATACATGTACTCCCAATAAAAATTTCATCAATTTTGAAGTTAACCACAAGGAATTATAAGCTGTTACTTCTAAAATAGTCTTTTCTCATAAAATTCATAACTCTCAATCTATACATCCAAAAATTACCATTTTTGGACACAATCAAGAAAACTCATCAAAATATCATTTCAAATTTTTCCAGAATTTTTGAAGATCAGAAAAATTACGAAACTGAAAATCATAACAACCCTTAAAATCCCTTAATATCCCTTACTATCACTTACTATCCCTTACTATCCCTTACCTCAAAAGAGCAGTACTTCTGACTGGATATCGGATATGATGCTGAAGAAAACTTGCACTGATGAATAGCAACTCACCAAGTATCTAAAAACTCATAAAATATGCTTTATAATATAGAGAGAGAAAGAGAGAAAGCTTATGTTTTTGGTGTGATTTTCAATTCTAACTTAGCCCTCTATTTATAGGAAAATTTTGGTAGGTTTGACCTGCAACCTGATGGCTTTACCTGCTACTATTCCCACCCACCACATTTGAAATATAATTCAGCACATTTCTTCACCAACCACAAGTGGGGCCCACCAATTCTAGAATTTTCCACCAAAATGATAAACTCCGAAAATTCAACAATTTCTGAACCAGTCATCTCGTAAAATTCATAACAAATCATACGTTCATTTTTAACGGTTCAAAATTTGTGGACATATACTCAACTTATATATGTATAACATATCCAAAAATTACCACGATCCAACGGTCGGATTAAAAATTATAACCCCCGCAAAATATCTCAAAAACCCTGATTTGATTTTCAATACCTCCGTTCCGACAAAAATACAGATAAAACACCTCAACATTAACTCCTTCATTTTTTAACCACAAAAATATATCCCTCATTTATATCCACATAAAATAAATATTTTCTTATCATATGAATCAATAATTAATTATTCACAAATAATATTACAGAATCACATTTATGACAACCAGACCGTTCCCAGGAAAGAGGGGGCTTTCCAATAAGGATTTTTCCTTACTGGCGCGCAATTAGATGACCAAACCTCTCCTTAGACAGAACTTTCTAGACATTGCCAATAATGCTATCTAATAATACTATTCAAATAATATGAATTATTGATCTGATAATGGAAAATACTGTGCAGCAACAATTATTGAACAACAATAATATAAAATTTCAACGTAGCAATTATTGAATCAATAAAATAAAATATTGAACAGTAATTACTGTAACAATTATTGAGTAGTGTCTTCTTACGTAAGAATCAATAATTTTAAAAATACTATGCAATACCGTGTGCTACTGTGCAATAACGCGTATTACTGTATTTTAACCACCGGGTATTCCAACAGTGTTAACGGTAACAACTACGCCGTTATTTTTAAAAACTCAAATTTGTCATTTTCCTTCACCCGACATTTATTCGTTATGGGGCCCACAAATAGCTGCGCCGTCGTACGAATATTCTCCGACAAAAAGAATATTCCACGACCAAACGAATATTCCCCGACAACAATGATTATTTTATAACCACTTGCTTATTTTGAAAAAAAATCATATTTCACTCATAACTTTAACATTTATCAATTTAACCATTTACTGAATAGTAATTATAAGAAAAATTGAATACTTTTATTTCATAAAATTCGGGGTCTTACAGTGCTACTGTGCAATAACGCGTATTACTGTATTTTAACCACCGGGTATTCCAACAGTGTTAACGGTAACAACTACGCCGTTATTTGTAAAAACTCAAATTTGTCGTTTTCTTCACCCGACAGTTATTCGTTATGGGGCCCACAAATGGCTGCGCCGTCGTACGAATATTTCCCGACAGAAAGAATATTCCACGACCAAACGAATATTCCCCGACAACAATGATTATTTTATAACCACTTGCTTATTTTGAAAAAAAAATCATATTTCACTCATAACTTTAAACTTTTATCAATTTAACCATTTACTGAATAGTAATTATAAGAAAAATCGAATACTTTTATTTCATAAAATTCGGGGTCTTACAATCTCCCCTCCTTATGAAATTTCGTCCCCGAAATTTACGTACCTGGTATTTCAAAGAGTTGAGAATACCTTGCTTTCATTTCAGATTCCATCTTTCCTGTCATCATAATTTCTTCATTGCTCATCTCCTGTGTTTCAGATATCATTCTAGAATATAGCTTCAAAACAAGGGTAAATTTAACAAATTAACATATCACATAATATCCCGATATTATGTCTGACCAACAAATAAGCTTAGGTAGGACACACTAGCGAAGGATTTACTCATCTCTCCCCTCCTAGTTATATTCCCCGATCTCCGCCAGAGATCATATCCCTAAGCTCTGATACCACCTGTGACAACCCCAAAATAGGTCCATTCCACCCAACCCATTCTGAGTCGTCAAATACATGGTACAGAAAATAACTACAACTTTATTACAACAATTGTCGTGCAAAATACAACAACACATATGCTGTGAGTTTGGATACAAATATATACCAAATGTGACTCATGTTCCAACCGTGGACATCACCTCACAATAACACCTTACATAAAGGTATAGTCAAAAACTGTTTTAGAAATTAGAATCTTTGGAAAGTGCTCAAGGAAACCTTCGTACATGGGAGGCCACGCGTCTAGGTTATGATAGATATCATATGGCCACAGAATTATCCTTGGTTGACCCAATAGACCCCAAAGAAAAACGAGAAGATTACTATCATATTCTTCCCAATGGTGAGTCTTCTCTTGACTTATCATTATCTCCACTGTCTCTAATTGAGAATTATACTTCAAACAAACACCAAGATTATATAGGTAGTGCCCATAGATATACTCAGCAAGTGGATGAGCACAATCCTGTCCTATGATGACACGAGGTTGTATGTCATTAGACATCTTGTATGATAGTGACAAAACACCCTTCCAACGTTGGGTTCGCCTCACCCTATTTTCTTCACCAAATATAACTACTAAATGATGACCACCGTTCTATTCCCTTGTTACCCCCGCTCGACCCAGCTACACTCTTATTACCTGAAAGGAATTGTGAAGCAAAAGGGTGAGCACAACTAGCTCAGTAAAGAATATCATGACTAAAGATAATTAAATTATCAATAGCCTTCATCAATAATAAATCAGAGATTTAGAACATATGGTAAATGATAAAAATTTCAACCATAGTTGCAGCGGAACGAGCAATCCATTAGAAGAGTCAAATAGACTATAAAGTCTATTATCTTCTCCATGTTAAAAATCCACCAACAATGTTTTATCCATGTAACATCACTCAACAGTTCCTTTCCACAATCATATGAATAACTCATAATCATAATTGTGACTATAAATTTTTCTTCGCACCCAGGACGAAGAATATTTTCATCACCTGTCTTTACCTGAAACATCAAAGATCATGGTTATACCAAATCACATTTCCTGTTCATAATCATACTAATAACTTCATCTTTGCACTACGGCCAAAGATATTCATTTGTATCACCAGTTGGTCATGTTTATCTCAACATCTGTTCATCTTTGCACTACTGGCCAAAGATATTCAACAACATGTCATCTTTGCACTACGGGCCAAAGATATTCATCAACAATTCATCTTTGCACTACAGGCCAAAGATATTCATCAACAATTCATCTTTGCACTACAGGCCAAAGATATTCATCAATATTTCATCTTTGCACTACAGGCCAAAGATATTAATATCTCAAAGAAATATATAATCATTTCAGAATTTATATAAACAATAATTATAACCATGTTGATCAATTCACCTTTGCACTTAAGCTTAAGATATTCAATTATAAATTCAATGGTCATGATCATACCAGTCACAATTCAACTTTGCACTACAGGCCAAAGAGAACCCTAGTCATGATCATACCAATAATCTACCCATCTTTACACTCTAGTGAAAGAGAATTTCAACATCAGGGTTATAAAAATGTTATATATGATGATAAAAATAATATGATCAACATATAGTTTTAATCTCAAGAGTAATATTCGTAACTCATGAATAGTAACCCCGACACAAAAGATAGAAATTCTATAATAAAATCCATTACTATCCCTTACTATCCCTTACCTCAAAAGAGCAGTACTTCTGATCGGTATAAGGCTGAAGGAAACTTGCACTGATGAATAGAAACTCACAGAGTATCTAAATACTCACAAAATATGCTTCATAATATAGAGAGAGAAAGAGAGAAAGCTTATGTTTCTGTTGTGATTTTCAATTCTAACTTAGCCCTCTATTTATAGGAAAATTTTGGTAGGTTTGACCTGCAACCTGATGGCTTTACCTGCTACTATTCCCACCCACCACATTTGAAATATAATTCAGCACATTTCTTCACCAACCACAAGTGGGGCCCACCAATTCTAGAATTTTTCACCAAAATGATAAACTCCGAAAATTCAACAATTTCCGAACCAGTCATCTCGTAAAATTCATAATAAATCATACGTTCATTTTTAACGGTTCAAAATTTGTGGGCATATACTCAACTTATATATGTATAACATATCCAAAAATTACCACGATCCAACGGTCGGATTAAAAATTATAACCTCCGCAAAATATCTCAAAAACCCTGATTTTTAATACCTCCATTCCGACAAAAATACGGATAAAAATCTCAACATTAACTCCTTCATTTTTTAACCACAAAAATATATCCCTCATTTATATTCTCATAAAATAAATATTTCCTTATCATATGAATCAATAATTAATTATTCACAAATAATATTACAGAATCACATTTATGACAACCAGGCCGTTCCCAGGAAAGAGGGGGCTTTCCAATAAGAATTTTTCCTTACTGGCGCGCAATTAGGTGACCAAACCTCTCCTTAGACAGAACTTTCTAGACATTGCCAATAATGCTATCTAATAATAGTATTCAAATAATATGAATTATTGATCTGATAATGGAAAATACTGTGCGGCAACAATTATTGAAACAACAATAATATAAAATATCAACGCAGCAATTATTGAATCAATAAAATAAAATATTGAACAGTAATTACTGTAACAATTATTGAGTAGTGCCTTCTTACGTAAGAATCAATAATTTCAAAAATACTATGCAATACCGTGTGCTACTGTGCAATAACGCGTATTACTGTATTTTAACCACCGGGTATTCCAACAGTGTTAACGGTAACAACTACGCCGTTATTTGTAAAAACTCAAATTTGTCGTTTTCTTCACCCGACAGTTATTCGTTATGGGGCCCACAAATGGCTGCGCCGTCGTACGAATATTTCCCGACAGAAAGAATATTCCACGACCAAACGAATATTCCCCGACAACAATGATTATTTTATAACCACTTGCTTATTTTGAAAAAAAATCATATTTCACTCATAACTTTAAACTTTTATCAATTTAACCATTTACTGAATAGTAATTATAAGAAAAATTGAATACTTTTATTTCATAAAATTCGGGGTCTTACAATCTCCCCTCCTTATGAAATTTCGTCCCCGAAATTTACGTACCTGGTATTTCAAAGAGTTGAGAATACCTTCCTTTCATTTCAAATTCCATCTTCTCTGTCATCATAATTTCTCCATTGCTCATCTCCTGTATTTCAAATAACATTCTAGAATACAGCTTCAAAACAAGTGTTAATTTAACAAATTAACATATCACATAATATCCCGATATTATGACTGACCAACAAATAAGCTTAGGTAGGAAACACTAGCGAAGGATTTACTCATCTCTCCCCTCCTAGTTGTATTCCCCGATCTCCGCCAGAGATCATATCCCCAAGCTCTGATACCACCTGTGACAACCCCAAAATAGGTCCATTCCACCCAACCCATTCTGAGTCGTCAAATACATGGTACAGAAAATAACTACAACTTTATTACAACAATTGTCGTGCAAAATACAACAACACATATGCTGTGAGTTTGGATACAAATATATACCAAATGTGACTCATGTTCCAACCGTGGACATCACCTCACAATAACACCTTACATAAAGGTATAGTCAAAAACTGTTTTAGAAATTAGAATCTTTGGAAAGTGCTCAAGGAAACCTTCGTACATGGGAGGCCACGCGTCTAGGTTATGATAGATATCATATGGCCACAGAATTATCCTTGGTTGACCCAATAGACCCCAAAGAAAAACGAGAAGATTACTATCATATTCTTCCCAATGGTGAGTCTTCTCTTGACTTATCATTATCTCCACTGTCTCTAATTGAGAATTATACTTCAAACAAACACCAAGATTATATAGGTAGTGCCCATAGATATACTCAGCAAGTGGATGAGCACAATCCTGTCCTATGATGACACGAGGTTGTATGTCATTAGACATCTTGTATGATAGTGACAAAACACCCTTCCAACGTTGGGTTCGCCTCACCCTATTTTCTTCACCAAATATAACTACTAAATGATGACCACCGTTCTATTCCCTTGTTACCCCCGCTCGACCCAGCTACACTCTTATTACCTGAAAGGAATTGTGAAGCAAAAGGGTGAGCACAACTAGCTCAGTAAAGAATATCATGACTAAAGATAATTAAATTATCAATAGCCTTCATCAATAATAAATCAGAGATTTAGAACATATGGTAAATGATAAAAATTTCAACCATAGTTGCAGCGGAACGAGCAATCCATTAGAAGAGTCAAATAGACTATAAAGTCTATTATCTTCTCCATGTTAAAAATCCACCAACAATGTTTTATCCATGTAACATCACTCAACAGTTCCTTTCCACAATCATATAAATAACTCATAATCATAATTGTGACTATAAATTTTTCTTCGCACCCAGGACGAAGAATATTTTCATCACCTGTCTTTACCTGAAACATCAAAGATCATGGTTATACCAAATCACATTTCCTGTTCATAATCATACTAATAACTTCATCTTTGCACTACGGCCAAAGATATTCATTTGTATCACCAGTTGGTCATGTTTATCTCAACATCTGTTCATCTTTGCACTACTGGCCAAAGATATTCAACAACATGTCATCTTTGCACTACGGGCCAAAGATATTCATCAACAATTCATCTTTGCACTACAGGCCAAAGATATTCATCAACAATTCATCTTTGCACTACAGACCAAAGATATTCATCAATATTTCATCTTTGCACTACAGGCCAAAGATATTAATATCTCAAAGAAATATATAATCATTTCAGAATTTATATAAACAATAATTATAACCATGTTGATCAATTCACCTTTGCACTTAAGCTTAAGATATTCAATTATAAATTCAATGGTCATGATCATACCAGTCACAATTCAACTTTGCACTACAGGCCAAAGAGAACCCTAGTCATGATCATACCAATAATCTACCCATCTTTACACTCTAGTGAAAGAGAATTTCAACATCAGGGTTATAAAAATGTTATATATGATGATAAAAATAATATGATCAACATATAGTTTTAATCTCAAGAGTAATATTCGTAACTCATGAATAGTAACCCCGACACAAAAGATAGAAATTCTATAATAAAATCCATTACTATCCCTTACTATCCCTTACCTCAAAAGAGCAGTACTTCTGATCGGTATAAGGCTGAAGGAAACTTGCACTGATGAATAGAAACTCACAGAGTATCTAAATACTCACAAAATATGCTTCATAATATAGAGAGAGAAAGAGAGAAAGCTTATGTTTCTGGTGTGATTTTCAATTCTAACTTAGCCCTCTATTTATAGGAAAATTTTGGTAGGTTTGACCTGCAACCTGATGGCTTTACCTGCTACTATTCCCACCCACCACATTTGAAATATAATTCAGCACATTTCTTCACCAACCACAAGTGGGGCCCACCAATTCTAGAATTTTCCACCAAAATGATAAACTCCGAAAATTCAACAATTTCCGAACCAGTCATCTCGTAAAATTCATAATAAATCATACGTTCATTTTTAACGGTTCAAAATTTGTGGGCATATACTCAACTTATATATGTATAACATATCCAAAAATTACCACGATCCAACGGTCGGATTAAAAATTATAACCTCCGCAAAATATCTCAAAAACCCTGATTTTTAATACCTCCATTCCGACAAAAATACGGATAAAAATCTCAACATTAACTCCTTCATTTTTTAACCACAAAAATATATCCCTCATTTATATTCTCATAAAATAAATATTTCCTTATCATATGAATCAATAATTAATTATTCACAAATAATATTACAGAATCACATTTATGACAACCAGGCCGTTCCCAGGAAAGAGGGGGCTTTCCAATAAGAATTTTTCCTTACTGGCGCGCAATTAGGTGACCAAACCTCTCCTTAGACAGAACTTTCTAGACATTGCCAATAATTCTATCTAATAATAGTATTCAAATAATATGAATTATTGATCTGATAATGGGAAATACTGTGCGGCAACAATTATTGAAACAACAATAATATAAAATATCAACGCAGCAATTATTGAATCAATAAAATAAAATATTGAACAGTAATTACTGTAACAATTATTGAGTAGTGCCTTCTTACGTAAGAATCAATAATTTCAAAAATACTATGCAATACCGTGTGCTACTGTGCAATAACGCGTATTACTGTATTTTAACCACCGGATATTCCAACAGTGTTAACGGTAACAACTACGCCGTTATTTATAAAAACTCAAATTTGTCGTTTTCTTCACCCGACAGTTGTTCGTTATGGGGCCCACAAATGGCTGCGCCGTCGTACGAATATTTCCCGACAGAAAGAATATTCCACGACCAAACGAATATTCCCCGACAACAATGATTATTTTATAACCACTTGCTTATTTTGAAAAAAAATCATATTTCACTCATAACTTTAAACTTTTATCAATTTAACCATTTACTGAATAGTAATTATAAGAAAAATTGAATACTTTTATTTCATAAAATTAGGGGTCTTACAATCCTCATGTTTATAAAATGTTGAAAGTCATCTGTGGCCTGTAGTGCATAGGTGGACTTGGTATGATTGTGACCAGGGATTATTCGGTATATTCATGACCGTAATGTCCTCATTGGCCCGTAGTGCATTGATGGACAGTTGTTGGCGTGATCATGACCATTAATGAATACATGAATATCCTTGGCCGTAGTACAGGGGTGATTCAATGATGTGGATTGCTTTATTAAGCTGAGTCCCAGCGATAACAGTGTTAAAAAACCTTTTAAATCATAGAAGATAGTAGATTTTATTTTCTACTTGACTCTTTTAATGGATTGTTTGTTCCGCTGCAGTTAAACTTGATGTTCGTTATATTTTATCAGTTTAACACTGTTGAAGGCTAATGATAATTTATTCTGCATTATCTTAGTCATAATATTTCTTACTGGGCTAGTTGAGCTCACCCTTTCTTTCACTCTTCTCTTCAGGAAATGAGAATATAGCTGGGACGAGTCGGGGAACGGAGTGATGAACCAGATGATAGTATTAGTAGTCCTCACTATTCTGTTAAATAGTGTGACAATAATTATAATGAGGACTCCTTTTGAGTTTGTGTAGTCTCTAGTAGACAATAATTGTATTCAAACTCACAGTTATGTTTTGTCGTATTGTACAGGACAGTTGTATTAGTAAGTTGTATTTGTATTCTGTACCATGTATCTGACAACCCAAGATGGGTGATGTATACCTAATTTTGGGGGCGTCACAGTTGGTATCAGAGCTTAGGGATATGATCCTGGCTAAGATGTGAGAATAGAACAAGGAGGGGAGAGACGGGGAATTCCTTCGCTAGTATGACCTACCTAAGTTTATTTGCATGGTATTTAATTGGTCGGTCAGAATATAAGGATAATATATGACATATCAATTAACTTTTGTTTTGTGGCAGTATCTGAAAATGGCATCCGAGAATGTTGAAAATAGCAATAGAGCACAGGCGACTGTTGATTCACCACATATTAATAATCGGGATAATGTGCATCAGGAAGGCGACAATCCTCATGCAAACAACAATACTGACCAAATGATGAATGATGGAATGTTCAGAAGCTTTATGTAGTTCGTACAACAGCAGGCGAGAGCGGCTCCAGTCCAAAATATAGGTGGAAACACTAAAAATTCTCGGACGGTCACCGCTAAACAGTTCAAGGAGCTGGAACCACCAGAGTTTAAGGGAGAGTCAAAACCACTTATAGCGGAAACATGGATAAAGCATATTACCAAGATATTTGATGTCTTGGGTTGCTCCGAGGAGCAAAAGGTTCCCTTTGCCGCCTTTATGTTGCGAGGAGAGGCAGATTACTGGTGGGAATCGATTAAGCGTACTCAACCTGCCGCACTGAAGATGACCTGGGAGAAGTTCCAAGAGCTGTTTAACGACAAATACTTTCCCGAGAGTATTCGTCACATGAAGGAGGTGGAGTTCATCAAATTAGAGCAGAATAATATGACCGTGTCGCAGTATGAGGCTAAATTTGCTGAGTTGTCCCGGTTTGCGTCCCACTTGGTGGATAATGAAGAGCGAATGACACGAATGTTTTTACGAGGTTTAAAACCTGAGATACGTCAACATCTTATTTCTCATAAACTGTGTTTGTATTCAGATGTTGTGAATAGGGCTCAGTTAGTGGAGCGCGATAACGAGTCAACGCAACCAAAAGAGAGCAGTCGGCAAAATGATAATACCAGTGAGAGCAGTCATCGAAGCGGTGACAACAAGCGTGGAGGGAATCAACAGGCCAAAAATGGTAACCACTTCGGTGGTAATCAGGGCCAAAATAATAAGAATGGTCATTTCAAGAAGAGGAGATTCAACAATGATGGAAAGACGTCAGCACCAACACTCGTTGTTAAGGAAGGAGAGCGACCACCTATTATATGTTTCAAATGCGGAAGGGAGGGGCACATCAGTCCAAACTGCGTGATGCCATCTAAAGCATGTTATAATTGTGGAAGAGAAGGTCATTTAGCTTTATTTTGTCGTTTACCAAAAACAAGATCAGCCAGGATGGAGGCACCAAAGGCCGTCCCAGAAAAGTCAAAACCGGTAGTGCAAGGGAGAGCATTTGTTGTGACCTCCCAAAAAAGCAAGGAACCCGAATGAGGTCATCACGGGTAAGCTTATCATAAACTCTAACGAAGTCTATACTTTATTTAATACCGGTTCTACCCATTCTTTTATTTCTCCTACTTGCGCTCATCGATTAAATTTGACTCCGGAGAAATTAGACTTTGACTTATCTGTTGAAACTCCATTGGGAGAAACCTTCATTACATCCACGGTTTATAAGTCTTGTTTGGTTCAAGTTGGTACCCACACATTACCTGTCGATCTTATTTCATTAAAAATACTTGCATTTGATATGATTCTAGGGATTGATTGGTTAACTACTCATCATGAAAAAATTGATTATTTTCGTAAGGTTGTTAACTTTCATATTCTTAATCGACCTATTATGCGAATTCAAACAACCAAACCATTAAAATCAATCGCTGTCATCTCAAACCATAAAGCTATTCATTTATTAAAAAATAGATGTAAAGCTTTCTTAGCTCATGTCACGGATCTAAACAAAAATACGTCAGTTTTGAATGATATTTCTATTGTTAATAAATTTCCTGACGTATTACCTGAAGAACTTCCTGGCCTACCTCCAGAGCGTGAAATTGAATTTTGTATCGACCTTGAACGCGGTACAAAACCCATTTCCAAAGTCCCATATCGAATGGCTCCTATTGAACTTCAGGAGTTAAAGATCCAACTGCAGGAATTGTTAGACATTGGCTTTATTCGTCCTAGTACTTCTCCTTGGGGTGCTCCTGTTCTTTTCGTGAAGAAGAAAGATGGAAGTATGCGACTTTGTATCTATTATCGGGAGTTGAATCATGTCACCATCAAAACAGGTACCCATTATCACGTATTGATGACCTGTTTGACCAATTGCAAGGAGCACACTTCTTTTCAAAGATCGATCTTCGTTCTGGATATCATCAGCTGAAGGTTAGAACTGAGGATATTCCAAAGACGGCTTTCAGAACTCGGTACGGGCATTATGAATTCCTAGTCATGTCCTTTGGATTGACTAATGCTCCTGCTGCCTTCATGGATATGATGAACCGGGTATTTAAGGAATATTTGGATCACTTTGTGGTCGTCTTTATTGATGACATCCTTATTTATTCCAAAAGCCATGAAGATCATGAGCAACACTTGAGGCTGGTACTCCAAAAGCTTCGTGAATACAAGTTTTATGCCAAGTTGAAGAAATGCGAGTTCTGGCTGGAGGAGGTAGCATTCCTTGGGCACGTAGTATCAAGTCGTGGAATATCTGTTGACCCGGCAAAGATTGAAGCTATTCAAAGCTGGGAGCAACCTAAATCAGTAACCGAAGTACGTAGCTTTCTTGGTTTAGCTGGTTATTATCAGAGATTCGTGGAAGGATTTTCTCGAATCGCTACTCCATTAACTCAGCTGACTCGAAAAGATACAAAGTTCGGTTGGAGCGAAGAATGTGAGAAGAGTTTTCAAGAACTTAAAAGGAGACTCATTTCAGCACCTGTTCTGACAATACCATCTGGCTCGGAGGGATTTATCATCTAAAGTGATGCTTCGAGCAAAAGGTTGGGATGCATTCTCATGCAACATGGAAAAGTCATAGCCTATGCATCAAGACAACTCAAGGAATATGAGAGGAATTATCCTACTCATGATCTAGAGTTGGCAGCTGTTGTCTTTGCACTTAAAAGTCCTCATTGGCCCATAGTGCATTGATGGACAGTTGTTGGCATGATCATGACCATTAATGAATACACGAATATCCTTGGCCGTAGTGCAGGGGTGATTCGATGATGTAGATTATTTTATTAAGCTGAGTCCCAGCGATAACAGTGCTGAAAAACCTTTTAAATCATAGAAGATAGTATATTTTATTTTCTACTTGACTCTTTTAATGGATTCCTTGTTCCGCTGCAGTTAAACTTGATGTTCGTTATATTTTATTAGTTTAACACTGTTGAAGGCTAATGATAATTTATTCTGCATTATCTTAGTCATAATATTTCTTACTGGGCTAGTTGAGCTCACCCTTACTTTCACTCTTCTCTTCAGGAAATGAGAATATAGTTGGGACGAGTCGGAAAACGGAGTGATGAACCAGATGATAGTATAAGTAGTCCTCACTATTCTGTTAAATAGTGTGACAATAATTGTAATGAGGACTCCTTTTGAGTTTGTATAGTCTCTAGTAGACAATAATTGTATTCAAACTCACAGTTATATTTTGTCGTATTGTACACAACAGTTGTATTAGTAAGTTATATTTGTATTCTGTACCATGTATCTGACGACCCAAGATGGGTGATGATACCTAATTTTGGGGGCGTCACACTCATAATCTAAACAAAGAAGAGTACTTAAGAGTACCTTGAATAATGATAGTTGGTCACCCATCCAAGTATTGAAGCAAATGGTTATATTGTGTTGTTTTTGGTCATTCTTCCCTTTTTAGCATTTAAATTGGCATCATGAAGCTGCAAAACATGCTTGAAATTGGTATTTTCTATTTGAGTAATAAAGAAGATTGAAAGTGTTACCTGTTTTTTACAATTTTGTTTGTTTGTTATAGTGCAACCGATTTTTGTGACTTGAAGAATTTGCTTAAGCTCAGCTTAGTTCATATGCCTTGGAGAATACAAAACAAATTTATAGTGAATTTCTCAGTTGAATTCTATTTTACTTCCACTGTTTGAGTTATGTATCATTTCATTATCCCCCTTTCTTAGAGGAGAAGATGAGAATCACTATACATGGCTAATAATTCACATAATAAAACTGCTATAAAAATAGATTCACTAGGAATTGTGGGAAAGTATGTTTTTGGTACAACCGTTTAAGAATTGGTCAATCTTACTAATTGATGTTCATTATCCATAGCTTATGAAATTTACTGTGTAGGTACAACCGTTTCAACTGCACAATCACCGACCAATGGATGATGTTGTTATATTTGGTACGTAGTGTAAGTTTATCATCTGATTAACTCTCTCTAAATATATCTTATTGATCTTTTAATAACTTATTTATTTTAATTTATTTTCATTAATGTCGTGACAGATGGATGACCACCTATAAAACACTGAATGATAATAATTTCGTACTCATCATTTTCTTACTTTTTATCTTATCTTTTTACCAGCTTATTTACTATTCAACGTTCTTTTGCCTACAGGTTCGAAGACTTCGTCATAATAATGTAGGAGTGGTAATTCACAATGAGTATAAACTAAATTGTCTTCGTTTACGTGAGGTATTATATACTCACACTTATTTCTCATTCATTTTTTCCTTCTTTTTTTTTTTGCTTTTAAGTAGCGTTTTCTTACACAGAAGGAGAAAAAAAGGTCTGATGCTTTGGCGAATGCCAAATTTAAGGGGAAACAAAAATCAACGTCTTCTACCCAAGGAAGAAAAAATAAAGATTGCCAACTGGTATCACTTTTAATCATATTCTTTTCTCTCTGTTTCTACAATTAATTTGGATGTTACTGAATTTAAAAAATTTTAAGTTTTGTTTTATGCAGATCGTTTGATTTGTCAACATGTTTTTGGTTTGTCTCATTTAATATTACATATTTTTTATCGTGTTCTTACACAGAAGGAAAAAAAAGTATGATGCTTTGGTGAATGCTAAATTTAAGGGGAAACAAAAATCAACCTCTTCTACCCAAGGAACAAAAAATACAGATTGCAAACAGGCATCACTTTTAATCCTATTCTTTTTTCTTTATTTTTACAATGAATTTGGATGTTATTAAATTTAAAAAAAATTTAAGTTTTGTGTTATTTTGTTGCTTTGTAGCCTTTAAGCTTTTGTTATGACATATAATTTGAATCTTTTGTTAGGTCCAATTTTTTTAAACTCTAAATTTGTTTGAACATTCCATAATTTGAAGGATCGATCAATAGTGAAACATCAACCTTTCTAAGTAGTTTTGATCTTATTTATAGAATACCTTTCAAGCTGTTAAATTTAATATGTTATTGATCGAGCATATTACTATAGAACAATGTGTTGGATGCAGGGCTATGGTGTTTTATTTTTGCATCAAACAAAAAACTTTATTATAATTATAATAATAATTAATTTTTTATGAGTTTGTGGTTTAGGCACCAAACTATAATGTTGTATCAAAATCAACATTTCCGCAATGTGCAAGACTTGCTCCAAAAATGTGTTATGCTAGGAAAGAAAATGAGTGCTCCAAACGTCAATTGGGACAACTTGCACGTTACGAAAGAGAGCGATCAAAACAGTATGGCCCCGTCCAGCTTAGATTTTTTCCTTCTTTACCACCAAGCCGTCGTCACCGAGCATGCCTTGAACGAGAATCAAATGAAAGGTCCCGCCTTCAACCAATGACTTTGTCTACCAAAATTTCACATCCTGTAATAGACAGTATAGTGACAACAAATGTTTTAGAGTCATCGTCAACCACCTTGCTTCAAAATCTTAATGAAGATACTACAATAATTGTTTCACGGTGGTTGTCTGTGGCCATCATGAATCAAGAAAATCCTCAAAATCTTGAAGAAGGCACACCAACAAATATATCAAGGGTGTCGCCTGTGACTACCATGCTCCAAGACTTGCCTCCTCAAAACCTATGCAAAAGCACAACAACAGTCTTGGAACCATTCTCCCCACGTTCCCTAAGGGCATCGTATATGACAAACATGTTCCAACAAATGTGTAATCCGAATGAAGGCACCAGGTGTTCGATATAAGTTTTAATTTTTTATTCTCACACTTGCTGTCTTATTCATGTTCTCCTTTTAAAAATTGTATGACATCTATAATTTTATCTGTAGTACCTACACAGTAGAAGGTGTAACTATGGATGTTGAATTTAATACTCGAAATCATGAAATTCTAGATCGTCATTCCCTCGGCTTGATGAATCGAACATGTCCTCATTGTTCTGCCTTTCACTGGTATGCTAAAAAATTAACAAAATCATCTGTATCAAATTCTCTCTTTGGTAAATGTTGTTTACAAGAAAAAATTAGACTACTTCCACTTATTGCACCTCCTTTAATGCTTAAAGCATTGTATGACGGCAATGATGAACAATCAAAATCGTTTCGTCAGCACACACGAGAGTATAATGCAGTTAATGCGTTTACGACTCTTGGTGCTACTTTGGATGATAGATTAATTCCCGAGAGGGGGCCTAGAACATTCACCATCCATGGAGAATTACGCCATCGAACAGGATCGCTTATGCCACAGCCAGGGTGTGAACCAATTTACTCTCAACTGTACATTTATGATCCTAATTCAACTTTAGATGTTCGCAGCAACAAAAATCCTAACTTGAGAAGAGATGTTTTGAAAACCATACAAGATTGTTTATTGCAAGTAAATCCATTTCCCATAAAATTTTGGCAAGCTCACACAGTTTTAAGTGAATTGGAATTGACGGGCGTGAATTTACCGGCCTATCTCCACTACAGTTCTATAACAGACCGGCGTCGATATAATCTCCCAACAACCGATGAGATTGCGGTAATATTGCCGAGAGATGGAGCTGAATCAAGTGGAATGAGAGATATTATGTTACATTTAAGAGGGGATAATGGTTTGATGCAAATTAATGAGTGTCATCTGACCTATTTGCCATTGCATTATGTGGTATTGTTCTCTTATGGTGAGCTAGGATGGAATCCAGATTTGAAACAGTGGAACGCTTCCCAAGGTGGACCTTCATCTACTCTGCTGACACAATTACAATATTACAGTTATCGTATGTTCCAACGTGACACTGAGTATTCAACAATTTTGAGAGCCGAAAAACTATTTCAAGAATTTGTAGTAGATGTTTGGGTCGCTACTGAACAAAATCGGTTGCCATACTACAAGTTGAATCAATCGAAGCTTCGTGCAGAACTTTACCAAGGTCTTACAGATGTTTGTGTAGATGAGCTTGGTCCTGAACAAGTTGGTCAATGAATGATTTTGCCATCTTCATTCACTGGTAGTGCAAGACATATGTTTGAAATTTTTCAAGATTCAATGGCTATCACGCGGTATAATCAACACCCAGATATTTTTCTAACTATGACTGCAAATCCCAAATGGCCTGAAATTATTAAATCACTATTGCCAAATCAGATCCCTACTGACCATCCTGATTTAGTGGCCCGTGTTTTTGAGTTGAAGCGGAATTTTTTGATGAAGGAGATAGAAATAAACAACGTCTTTGGTAGAAAAGTGGTGCATGTTTTTACAATTGAATTTTAAAAAAGGGGGTTACCACATATGCATGCACTTTTGTTCCTTCATGGTTCAGATAAAATTCAAACATGTGCTCAAGTGGACAAAGTTGTAAGACCCCGAATTTTATGAAATAAAAGTATTCAATTTTTCTTATAATTACTATTCAGTAAATGGTTTAATTGATAAATGTTAAAGTTAAGGGTGATATATGAATTTTTTTCAAAATACACAAGTGGTTATAAAATAATCATTGTTGTCGGGGAATATTCGTTTGGTCGTGGAATATTCTTTCTGTCGGGGAATATTCGTACGACGGCGCAGCTATTTGTGGGCCCCATAACGAATAACTGTCGGGTGAAGAAAACGACAAATTTAAGTTTTTACAAATAACGGCGTAGTTGTTACCGTTAACACTGTTAGAATACCCGGTGGTTAAAATACAGTAATACGCGTTATTGCACAGTAGCACACGGTATTGCACAGTATTTTTGAAATTATTGATTCTTACATAAGAAGGCACTACTCAATAATTGTTACAGTAATTATTGTTCAATATTTTATTTTATTGATTCAATAATTGCTACGTTGAAATTTTATATTATTGTTGTTCAATAATTGTCACTGCACAGTATTTTTCATTATCAGATCAATAATTCATATTATTTGAATAATATTATTAGATAACATTATTGGCAATGACTAGAAAGTTCTGTCTAAGGAGAGGTTTGGTCATCTAATTGCGCGCCAGTAAGCAAAAATTCTTATTGGAAAGCCCCCTCTTTCCTGGGAACGGCCTGGTTGTCATAAATGTGATTCTGTAATATTATTTGTGAATAATTAATTATTGATTCATATGATAAGAAAATATTTATTTTATGTGGATATAAATGAGGGATATATTTTTGTGGTTAAAAAATGAAGGAGTTAATGTTGAGATTTTTATCCGTATTTTTGTCGGAATGGAGGTATTAAAAATCAGGGTTTTTGAGATATTTTGCGGGGGTTATAATTTTTAATCCGACCGTTGGATCGTGGTAATTTTTGGATATGTTATACATATATAAGTTGAGTATATGCACACAAATTTTGAACCGTTAAAAATGAACGTATGATTTGTTATGAATTTTACGAGATGATTAGTTCAGAAATTGTTGAATTTTCGGAGTTTATCATTTTGGTAGAAAATTCTAGAATTGGTGGGCCCCACTTGTGGTTGGTGAAGAAATGTGCTGAATTATATTTCAAATGTGGTGGGTGGGAATAGTAGCAGGTAAAGCCATCAGGTTGCAGGTCAAACCTACCAAAATTTTTCTATAAATAGAGGGCTAAGTTAGAATTGAAAATCACACCAGAAACATAAGCTTTCTCTCTTTCTCTCTCTATATTATGAAGCATATTTTGTGAGTTTTTAGATACTTGGTGAGTTGCTATTCATCAGTGCAAGTTTCCTTCAGCATCATATCCGATATCCAGTCAGAAGTACTGCTCTTTTGAGGTAAAGGATTGTATGGGATTGTGAGGGATAGTAAGGGATAGTAATGAATTTTATTGTAAAATTTTTATCTTTTGTGTCGGGGTTACTATTCATGAGTTACTATTCACGATTTACTATTCATGAGTTACGAATATTACTCTTGAGATTAAAACTATATGTTGATCATATTATTTTTATCATCATATATAACATTTTTATAACCCTGATGTTGAAATTCTCTTTCACTGGAGTGTAAAGATGGGTAGATTATTGGTATGATCATGACTAGGGTTCTCTTTGGCCTGTAGTGCAAAGTTGAATTGTGACTGGTATGATCATGACCATTGAATTTATAATTGAATATCTTAAGCTTAAGTGCAAAGGTGAATTGATCAACATGGTTATAATTATTGTTTATATAAATTCTGAAATGATTATATATTTCTTTAAGATATGAATATATTTGGCCTGTAGTGCAAATATGAATTGTTGATGAATATTTTTGGCATGTAGTGCAAAGATGGCCTGTTGATGAATATCTTTGGCCTGTAGTGCAAAGATGAACTGTTGTTGAATATCTTTGGCCCGTAGTGCAAAGATGGTTTGTTGATGAATATCTTTGGCCCGTAGTGCAAAGATGGATTTGTTAGTATGATTATAAACAGGAACTGTGATTTGGTATAACCATGATCTTTGATGTTTCAGGTAAAGACAGGTGATGAAAATATTCTTCGTCCTGGGTGCGAAGAAAAATTTATAGTCACAATTATGATTATGAGTTATTCATATGATTGTGGAAAGGAACTCTTGAGTGATGTTACATGGATAAAATATTGTTGGTGGATTTTTAACATGGAGAAGATAATAGACTTTATAGTCTATTTGACTCTTCTAATGGATTGCTCGTTCCGCTGCAACTATGGTTGAAATTTTTATCATTTACCATATGTTCTAAATCTCTGATTTATTGTTGATGAAGGCTATTGATAATTGAATTATCTTTAGTCATGATATTCTTTACTGAGCTAGTTGTGCTCACCCTTTTGCTTCACAATTCCTTTCAGGTAATAAGAGTGTAGCTGGGTCGAGCGGGGGTAACAAGGGAATAGAACGGTGGTCATCATTTAGTAGTTATATTTGGTGAAGAAAATAGGGTGAGGCGAACCCAACGTTGGAAGGGTGTTTTGTCACTATCATACAAGATGTCTAATGACATACAACCTCGTGTCATCATAAGACAGGGTTGTGCTCATCCACTTGCTAAGTATATCTATGGGCACTACCTATATAATCTTGGTGTTTGTTTGAAGTATAATTCTCAATTAGAGACAGTGGAGATAATGATAAGTCAAGAGAAGACTCACCATTGGGAAGAATATGATAGTAATCTTCTCGTTTTTTTTGGGGTCTATTGGGTCAACCAAGGATAATTCTGTGGCCATATGATATCTATCATAACCTAGACGCGTGGCCTCCCATGTACGAAGGTTTCCTTGAGCACTTCCCAAATATTCTAGTTTCTAAAACAGTTTTTGACTATACCCTTATGTAAGGTGTTACTGTGAGGTGCTGTCCACGGTTGGGACATGTGTCACATTTGGTATATATTTGTATTCAAACTCACAGCATATGTGTTGTTGTATTTTGTAAGATAATTGTTGTAATAGAGTTGTATTTATTTTCTGTACCATGTATTTGACGACTCAGAATGGGTTGGATAGAATGGACCTATTTTGGGGTCGTTACATTTGGTATCAGAGCTATAAGTAAAGAGCCCCGAGCCTCTCGCTGGTGACTTCCTGTTGATGGGGAATGCACCGAAGCCAGACTCTCCGTAGGGGACGCCGTTCTGCGGTGGCAAACTGATAGGTATCAATGTAAGGTGCTGACATGGGTTGGTGTCCAGAGTTACATTTGGTATCAGAGCTTAGGGATATGATCTCTGGCGGAGATCGGGGAATACAACTAGGAGGGGAGAGACGAGTAAATCCTTCGCTAGTGTGTCCTACCTAAGCTTATTTGTTGGTCAGTCATAATATCGGGATATTATGTGATATGTTAATTTGTTAAATTAACCCTTGTTTTGAAGCTGTATTCTAGAATGATATTTGAAATACAGGAGATGAGCAATGGAGAAATTATGATGACAGGAAAGATGGAATCTGAAATGAAAGGAAGGTATTCTCAACTCTTTGAAATACCAGGTACGTAAATTTCGGGGACGAAATTTCATAAGGAGGGGAGATTGTAAGACCCCGAATTTTATGAAATAAAAGTATTCAATTTTTCTTATAATTACTATTCAGTAAATGGTTTAATTGATAAATGTTAAAGTTAAGGGTGATATATGAATTTTTTTCAAAATACACAAGTGGTTATAAAATAATCATTGTTGTCGGGGAATATTCGTTTGGTCGTGGAATATTCTTTCTGTCGGGGAATATTCGTACGACGGCGCAGCTATTTGTGGGCCCCATAACGAATAACTGTCGGGTGAAGAAAACGACAAATTTAAGTTTTTACAAATAACGGCGTAGTTGTTACCGTTAACACTGTTAGAATACCCGGTGGTTAAAATACAGTAATACGCGTTATTGCACAGTAGCACACGGTATTGCACAGTATTTTTGAAATTATTGATTCTTACATAAGAAGGCACTACTCAATAATTGTTACAGTAATTATTGTTCAATATTTTATTTTATTGATTCAATAATTGCTACGTTGAAATTTTATATTATTGTTGTTCAATAATTGTCACTGCACAGTATTTTTCATTATCAGATCAATAATTCATATTATTTGAATAATATTATTAGATAACATTATTGGCAATGACTAGAAAGTTCTGTCTAAGGAGAGGTTTGGTCATCTAATTGCGCGCCAGTAAGCAAAAATTCTTATTGGAAAGCCCCCTCTTTCCTGGGAACGGCCTGGTTGTCATAAATGTGATTCTGTAATATTATTTGTGAATAATTAATTATTGATTCATATGATAAGAAAATATTTATTTTATGTGGATATAAATGAGGGATATATTTTTGTGGTTAAAAAATGAAGGAGTTAATGTTGAGATTTTTATCCGTATTTTTGTCGGAATGGAGGTATTAAAAATCAGGGTTTTTGAGATATTTTGCGGGGGTTATAATTTTTAATCCGACCGTTGGATCGTGGTAATTTTTGGATATGTTATACATATATAAGTTGAGTATATGCACACAAATTTTGAACCGTTAAAAATGAACGTATGATTTGTTATGAATTTTACGAGATGATTAGTTCAGAAATTGTTGAATTTTCGGAGTTTATCATTTTGGTAGAAAATTCTAGAATTGGTGGGCCCCACTTGTGGTTGGTGAAGAAATGTGCTGAATTATATTTCAAATGTGGTGGGTGGGAATAGTAGCAGGTAAAGCCATCAGGTTGCAGGTCAAACCTACCAAAATTTTTCTATAAATAGAGGGCTAAGTTAGAATTGAAAATCACACCAGAAACATAAGCTTTCTCTCTTTCTCTCTCTATATTATGAAGCATATTTTGTGAGTTTTTAGATACTTGGTGAGTTGCTATTCATCAGTGCAAGTTTCCTTCAGCATCATATCCGATATCCAGTCAGAAGTACTGCTCTTTTGAGGTAAAGGATTGTATGGGATTGTGAGGGATAGTAAGGGATAGTAATGAATTTTATTGTAGAATTTTTATCTTTTGTGTCGGGATTACTATTCATGAGTTACTATTCACGATTTACTATTCATGAGTTACGAATATTACTCTTGAGATTAAAACTATATGTTGATCATATTATTTTTATCATCATATATAACATTTTTATAACCCTGATGTTGAAATTCTCTTTCACTGGAGTGTAAAGATGGGTAGATTATTGGTATGATCATGACTAGGGTTCTCTTTGGCCTGTAGTGCAAAGTTGAATTGTGACTGGTATGATCATGACCATTGAATTTATAATTGAATATCTTAAGCTTAAGTGCAAAGGTGAATTGATCAACATGGTTATAATTATTGTTTATATAAATTCTGAAATGATTATATATTTCTTTAAGATATGAATATATTTGGCCTGTAGTGCAAATATGAATTGTTGATGAATATTTTTGGCATGTAGTGCAAAGATGGCCTGTTGATGAATATCTTTGGCCTGTAGTGCAAAGATGAACTGTTGTTGAATATCTTTGGCCCGTAGTGCAAAGATGGTTTGTTGATGAATATCTTTGGCCCGTAGTGCAAAGATGGATTTGTTAGTATGATTATAAACAGGAACTGTGATTTGGTATAACCATGATCTTTGATGTTTCAGGTAAAGACAGGTGATGAAAATATTCTTCGTCCTGGGTGCGAAGAAAAATTTATAGTCACAATTATGATTATGAGTTATTCATATGATTGTGGAAAGGAACTCTTGAGTGATGTTACATGGATAAAATATTGTTGGTGGATTTTTAACATGGAGAAGATAATAGACTTTATAGTCTATTTGACTCTTCTAATGGATTGCTCGTTCCGCTGCAACTATGGTTGAAATTTTTATCATTTACCATATGTTCTAAATCTCTGATTTATTGTTGATGAAGGCTATTGATAATTGAATTATCTTTAGTCATGATATTCTTTACTGAGCTAGTTGTGCTCACCCTTTTGCTTCACAATTTCTTTCAGGTAATAAGAGTGTAGCTGGGTCGAGCGGGGGTAACAAGGGAATAGAACGGTGGTCATCATTTAGTAGTTATATTTGGTGAAGAAAATAGGGTGAGGCGAACCCAACGTTGGAAGGGTGTTTTGTCACTATCATACAAGATGTCTAATGACATACAACCTCGTGTCATCATAAGACAGGGTTGTGCTCATCCACTTGCTGAGTATATCTATGAGCACTACCTATATAATCTTGGTGTTTGTTTGAAGTATAATTCTCAATTAGAGACAGTGGAGATAATGATAAGTCAAGAGAAGACTCACCATTGGGAAGAATATGATAGTAATCTTCTCGTTTTTTTTGGGGTCTATTGGGTCAACCAAGGATAATTCTGTGGCCATATGATATCTATCATAACCTAGACGCGTGGCCTCCCATGTACGAAGGTTTCCTTGAGCACTTCCCAAATATTCTAGTTTCTAAAACAGTTTTTGACTATACCCTTATGTAAGGTGTTACTGTGAGGTGCTGTCCACGGTTGGGACATGTGTCACATTTGGTATATATTTGTATTCAAACTCACAGCATATGTGTTGTTGTATTTTGTACGATAATTGTTGTAATAGAGTTGTATTTATTTTCTGTACCATGTATTTGACGACTCAGAATGGGTTGGATAGAATGGACCTATTTTGGGGTCGTTACAAAAGTAGTGTGTGCTGAATTTCTGGATTGTCAAAATGACCCATTGCTTTTTGAAACAATTATAGGTTTCATGGTACACAGACCATGTGGTGTTCGAAATCCACAAGCACCATGTATGGAAAATGGGGTATGTACCAAGCGGTACCTTCGATCATTTGTTGAATCAACAAGTATGGACTCTGATGGATATCCTGTCTATCGTCGTCGTAATACTGGTCAGAAGTACATCGTGAGGGGGCAAGAAATTGATAATAGAGACGTTGTGTTATATAATCCGTATTTATCAAGAATGTTCAATTGTCATATCAATGTTGAAGTTTGTGCAGGAGTCAGATGTGTAAAATACATTCACAAGTATATTTATAAAGGACATGATTGCGTAACAATGGTACTTGGAGGAATTAATGAGATCCAACAATATCTTGATGCTATGTATATTGGACCTCCAGAAGTCGCGTGGCGATTATTTGGTAATCCTTTACATGAAGAGATTCCTTCAGTTATAAGATTGGCACTTCATTTGCCTAGGATGCATCGTGTGGTCTTTAACCCTGCTGAATCTTTTGATATGATCCTTTCTAAAGGTGCACATCAAAAAATAACTCTAACTGGCTTTTTTGAATGTTGTGCTATAAATGAATCTGCCCGTGTATTAACTTATCAGGAATTTCTAGAAAAATTTGTTTGGAATAGGTCTATCAATAAATGGACTCCAAGACAAAGGGGTTATGCAATTGGTATAATGAACTTTGCTAGCCCTAATTCAGGTGAGCGATTTTATTTGCGTTTGCTTCTAACTGTTGTTAGAGGACCTACTTCATTTGAATGGCTACGCACGGTAAATAATGTTATGCATGATACATTCAAGTCGACATGTATTGCAAGAGGACTTCTTGAAGATGATGAAGAATGGATACAATGTCTTCAAGAGGCTGCAATTATGAGAACGGGATACCAATTAAGGAGACTATTTGTTATAATTCTAACGGAATGCTTTCCATTGCATCCATTTGAATTGTGGAAGCAATTCTCAGCACATATATGTGATGATTTAGCACACATGATTCATACTATGTTTGGTATTTTGAATCCAACTGATGATCATATTGAAGATTATGGCTTATATTTGATAAATCAATTGCTCTATGAGTCAGGGAAGAGTTTAGTTGACTTTTTATCCATGCCACAACCAACTGGAAATTGGACTGCAATAGTTGGAAATAGATTATTGTTTGAGCACCAACAACTTGAGAATGAAGCACATCAGTCTGTTGTACAAATTAATATTGACAGACTTAATGATGCACAACTTGCTGCTTATACTGCTGTCACAACGTCAGTATGTGAAAACATACCAACTACTTTCTTTTTGAGTGGAGGAGCTGGGACGGGAAAGACGTTTTTGTACAATACCATTGCAACCAAATTGCGTAGCTATGGACATGTTGTTACTGTGGCTTCATCTGGCATTGCATCGTTGTTATTGGTAGGGGGCGCACTGCACATTCTACATTTTGTATTCCTTTGGAAACCCTAGATAATTCAATATGTGGGTTCACTAAACAATCAATGTATGCCGAATTGTTTAGAAAAACAAAGCTGATAATATGGGATGAAGTTCCTATGCAACATCGATACTGTGTTGAGGCAGCCGATCGCACCCTTCAAGACATTAGAGACGATAAAAGACCTTTTGGGGGTATCATTGTTGTCCTAGGTGGAGACTTTCGACAAATATTGCCTGTTATTCCTAAAGGCGTTCGCGAGCAAATTGTGGGTGCATCATTGAGATGGTCTTCGCTATGGAAAGATATATGTGTTTTGACTCTGGGTTTAAACATGCGATTAACTCGCACAGTCGTTCGAAATATTAATTTTGCTCAATTCTTGATGGAGGTAATATTTCATTCAACCTTGAATTAAATTTTTATAGCATGATACTTTGAATTAAATCTCATTTTGTGAATAATTATACTTTCATTTTTTAGATTGGGACCAATCCACAAGAAATTGTGCAACTTCCATCTACAATAAACGGATGTTATAATCTAAATGAATTGATGTTTAGAATATATCCACAATTAGATGTGGTTGGTATAGTGACTCCAACCTTTCTCACTGAACGGACAATTCTATCTGGTCACAATGATGACGCCAGTGATATAAATGCTGCAGCACTGAATATTACTCCGGGAGAAACAATTACTTTTTTAGCTGCAGATAAAATGTCTGAAGGTGATGAGCTTGATCATACTATTAGGAATTGATATCCTAACGAGTACTTAAACTCGCTAAATCCTGCAGGGTTGCCACCGTTTAAATTGGAGTTGAAAGTTGGATGCTCAATAATGTTGTTACGAAATATTGCACCGAAAGATGGACTTTGTAATGGCACGTGATTGATGGTTGTTAGATGTGCCTCAAGGGTAATCGAAGCTCGGATATTAAATGGAGATAAAATTGGCAATTTAGTCATCATTCCGAGAATATCATTGACACCAACATCTTTGGACTTGCCTTTTCGAATGACAAGACGTCAGTTTCCTATCCGATTAACTTATGTTATGACAATCAATAAAGCTCAAGGACAATCTGTCAAGTTCGTTGGGATTGATTTGCGGACACCTATTTTTAGTCATGACACCTTTATGTGGCACTATCTAGATGCACATCTGCGGATCGTATTATTGTCCTCCTTCTGGAAGATGGGTCGACTTGCACCACAAATATTGTTTACCCAGAAGTTTTATTATGATATTCTTACGACAAGTAAATGGTATAGTTTAAACAAGTTTATTTCTACTAAATTATGTAATCTTTTCAATATTTCAACTTTTAATTTTACAATGAGGTTCATTCTTTGTAGGATTGGAGTGAATTTGTTAACAAGAACAATAGAGTATATACAATGGACCTTTGTGGATGGGGCCGATGTAATCAGGTAAATTTACTTTTGTGGAGGTGCATCAAAATAACTTTACTATTCCTATAATATAAATAGTGTTAATTTTATTGTTTATGTAAATAATATAGGTGGTTGTGCATTCTCCTCATTGGGCAAAGTGTGTTCGTATTGATACGAGGATATTGAGGACATTAATGAAGAGAAGGTTTAAAGGGATGAAAAAGACATTTAAGAGAGTTAAATGATATGCAATCCAGTACTGATATGTCCACCTTTGACGATTACTAACCTACCACTGACCAAACAATTGTCTAGGTGTGAAAGTCTCTCTTACTAAGACTATATTTCTCTACTTCTCATGCATACACACAACACACATAATACATGCACAAACACACACACATAACTGAAACCAATCAAACACTTACAAATCAAACTCACACACCATTATATTGTCACCAATACAAATTTATGATTTAAATCATTAAGCAAATGAACCGTTTGTTGAAATAGTAATAAGAAAACTTTATTTGATTGTAAGTTCATATACATACCTAAAAAAATTGATTATTATGTGTGCTCATTTATTTTTTAGATAATTCAGGGTAAAGTAAGGGGTCTTATGTTTCGGATTTATAATTGTTTTATTTTGACTCACATATTTTGATAATTTTTAAATTTTAACTATTTTCAGGTATATATTGAAGGATACATGATGTAAGTTGTAAAGAATATACTTGGTGTAAGCTATAAAGTAAAAGGTCTTATGCTCAACATGTTATTTCTCTATTTTCTGCATGTATGTATTTTTTGTGTTCCGCTTTTTGTAAAGTTAGCTAATTATACTTGGTTATGATGTTTTTTTTTTGTGATTTGGATATGTATGGATGATTGTAAGTTTTGTAAACAGGTTTAGATTTTTTTGGATATCTATTTTTAAAGGAAACTCTGCCGAAATTTCTTAAAATTAGTAGCGACTAGCTTGATATTTTGGTGGTTGGATGTGTTGATGATTGACTATGTATTAATTTATTCATGTATGCATTTTTTTTGTTCCATATTTTATAAAGTTAACTAATTATATATGGTTATGATGATTTTGGGTATGGAATGATTGTTTCTTTGGTGGTTTGGATATGTATGGATGATTGTAAGTTTTATAGACATGTTTATATTTGTCTGGATATCTATTTTTAAAGGAAACTATGTCGAATTTTTTTAAAATGAGTAGCAACTAGCTTGATGTGTGTATTTTGCCCATTACGTCTTTTGTAAAGTTAACTAATTATACATGGTTATGATGATTTTTGGGTATGAAATGATAATTTTTTTGGTGGTTTGGATATATATTAATGCTTGTAAGTTTTGTATACAGGTTTAAAATTTTTTTGATATCTATTTTTAAAGAAAATTCTACCGATTTTTTTTGAAATTAGTACCGACTAGCTCGATGTTTTGGTAGTTAGACATGTGTTGATGATTGAGTATGTATTAATTGTTCAATAATAATATGGTGAATTGTGATGGTATGTGTCTTTAAGTAATGTAATATTTTTCGAATTTTAATTTAATTTTTTTTACGCCGTGCCTTTAGGCACGGGCATATACTAGTATATATATATGACTATATGTATATACACAATTGTGTAGTCGTCTATGGCGACGGTTTTTTTAGTTATAACGACAGTTTACTCGTCGTTATAGACCAGAATAGCTATAGCGACGGGTGAACAGTCGTTATAGCATAAAAAAACTATCGACAAAAGCAACTATGTAATACGCAGCTGTATATATATATATATATATATATATATATATATATATATATATATATATATATATATATATATATATTTTCATATATATATTATATATACCTTGTTTGTTTTATTTGATAATAGAAAATTTAGATCTGGAGGGGCTCTACTAAGATGCTTCTTTAGTTCTTTGCGGGGGTTTAGTGAGGGTCTATATTAAATTAAATTTGGGATAAAAACAACAGACACAGACAGACTGTATGGGTATGGGTTGGGTCAAAGGTTAGGTCATGCTCCACATAACTAAGAGGCTCCTCCAAATTGAATTTTGAAAATGTATTCATGACTTTGCACATTATTATTAGAGAATTGTAGTTTTATTGTTTTTTGCTTTTAGAGATTTTGTCACGTTCTGACCCTTGGAGTTATAACTATTTTATGCAGACATTAAAATTAAATTTGAGTACTTTTTATTTGTATTTTTATCTTTCAATTTATAATTTAATTTATTTGTATTTTTATTCCACTCATATCTAAAAGTATACTTGAATTAAAAATACTATTTTTTATTTGATTCGTTTGAAATTATAAATATATTTTTATTTTAAAATCATACAAAATTCTTAACATTTCATTAATTTTATTATTCGTTAATTGGCGGCTTCCATAATGCCACCACTTTTATACTGGCTTAACCGGCTAAGGAGGTGTTTGTTTAGAGTTGAATGGCTGAAAGACTGAATGGTTGAATCGGTCAGTGCGTTTGTTTTGGTCTGAATGACTGAATCGGTAAGATGGACGAGCTGAATGGCTAAGTCAGATTTTTTTAGCTGAATGAGCAGTTGAATGAAGTAAAAAAGAATTAAAAAATTAAAAAAAAATTAACTATTATATTAAGTAATATTAAATAAAGACTAAAAGACAATTTGCACCCCAAATTTTATATCATTGTTAATTTTTGCACCCTAAATTAAAAAAGGTGTTTAAGTACACCCCAAACTTCAATTACACTTAATAAAAAACACACTTTCTTCACTTAACTGGTCAAAAGTGGCCGGCTAAGGCACAAATGTGCATCTGAAAGGGTATTTAAGTTTTTTCCATATCTTCTTCACTCTCCTGTTTCTTCACCAAACCAGTTTTCCCTGTTTCTCTGTTTAAGTCAATTGCTCTCAATCCCCAAAATTTTCTTCACACCAAATCGTGATATCTAATACAGTGGTTGATGTGACGCCTCCAAAATAGGTATACATCATCCATCTTGAGTCACCAAATACATGGTACAAAATTCAAATACAACTAAATTATACAATAGTCGTGTAAAATACGACAAAACATAATCTAAGAGTTTTAATAAGAACATTGTCATCTAGACAATATTTACACTCAATGGAGTCCTTATTACATTTATTGTCACACTATTTAACAGAATAGTGAGGACTACTAATGCTATCATCTGGACCGTCACTCCGTTCCCCGACTAGTCTCGGCTACGTTCTCATTTTATGAAGAGAACAGTGAAAGAAAGGGTGAGCTCAACTAGCCCAGTAAGAAATATTATGACTAAGATAATGCAGAATAAATTATCCTTAGCCTTCAATAGTATTACAACTGTAGAATATAATAGACAACAAGTTTTAGATCAACAACTGCAGCGGAATAAGCAATCCATTAGAAGAGTCAAGTAGAGCATAAAATCTACTATCTTCTATGGTTTAAAAAGGTTTTCATCAACTTTATCGCTGAGACTCAGCTTAATAAATAAAAACGAATCATCCCTGCATCACGACCAGGGATACTCATGTACTCATCAATGGTCATGATTATACCGAATAATCCCTGGTCATAACAATACCAACAACTGTCCATCAATGAACTACAGGCTAATGAGGACTTTTACCACATCATTCGTTATATTACGGTCATGATTATACCGAATAATCCCTGGTCATAATCATACCAAGTCCAATTATGCACGTAAGCCAAAGATGATTTTTATCACAATATAAGCATGAGGATGATGATAATGACATAATAATTCAATAAAACAAGTTCAAGGATAAATTTTAAAGATTTATAATTTAATTTATCCAGAAATCAATAACGTCCAAATTGTCAACATGATACTTCTTTGTGGAGTAAAATTTAAGAATGCTCAGAAGAATATTTTCATGAAAAGATACTGGATGAAGCGCAAATATCAAGGATATTCCACTAATTTCATGGAGTATAGAAGCCAAAACTTTAACCAACTGAGTATAAGAGAATATATGAAACTGCAAAAGAAATTTCGCCCGCCATGCGATAATCCACATCGACAGATCATTTTCACAATTTAATAAGGAATGAATATGAAAGATCATTCACCATGCATGTGGTAATCCACATAGACATGTTATTCCAACAGAATAATAAAGAATGGAATAATAGAAGAATTCACCATGCATGCGGTAGTCTGCGTAGACAGGTTATTCCAACAGAATAATAAAGAATGGAATAACAGAAGAATTCACCATGCATGCGAAAGACAGCACAGACAAGTTATTCTAACAGAATAATAAATAATGGAACCAGGTCATGCGTAATACACACCTACAGGATATTCCAACAGAATAATAAAGAATAGAACTAGGTCATGCGTAATCCGCACATACAGGATATTCCAATTGAATAATAAAGTATGAAATAACAGAAGAATTTTACCATGTATGCGGTACTTCGCCTAGACAGGTTATTCCAACATAATAATAAAGAATGGAATAACAGAAGAATTTCACCATGTATGCGGTACTTCGCATAAACAGGTTATTCCAACATAATAATAAAGAATGGAATAACAGAAGTTCTCTTCATGAATACGAAAGAAATAATACCCCTTACCTCAAAAGAAGGCTGGATACTGGAATAGTGAGGTAGCAGATTTCTCTACTTCTTTCTCTCTATAATTTCTATCTATAATAATTGCTCTATAGCTTTAGCGAATTGGTGAGAAATGAAGGAAGAATGAGCTTCAATTTATAGGAAAATATAGTTTCGATAATTGCACGTTTTGGGGCTCGAAATATTTCAGTATAATATGTTGGAAGAATGCGTATTTTGATTTGATGTTTAAAGTAAATGCTCATGATTATATGTAACGTCCTTCAAAGAATATATGTACAAGGACTTAGTGATAGATCAAAATTGTTAGGTTGATCTTAGCCTTTAAATGTTCACTTATATAGATAAAGAGATCAAAAATGTTAGGCTGATCTATGACTAGAAATGAATAGATAATCCTTGAAGAGAATCGTAGTCTATCCAGCTGATCAACAGAATGCAGAAGCTAAGGCAAGATCGTAGAGCTGAGATGATTGTAGTATATATGCCTTGAATGGGCTCTCCAGAAATCGTAGAGTGGTCCAGACGTTTGCCGAAGCTAACTCAGAGATCGTAGTGTGCTCTCGGAAACGTAGAGTCTGCAAGACGAGCAAGCGAAGATCGTAGTGTGCAAAGATCGTAGCTTGCAAACTCTTGAAAGAAATCGTAGTGCACTATTCAGACCAAGCACAAATATGACAAGACACCATGATATGCATCGTAGAGTATCATTTGTCTCGTGTCAGAAGTATCGAGCCCTATCTTTTGTTTGAAAACAAATTCCAACAAATGTGGAATGGGTTTTGAACGTTGAAGCTCTCACCAGTTCCAACGGTACAAAAGATATCCTTAGTATTGATCAAAAGGAACGTATTCAAGAAGCTAAGAAAAGGACCATTTGGCAGAGAAAAACACCTTTTCAGGTGTTAGGTGAGAAAGCAGTCTGCTGTGTTAGTGGGCTAGATTGTAATTCAGAAGATGTGCAGAAAAATCTCCATCAAAGCTCAGAAATGTCAAACGCATTTAATGTCTCATCATATGACTTCAACGGATAGATTTAAAGAGATCACATATATACAGAACACAGACAGATGAGAGAAACAAGCAAGCATTGAACAAACACGCACAAGAACACTCAACGCTCAACTCTACGATTTGAGAAAAAGAGAAAGCTTGCTCAGCTACTCAGTTCTTTTGAACAAGTGCTTAATAGCAACTGAGTAGCATCAATCACGATCTCAACAACAACCAATCAACTGAAGTAAGAGTTCCAAGTCTGAAGGACTTGAAGAGTTCTAAGTGAACTGTGAATAACCAAGTCTGCTGGACTTGAAGAGTTCAAGAGTGAACTAAGAAGTGCCTAGATTGCTGGTCTAGAAGGAATCTGTGAGATTCAAGAAGTGTAACAGACATCCTTAGTGGATTTCCTACTCAAGGAGTAGAAGAGTGGATTAGGAGCTTTAAGTGCTCTGAACCACTTAAAACTGTTGTGTTCATTATAACTGCTATAACTGTCACAGCTGCCTCACTCTCATTAACTTAAGATATCTAAAAGAAGGTTTATCAAATACTCATTCCGCTATGCATTAATCACTATCATACTAACTAGCTTAAAAAGAAAAGTTTTTAATTATTTATTCAACCTCCCCTTCTAGATATCTATTGTGCCTCCGAGAACTAATAATTGGTATCATAGCAGGTTCTATAATACAACCTACAAAGCTTGAGTAGATCCAATGGCACACTTACCAAGTGAATCAAAAACTGGAGGAGGCAGCAAGCCACCTATGTACAACAAAGATAAATTTGCTAACTGGAAGGTTAGGATGCAAGCTTACATGGATTCAATAGATGAAGATCTATTTGAAACTGTTCAGAATGGGCCCTATGTTCCTACAAAGCTTGCACCAACTACAGACGACCCAGACAGAGTACAGATCAAGGTCAAAGGAGAATGGACAGAGAACGAGAAGAGAGCTGTCCAACTCGATTAAAAGGCCAAAAACATCTTGTTCCAATCCTTAGAAGATGATCTATTTGAAAACGTGGTCAACAGCAAAACAACAAAGGAGGTTTGGGAAGCACTACTTATTATGCATGAAGGAACGGAAGAAGTCAGAGAAAACAAACAATCTCTCTCGACTCAGCAATATGAGATGTTTGCTCACGTTTAAGGAGAGAACGTTACTACCACCTACGAAAGATTTAATGTTCTGCTAAACTCTCTACGAGCCTACGTAAATATCTATCCAAACAAAGATCTAATCATAAAGTTCATGAGAGCCTTGCCAAGCAAGTGGGATGCCAAAACCACTGCAATTAGAGAATCAAAAAATTTACATGAAATGACTCTTCAACAGTTGTATGGCAACCTCCTCACATACGAACTGGAGCTGAGTCAACGAGCAAAAACCTTATCTGAAGGAAGAAAGAAGGTTAAAGGTGTTGCTCTCAAAACAACTGAAAACACCTCTAAAGTCAGCACTGAAGTTGATTCTAACTACGATGAATATGACGATGAGGACCTTGCAATGCTGGTGAAAAGACTAAGAAGGTTCATGCGACAAGGCAAAACCAGCAAGCCAAAGAAAGTCAGCAACTACAGCAGCCAGGAGCAAATGAATGACCTATGCTACAATTGCAAGAAACCTGGTCACTTCATTGCCAATTACAACAAACCTATTAGAGAAGAACTCAAGAAGAAATTGCAATCAAAGAAGGAATACAAAGACAATAAGAGGCCTCAGAAGAAAGACAAAGGCCTTGTAGCTGGAGGATCGTGGAGTGACTCAGACAATGACTCAACTCCAGAATCTAGAGATGATGAAGATCCTCAAGTGGTAAATCTTTACCTGATGGCCAATAATACAAGGGACAAACAGAACTCTAACATACATGAAGTAAGTATCGATGAGGTATTTAACTTCAACTCTCCTAATGTAGATATTGATGACCTAAGAACTGCATTGCATGGTATAACATCTGATCTACATCAATACATGAAGTGGTTTAGAGTTCTGTCTAAGGATTATTCACTTCTTCAAAAGAAGAAAGAAAAGGTTTACGAAGAACTGGAAACAACCCTTCTCAGTACTAATTCTCTCTCCAAGTTATAAGTTGAGAATAAGCTCTTGAGACAAACAAATGAGCTCAGTGCAAAGAGAGAGTCAGGTCTAACCTCTAAGATTGAGGATCTAGAAAAATTAATCTCTACATGGAATAAATCCTCTTCATCCATGGACTCCTTAATCTCTAACCAGAGAAGCGTCTCTGATAGAACAGGGCTAGGCTTTGGAGAATCTACCTCAGAGTCGTGTGTGGAAAAAGCAAAGGAAATTAACACTAGTAATGTCTCAGGTTTTAGTAGAGGCATTATATTGGTGAAATCCTCATAGAAGGTTGAGCCTGTCAAACCCTGCTCAGCTGATTCAATTCATATTCCCAAGAGCAAGGGATCTCATGCCGGTCTGGGTTTCAAAAAAGAGAAGAGCAACCTAGCTGCTACTCACCAACCTCGAAGGATCGTAGAGTCCAGTAAGATCAACTCTACGAACTAACTGGGAAGGTACGGTAGAGGTAAGGTATACTCCTCATAAATCATGAAACCCAAGAACACATGGAAGAAGGGATATTAGTTTAACAGGAGGATGACCAACAACCCACAAAAGTCCAAGTGGAGGAAGAACTTTCACACACACACAAACATACATCATGTCAAATGTTTTGTGTGCTACAAAGTTGGCCACAAGGCTGCAAAATGTTATTATAATTACATGCATGTGAGACCTAAAATCAAGCAGATTTGGGTTCCCAAGGGTACTAACATAGTAGGACCCATGCAAGTATGGGTACCAAAATAAAGGTTTAATAATCACCTCAGGTAAAGAGCTCCACGAACACAACCTGGTATCTAAACAGTGGATGTTCAAGGCACATAACTGGAAACAAAGCCCTTCTGTCTAACTGCATAGAGAAGGAGGGTCCCTCGGTCATTTTTGGAGACAACAACTCGGGCAAAACACGAGGATATGGGTCAACTGGAAATGGTGCATTATCGTTTAGTGGAGTGGCCTATGTGGAAAGACTACAATATAATTTTCTAAGCATTAGCCAACTCTGCGATAAGGGTCATCAAGTAACATTCCTCAACAATCAATGTCAAGTTCGAGACCTGAAGACATCTGCAGTAAAGCTAACCGGAACGAGAGAAGGAAATGTCTACATAGTAAATCTTGGACAACTATGCTCAGACGAAATGAGCCAGCTATGGCATCGAAGATTATCTCATCTCAACTTCAAGAGCATGTCCAAATTAGCTTCAAAAGATCTAGTTGCAGGCCTACCCAAATTCAACTTCATTAAAGAAAGGCCTTGCAATGCATGTCAACTTCGGAAGCAGACCAGAAGCACATTCAAGAGCAAAACTGCCAATTCAATTGACAAGCCTCTGCAGTTGCTACACATGGATCTTTTTAGACCAATTCTAACGACGAGTCTGGGAGGAAAGAGATACTCTCTGGTTTTAGTCGATGACTACACCAGATTTACATGGGTGTTCTTTCTAACCTCAAAGGATGAGACAAGTTCCCAGCTGATCAAGATGTTCAAGCTGGTGATGAATGAGAAAGGGGAGAAAATCAAGGTTATAAGGAGTGATCATGGCAGAGAATTCGACTTCTCATAAATGGACCAGTTCTGCACAGATAATGGCATTAGTCACAACTTCTCAGCTCAACGAACTCCTCAAAAAAATGGAGTTGCTAAGAGAAAGAACAGGACATTAATAGAGGCTGGAAGGACTTTACTAGCAGCAGCCCATCTGCCTGAGTACTTCTGGGCAGAAGCGGTCAACACTGCATGTTACACTCAGAATAGATCACTCATACACTCTATGATTAAGAAGACTCCCTATGAACTGTGGAAAGGAAGAAAACCAAGTGTTAGCTACTTTCATGTTTTCGGTTGTACATGCTACATTCTCAACAATGGAAAGCAGTACTTGACAAAATTCCAACCAAAGTCAGACGAAGGAATCTTTCTTGGATATGCCACAGACAGTAAGGCCTACAGAGCGTTCAACAAGAAGACACTGAGTGTGGAAGTCTCTATTCACATCATCTTTGATGAGACTGACTTAGACAAAACAATGCCTCAAGTCACTATGACCAACAGTTCAGACACTAGGAACGAGGTCGTCGAGCTCAACAATACGATCGTAGTACCAGACAGTGAAACCGTTGAGCAAGTCAATGAAATCGTAGAGAGGCCTATGACAGACAACGAACCTCCATACCAAGAAGAAGATGTAGATCTTGAAGATCTAAGACAAGAAGGCATAAGGACAGATGTCCCAACAGAAAGCAGATGGGCAAAAGATCACACTCAATATCTAATCATTGAAGATCCGAGTGCAACAGTCAAAACAAGAGCTGCCACCCAAAATGAATGCTTCTATCTAAGTTTCCTATCTCAAATAGAACCGAAGAAGATAGAGGATGCTATGGAAGACTCCAGCTGGATAGAGGCCATGCAAGAAGAACTTAATCAGTTCCAAAGGAGCAAAGTCTGGAGATTGGTTCCAAGACCAAAGAATCATCCTGTTATTGGAACCAAGTGGGTATTCAGAAACAAGATGAATGAAGATGGAGTCATCACAGGAATAAGGCAAGACTAGTGGCCAAGGGCTACTCTCAGGAAGAAGGCATTGACTATGATGAGACATTTGCACCTGTTGCCAGACTAGAAGCCATCAGAATATTCCTTGTTTTTACTGCTCACATGAAGTTCAAAGTCTTCTAGATGGATGTCAAAAGTGCATTCTTGAATGGTGAACTTCAAGAAGAAGTCTATGTAGAGCAACCTCCAGGTTTCATCAATCCATCCCTTTCTAATTACGTCTTTAGATTAGACAAAGTCCTATATGGTCTTAAACAAGCACCTAGAGCATGGTATGATACACTAACTAATTTTCTTATTGAAAATGGATTCACTAGAGGTAGAGTAGATACCACACTATTTCTTAGAAAGCATAAAGATAAAGTTCTATTAGTTCAAATATATGTTGATGATATTATCTTTGGATCTACTGATGAAAAGCTATGCAAGAGATTCTCCAAGCTTATGCAGAGCAAGTTTGAAATGAGCATGATGGATGAGCTGAACTTCTTCCTTGGACTGCAAGTAAAGTAGACTGATGAAGGAATCTTCATCAACCAAGCCAAGTACATTAAAGACTTACTTAAGAAGTATGACATGGAGTCAGCCTCTCCCATGAAAATCCTAATTGCTCCTACAACTAAGCTTGACAAAGATGAAAAAGGTAAAAGTATTGATATAACTCAATACAGAGGTATGATTGTCTCTATTTTATATCTAACTGCCAGTAGACCAGATATAATGTTTGTAATACCCCGAATTTTATGAAATAAAAGTATTTAATTTTTCTTATAATTACAATTCAGTAAATGGTTAAATTGATAAAAAGTTAAAGTTATGGGTGAAATGTGAAAATTTTTCAAAATACACAAATGGTTATAAAATAATCATTGTTGTCGGGGAATATTCGTTTGGTCGTGGAATATTCTTTCTGTCGGGGAATATTCGTACGACGGCGCAGCTATTTGTGGGCCCCATAACAGAATAACTGTCGGGTGAAGAAAACGACAAATTTAAGTTTTTACAAATAACGGCGTAGTTGCTACCGTTAACACTGTTGGAATACCCGGTGATTAAAATACAGTAATACGCGTTATTGCACAGTAGCACACGGTATTGCATAGTATTTTTGAAATTATTGATTCTTACGTAAGAAGGCACTACTCAATAATTGTTACAGTAATTACTGTTCAATATTTTATTTTATTGATTCAATAATTGCTACGTTGAAATTTTGTATTATTGTTGTTTAATAATTGTTGCTGCACAGTATTTCCCATTATCAGATCAATAATTCATATTATTTGAATAGTATTATTAGATAGCATTATTGGCAATGTCTAGAAAGTTCTGTCTAAGGAGAGGTTTGGTCATCTAATTGCGCGCCAGTAAGGAGAAATCCTTATTGGAAAGCCCCCTCTTTCCTGGGAACGGCCTGGTTGTTATAAATGTGATTCTATAAATATTATTTGTGAATAATTAATTATTGATTCATATGATAAGGAAATATTTATTTTATGTGGATATAAACGAGGGATATATTTTTGTGGTTAAAAATGAAGGAGTTAATGTTGAGGTTTTTATCCGTATTTTTGTCGGAATGGAGGTATAAAAAATCAGGGTTTTTGAGATATTTTGCGGGGGTTATAATTTTTAATCCGACCGTTGGATCGTGGTAATTTTTAGATATGTTATACATATATAAGTTGAGTATATGCCCACAAATTTTGAACCGTTAAAAATGAACGTATGATTTGTTATGAATTTTAAGAGGTGACTGATTCAGAAATCAGGTTATAAATCATTTTTGGTGGAAAATTCTAGAATTGGTGGGCCCCACTTGTGGTTGGTGAAGAAATGTGCTGAATTATATTTCAAATGTGGTGGGTGGGAATAGTAGCAGGTAAAGCCATCAGGTTGCAGGTCAAACCTACCAAAATTTTCCTATAAATAGAGGGCTAAGTTAGAATGGAAAATCACACCAGAAACATAAGCTTTCTCTCTTTCTCTCTCTATATTATGAAGCATATTTTGTGAGTTTTTAGATACTTGATGAGTTGCTATTCATCAGTGCAAGTTTCCTTCAGCATCATATCCGATATCCAGTCAGAAGTACTGCTCTTTTGAGGTAAGGGATAGTAAGGGATAGTAAGGGATTTTAAGGGTTGTTATGATTTTCAGTTTCGTAATTTTTCTGAACTTCAAAAATTTTGGAAAAATTTGAAATGATATTTTGATGAGTTTTATTGATTGTGTCCAAAAATGGTGATTTTTGGATGTATAGATTAAGAGTTATGAATTTTACGGGAAAAGACTATTTTAAAAGTAATCGCTTATAATTCCTTGTGGTTAACTCCAAAATTGATGAAATTTTTATTGGGAGTACATGTATATGATAGAAGTATACTCTGTAAATTTCAGAATTTTTAGACAAAAGTACAACTTTTGATAAATGTCTAAATATTCGGCTATTTTGGCCATATGAAAAATAGTAAATGACTTTTAAAAATTCTGAGAAAAATATATGTTCACTATGGGACTATATTATGCTAAATCCCAGAAAAGAAATATTTTTGGAACTGATTTGGTATTTTTCATGAAAATGGTCTAGTTATGAGTAAATGAATTAAATATGTTTTGTGAAGAAAGAAAATTGGAAAATAGGATTTTATGGCTTGAGAATCCTATATGAGGTATATGCAGATTTTTGATGAGGGTTTTGGTTATTGATGATGAAATTGTAAGAGTTGGCATTTTATGATGATTAAATGCATTAATTAGTAAAGTGTAAACAATTAAAATAAATTGTTTATAAATTTATGTAATGTTATTCTTTCAATATCATTATACCGAAATATTGGTATGAATTTTATTGTAGAATTTCTATCTTTTGTGTCGGGGTTACTATTCATGAGTTACGAATATTACTCTTGAGATTAAAACTATATGTTGATCATATTATTTTTATCATCATATATAACATTTTTATAACCCTGATGTTAAAATTCTCTTTCACTGGAGTGTAAAGATGGGTAGATTATTGGTATGATCATGACTAGGGTTCTCTTTGGCCTGTAGTGCAAAGTTGAATTGTGACTGGTATGATCATGACCATTGAATTTATAATTGAATATCTTAAGCTTAAGTGCAAAGGTGAATTGATCAACATGGTTATAATTATTGTTTATATAAATTCTGAAATGATTATATATTTCTTTGAGATATGAATATATTTGGCATGTAGTGCAAATATGAATTGTTGATGAATATCTTTGGCATGTAGTGCAAAGATGGTCTGTTGATGAATATCTTTGGCCTGTAGTGCAAAGATGAACTGTTGTTGAATATCTTTGGCCCTTAGTGCAAAGATGGTTTGTTGATGAATATCTTTGGCCCGTAGTGCAAAGATGGTTTGTTGATGAATATCTTTGGCCCGTAGTGCAAAGATGGATTTGTTAGTATGATTATAAACAGGAATTGTGATTTGGTATAACCATGATCTTTGATGTTTCAGGTAAAGACAGGTGATGAAAATATTCTTCGTCCTGGGTGCGAAGAAAAATTTATAGTCACAATTATGATTATGAGTTATTCATATGATTGTGGAAAGGAACTGTTGAGTGATGTTACATGGATAAAATATTGTTGGTGGATTTTTAACATGGAGAAGATAATAGACTTTATAGTCTATTTGACTCTTCTAATGGATTGCTCATTCCGCTGCAACTATGGTTGAAATTTTATCATTTACCATATGTTCTAAATCTCTGATTTATTATTGATGAAGGCTATTGATAATTTAATTATCTTTAGTCATGATATTCTTTATTGAGCTAGTTGTGCTCACCCTTTTGCTTCACAATTCCTTTCAGGTAATAAGAGTGTAGCTGGGTCGAGCGGGGGTAACAAGGGAATAGAACGGTGGTCATCATTTAGTAGTTATATTTGGTGAAGAAAATAGGGTGAGGCGAACCCAACGTTGGAAGGGTGTTTTGTCACTATCATACAAGATGTCTAATGGCATACAACCTCGTGTCATCATAGGACAGGGTTGTGCTCATCCACTTGCTGAGTATATCTATGGGCACTACCTATATAATCTTGGTGTTTGTTTGAAGTATAATTCTCAATTAGAGACAGTGGAGATAATGATAAGTCAAGAGAAGACTCACCATTGGGAAGAATATGATAGTAATCTTCTCGTTTTTCTTTGGGGTCTATTGGGTCAACCAAGGATAATTCTGTGGCCATATGATATCTATCATAACCTAGACGCGTGGCCTCCCATGTACGAAGGTTTCCTTGAGCACTTTCCAAAGATTCTAATTTCTAAAACAGTTTTTGACTATACCTTTATGTAAGGTGTTATTGTGAGGTGATGTCCACGGTTGGAACATGAGTCACATTTGGTATATATTTGTATCCAAACTCACAGCATATGTGTTGTTGTATTTTGCACGACAATTGTTGTAATAAAGTTGTAGTTGTTTTCTGTACCATGTATTTGGCGACTCAGAATAGGTTGGATGGAATGAACCTATTTTGGGGTTGTTACAATGTTTGCAACATGCATTTGTGCTAGATTTCAGGCTAGTCCTAAAGAATCTCATTTAACTGCTGTAAAGAGGATTTTTATGTATCTCAAAGGTACACCCCACTTGGGGTTATGGTATCCCAATGAGTCCTCATTTGAGCTAACAGGATACACATATGCTGATTTTACAGGCTGCAAAATTGATAGAAAAAGTACTAGTGGCACCTGTCAATTGCTAGGAAACAGACTTGTGTCCTGATTTAGCAAGAAGAAGAATTCAGTATCTACTTCAACTGCAAAAGCTGAATACATTGCTGCTGGCAGTTGTTGTGCTAAGATCTTATGGATGAAAAATCAACTAGCAGATTATGGTTTTAAATTTAAATCCATACCTATTCACTGTGATAACACAAGTGTAATTGCTATAACTCATAGTCCTGTCATGTATTCTAGGACTAAGCATATAGAAATAAGATATCACTTCATTAGGGATCATGTGCAGAATGAAACTATATCTTTACAATATATCCCTACTGAAAATCAATTTGCTGATGTCTTTACAAAGCCTCTAGATGAATCCAGATTTAACAAGTTAATAAGTAAGCTAGGTATGTTTAACTTACAACCATGAAAAATATGCTCTAGTATGTGCTAACCATACAGGTTTAAAGGCTATGTTTGAAATCATAGACATGATCAAAGGAAGTCCACGATTGTAGAACTGAAGTATCATAAAACGACAACGATGGCAGTGAAGACTCAACGATCGCGGTGCAGACTCAACGATAGCAGAGCTACATCAACAAAACCAAAGGAGCACCCTATGATGATCAAGTATAAAACAAAGCAATCTATCTGATAAGTGCCTCAGAGACAAACCTAACCCTTGTTTCATTCAAGAGGTTGACCCTTCTTGAGCTACCTTAAATTAAGAAGAATGCTAAGTCAAAAGTTCATCACGAGGACTTGGTCAGACTGTACGATTGTTGGAACAGACTCGACGATCGCAGTTCAGACTCTACGATTGCAGCTCAGATATAACGACTGCTGAACAGACTAAATGATGGTAGAACAGACTCAACGATTCCAAGGACCATCTCAACGATCGTAGTCCTCCTGAAGAATACAGTAGCTCAGAAGGAGTTAAGGGCAATTTAGTACAATCCTTCTCAGTCAAATTCGTAGAGCCAAGCAGAATTTGATACCTGTTCCACTAAGCAAAATGAAGAGAGGGAAGTTACTTGTACCATTTAAAAGTTTTTTTAAAAAAAATCAGAAGTTCAAAAGCTTATCCCTCTCCTTATCTCTGCAAAAAGAAACCCTAAACTATCAAGCTAAATCAATCATACACTCTGCAAAGGAATCAATGGCAACCTCCAACGTTATCTCTGGCTACAGACTCTACTTTGACGAATTCAAGACAGCTGAACCCCAATTTCACAAGACTCTGTCATTACTAAAGAAGGCGGGTCTCGAAGAAGCCTTGAGTACAGACACATCGATCTACCCGAAGCTGGTAAAAGAATTCTACAATAACGAGGTATTTGAAAACAACACCATCACTGCGAAAGTCAGGAACATCGAAATCAGACTAAGGGCTGAGGACATCAATCTAGCCCTAGGTCTCAAACCTGAAGGGTATCCGTCCATAGATGGCATAGACTTCCATAAGGGACTCAAAAAGATGCATCACAAGAAATCACCTTCTGTCAAAGGATATTCTATCAGTTTAACACTGTTAAAAGCTAACGATAATTTATTTTGCATTATCTTAGTCATAATATTTCTTACTAGGCTAGTTGAGCTCACCCTTTTGCTTTCATTGTTCTCTTCAGGAAATGAAAAAATAGCTGGGACTAGTTGGAGAACGGAGTGATGGTCCGAGATGTTGTCATAGTAGTCCTCACTATTTTATATAATAGTGTGATAATAAATGTAATGAGGACTCCATTGAGTGTAGATATTGTCTAGATGATAATATTCGTATTAAAACTCTTATATTATGTTTTGTCGTATTTTACACGACTGTTGTATAATTAAATTTTTATTTATATTTTATACTATATATTTGGCGACTCAAGATGGATAATGTATACCTATTTTGGTGGCGTCACACATAAAGGCGGGTGATAATGAAAAACAAATTATATTTAAATTTGCTTAAAAAAATCCTAATTTTTTAAAATAAAAAAAAAAGAAAAAGAAAAAAGAACATCAAATTGATCAGGTATGCATGTTGGAAGAGTCCGCGTGTAGAGAAAGGAGTGCATGCTTTTCGGGTAAAGAAATATTGATAGTTCAACTGAAAAAATACTAGAGCGTAATAATACGTTGATTAATAATTAAACTAATCTTATTAAAAGAAATTAAAGTTACTTCTGTCCATAAATTTTTAATCCCACATGATGAAATTATAATATATAGTTAAATATGGTATTAAATAGTCCCTCATCTTAAATTATTTTATAATTTTTAGACTAATAGTCTCAAGTCTAAATTTAAAAACAAACAAAACACTCGAAATTAATAGTCATATCATAAGTGTAATTCTTGTAAATAAATATAGTCAAAATAATTATTATAAAAATGGTAATTAGGCAATAATCACACTAGAAACTTTGCACTTAGTGGACAAGTAGAAAAATGAAAAGTTAGATATAAAGTTAAGTTGATCTAGTAGTACAACTAAAGCTTGACAATTTATAATGGGAGAACTTGGCAAAGGTTCCAACATTTTCTAAACAACAAAGAAATAAGATAACGTAATGAGGATGGGCCATCAAAAGGAAAGATAGCCTTATTATTTTTTTGAAACAATTCGGGTCAAATTTTGAATTCAGAATAAATATTTAATTAAACTTTAAATTTGAATTGAATTAAATTTATTTAAATAATGTCTTAAATTATTGGCATAATAGTATGTTCATATCTAGTCCACCACCACAGGTTCACTCAAAAAGTCATAACTGAAAGTATTATTAAAATTAACATAAGTTTTTATATACAAATAATTTGTTTTCATATGCTAAATGTCAAAACAATCCAAATCACTAAATTACAATTATACACTCACCATACCATATCCAAGACAAACCGGTTTGTTAATCGTCAACTCTTTCAAATGTGAAGTTCAGTCGTGTTCATATACGTCTTTGTTTTGATGGAGGTAATCCCATCAAATTTGAGACCAATTATAACCACTTTCTGATCCAAGTAAGCATCCAACAGGACCAGCACACCACAAATCATTGTTTTTACTCAATCCTAACACTCTTTCTAAACTAATACCAGTGGTAACACAAAATCACGTCCAGTCAAATGTCCCTAATCGACACGTGTCAACCATCTCCCCAGCCAGCAACACGGCTGCTTCGTACTACTCACTTTTTCCAACCTCTTACCACTAGTAAAATAACACACGTGCTGCCTGACCTTTTAACGCCGGAAATCCCTCCGCTTTTCTTTCCTCTCTCCGTTCAAAACCCCAACAGACACACACACACACATACATATACGTTATATATATATATATATATATGTAATATAATTAATTAAAGCCCTAGCCACCTAATTTAAATCTTAGGAGTAGTATACTAACACATGTGTAAGTTCAAATTTATTCATACATAAAATTTATATTTATTTAGAGTGAGGGAGGGAGGGAGAGACGGACAGTGTTTTGATCGGAGATGGGGGCGGTGACGTCGACGATGGCGGCGAAATTTGCTTTCTTTCCACCGAATCCGGCGTCGTATAAGGTGGTGGCAGACGAATCCACCGGGAAATTGAGGGTCACCGACGTGGCGGAGAGGGAAAACGTCGACGTATTGAAGCTCAACACTAAAAGAGGGACTGAGATTGTGGCGGTTTATATCAAGAATCCGGCGGCTTCCCTCACGGTGCTCTACTCCCATGGCAACGCGGCTGATCTGGGTCAGATGTACGAGTTGTTCAGTGAACTCAGTGTTCATCTCCGAGTCAACTTAATGGGGTCAGTCATTGATGTTTTATTAAATACAATATTCACACAGCGAGCACACACAATGTTGGATTTTTGATGAATTTATTTGCCCTTTTGTACAATGGATCAGAATCTGAGTTGAGTAACTTTAATTGCAGATGTTTTATTTGAAGTTGAGACTTTAGAGTGAATTGGTTAAGAGTTAAAGCCTAATACAGTATATTAAGGAATTGTTTTTTTTGTTGTTGTTGGCTGAATTGGCAGTTATGACTGAGGAATAATAACACGGTTAGCTTTGCATTTTGGAATAATAGTTTTGTCAAAGCATTTTCCAAAAAATGATCATTTTTGCAATTGTTAACAAAGTTTTAATCTTTTTTACCTTGCTCAGAATTCTTGATATTTCAGAACTGAAAATATTGAATAGTTGGGTTTTGAATTATTGGAATTAGAAGTTGCTGACTTTAATATTGACTGGCCGAATGAAGTTTAACATATCAGTCGGAAGTTATGAAATTCTTTTGCTTTGCAGATATGACTATTCAGGGTATGGACAGTCTACCGGCAAGGTAAAAATGATGGTGATACATGAACTTGGAAGGAGTTATAAGTTTGTGGAAGCTAAATTACTTACTTTTTTGTTTTGCATAGCCAAGTGAGCAGAACACCTATGCAGACATAGAAGCTGCATATGGATGTCTACAAGAGATGTACCGGGTAAAAGAGCAAGATATTATATTATATGGCCAGTCTGTGGGAAGTGGACCGACTTTAGATTTAGCATCACGTATATCAAGATTTAGGGCTGTGATTCTTCATAGTCCAATTCTGTCTGGACTTCGAGTCATGTATCCAGTGAAGCGGACTTACTGGTTTGACATATATAAGGTTAGTTTCTTATGATAAACACTAGTAAAGTTATATCTTTTAACTGTTAATGCTTTTATGGAGCTCAATTCCATATTAATTATGAAGTTTTTTTTTTGTTTTTTTTCCTGGGGTGATGCAGAATATTGATAAAATACCGCTTGTTGAATGTCCAGTTCTGGTAATTCATGTGAGTATTTATTTAATACTGCTCTGATGGTTTTAGTAGTATTTTTTTGTGTAATCATAAATGCCACACCAGCATTGAATAATTAGATGAATTTTTATGGTTAATGAAGTGAGTTTCAAGTATTGAGTAGTACCTTAGTAATTTTCTCCTTCAGATTCCATGTCAATTTCATCGACTCTGTCCTCATCATTGATTGGGGTTGTGCACCTTCTGAATCCAGACATGTTCATTGGTTTAAGCAAGCTAATTTCACTTATGTTGCATATGATATAACAAGTTTATGTAGTCATTAATTAAATTGGAAAATATAGATATAACGGGTAAAATACAAATGCTACTCATCATTGTATTTATTATTAAGAACTGTCGACAACAACCTATCAGAGAAACCATAACTTTATCCAGTTTTTAGCATATAGAAGAAATTTGTTTGGATATCATGGACTGGAGTACTGATACACAGTTTCAGATGGGTCACATACCCATATGCTTGCGTTTGTACTGAACATTTTTTGGCATAACGTTTCCTGACTATCTTTTGTAATAGTTTAGCCATTATGTTAGTTTCTTGATTTAATTTCCTTTTAGTGTACGACAAGAAAGAAAATGTGTTTCAAGGGACATGTGTAGTAATAGCTCATCATATAATGTCAGAAGTGGTGATAAAGGCATAAAGCATCCTGTGATTCCTATAAACCTTCCTTTGTCTTAATACCCTGAGAGGTCCATATCAAAGGTGACAAAATCAACTATTTCCGCAGTTGGTGACATTATTGCTTTGCCTCTCTTAGAAAACCGAAATTCAGTGCTTTACAAGTCTTGAGTTTTTCATGAGAAGTTTACCTTTCTGGTGTTGTTTGATGTCATTTTTCGTTACTGGTGTTTGTAGGGAACTGCAGATGATGTTGTGGATTACTCACATGGGAAGCAGCTTTGGGATCTCTGTAAAGAGAAATATGAACCCTTATGGATAAAAGGAGGTAATCATTGCGACCTGGAGCTCTATCCGGAGTATATTAGGCATTTGAAGAAGTTCATTTTAGCTGTGGAGAAATCAATGCATTTTAGAAACAGATCTGGACCATGCACAGATCATCCAGAGATTCCGCGAAACAGCACTGACTGTAGAGACCAACCCAGGCCAAGCACAGACCATAGAGAGATGTCTAGGCCAAGTACAGACAAGAGAGAGAACCTTCGGCTGAGCACAGACCACAAAGAGAAATCAAGGGGCAGTGTTGACAGGAGGGAAAAATTAAGAAAGAGTGTTGATTACACTGAAAAATCAAATAACAACTCAGATCAGCCGGAGAAAGCAAGAAACAGCATTGATCGGTTGGAATAAACTTAGCTGATTAAGAGTTCTTATTTCAATTTTATACCTTCTCTATCCTTTCTGTTGTGCCCAAAATGGTACGTCATACATGAATTGTAAACTGGCTTTACTGACTGTTGGATTTAATGGTGGCAGCTTTGGAGATATGATGAGATCGGCTGTATTATGCAATATCGACTGTTTCAAACCTACAGGAGCAGCAGGGATCTAAGGATTGTGAAAGGTCAGTCCAAAAAGTATCTGGTTATGAGTATTCTTTCGATTGGTTGATTGGGTAATAGGAAATGTTCTTTCCTTTGTGTTTCATTGAGTTTAGAAATATTAATTTTATTAAGAAGATTATGTATCTTATATATTGGGGAAACTAATAATTATTTCCACGATCTTTTCATTCTGTACAACTGTTCCTTCTTTTTTTTTTTTTTTGGTGCAACTCTGTACAACTCGTATGGAGTCATGAATTACTGCTGTTGCAGTTTGCAATAGCTACAAATGAACCATGTATATCAGGAAAATTTATTTTAGTTTCATGCCAAAGAGATGTCTTGCCTCTATCTGTGGAACTTCTAGACATTATTCAATAACGTATAAAAGTAGTAACTTGAGGTTTGTCCAGAGCACTTTGAGTGTGCTAGGAGTTTCTTTAGGAGTAAGATGAATGTCAAAGTAGGTTGGTTCCTCAACTGCCATTGTTGATACTAGGGAAATTGAGCTCTTTTTTTTTCTTTTTTTCTGGTTTCTGTACTAATTATCCTGGTTTTTAAAGTCAACCTAGAGGCAGTTGCGGGGTAATTTATAATTTGTTGATATGTAATTATTGAATTTCGTGAGAATTTTTGGCAATTAATGTGATGCTTTTTAAATGGAAATATTTCTTGTGGTAATGTTTGAGCTTGGGGGGGGGGGGGGGTGGTGTTCTGGTGAAAAGAATCTTCTTTGTGTTTTCTATATTGTCCAGTGCCTCCGGGCAAGTAACAGATGTTCAAAAATGGTGAGTTGGTTTTATTGGGGTTCTTAAACTAAACATGGGCTTCTGTACATGGATTTTTTATTGTCCAAGTTTTCATGTCAATGAAATTTAGTAAATTGTTGAGATTAATTCATAATGGTAAAAATTATGTGTCAAATCAGTCTCTGTTAACAGAATTTTAAATAACAGGATTTTGTAATTAATAGTATAACTTTTTAAGCAAGTTACAATTATATCTATTAGTAATAAATTAATTCATTTCAATTTTAAATTTTAGAATTTCACAACCTCTTTTTGTGCAACAGATTTAATGACAAAAATCAATAATATGCACATGCATGGATCAGTATTTGCAATAATATCTACACCAGATTGGGGGTAAAGTTTATTTATTTCAAATTCCACATTTGCCGGTGAGATAATAACAATTGAATTAATTAATTAATCTATATATATATATATATATATATATATATATATATATATATATATATATATATATATTACATTGCAAATTTTCACAAAAGAAGTTAACTTATAAGTTGTGAAAAGTGTTAGGCACTTATAATTCAGAAATTAAGTTAAAATAATTTATGAAAAGTGTTCGGTTCATAATGACTTATAAGTTAAAATAAATGTAAAGAATACTGTACTAAAAATAACATTAATAAAAAGGACAAAATAGATATTACATTTGGTCAAGTTAACTTATTTAAAAATGACTTATAAGTAGGAACTTATTTTTTTCAAAAAATAATTTACACTAATGTTCGCCAATTAAAATGGAGTATAATTATACGGCAGCATAAAGTTCCTGTAATTGAAGATCAATCGTTACTATGCCAATATGATTCTTCGTTTCTAGATTTTATGGAGTGGTATTTTCCAATTGAGCAAGTATTTGTATTTGTATTTGTATTTGTATTTGGTCGTGTAAATAACATAAGTTGTAATTAATTAGAAATTTTGGACCCAAAAAGTAATGCTCTTGATGCCTATACTTCAAGGACTTTCCAGAAAATAAATTTTATCATATTATTTTATCAAAAATCCCAAAGAAACGTGAAAGGGACGATGCTAATAAAATTACAACGATATTTATTTGTATAGTGAATTTAAAATATTATATATGGTTATGGTTATATTTATTTCAATCGAAGATAGTTTGTTAGTTTTTTTTATTGTATCTACTCGTGTATATATACGAGATTAAAATATAAAAAATAATGTAGATGTCAACAGATAGATTACGAGTTATGACTAATATGCAATGAAAAAATAATAATATATTTGCTATTTTTTTCCAACATGTATTTACATACTTTGATATTTAATATTAATATAAATTTATTATCAATGCATCATTAAAAAACATTATTAAATTGTGAGAGAGATGACAATTTTTGTAATGATATTTCGATGGTTTGTAATTCGGCCAATTAAATAAAGGGATTAATGTATTTTATGCCAAAGTGAAGGTATATTAAATAACCTTTTGTTTTGTTTATTTACTTTTGTCTTTTTCTTAAATATCATGGGTTTTGATAAGTATAGTAAGAGATTGAATTTATAAATTATTAAGTAGTTTATAATATTAATTAAAATTAAATTACATACTTTTTAAATTTAAAATTTTACAAATTAATCAGAAAATATTAAATGGGACTTTATTTTTTTTGGAAACGGGAGTATCTATTTACAGTCTCGGCCTTGGGTAATAGCCATTTATCAGTATTGAAATAAAAAATACCCCAAGGCCCAAGGCAAGGGTTGCTGAACTGAACATGAGAGCAGCAAAACAGAGTAGGAGGTTTAAGAAGGGTTTTAGGGTCGGCTAATTAGTGACTGCCCAGTTAGTTTGCCGTGTACTTAACACAGTAACGTTGATGAAGTACTTTTATCCCATTATTCCATCTTGTTTACCCTAATTTATTGGTTATCCACAAATTTCGATCCATTTTTAACCCTACAGTAAGTTTCTCATAATTGTTTTTTCTTTTTCTCAAACATTTTGATGTTCAGTAGCAAAATCCCCAATTCGTTTGGTATAAATTTCGATCCTTCCGTTCCAGTTACGAAACCCACAGTTGTTCTGTTAATCCATCTAAACTCTACAGTTATGTGGAGAAACATTGCCAGAAAAGTCTCTCCAAGATTTTCTTCCCTTAGTACTTACAGTTTGTCTGGGCTTTCAGATTCTATAATTCCTGTGAAACTTATCAAATTAAGGCAGTATGACCTCAGTTCTTGCCCACAAAACGCTTTGGCGGAGCTGGGCTTTAGCAGAATGACTGAACTTTTACCCCGAGACGAGTTTTTTGGAAGACCCAATTGCAGTTTCAATGGGTTGTGTCCAAAAAGCTATGCCAGCGTAGCTGAGACGATTGCAGTATCATCAACGGATGGGGAGGAGGATGTTTCTTCTGAGGATGAAGTTCAGGAATTGTTGCGAGAAATGGGGAAAGAAACGAAAACAGGCTACCGGAAGAGCTGGAGGCAGCAGAGCGTTGATGTGGGAATGGTGCGCTGGAAGTATCGAAAACTTAGGAGGAGACAGGTGAAAATTGAGACGGAGGCGTGGGTACAGGCAGTTAAAGAGTATAGGACTATAGTAAAGGAGATGTGTGAGCAGAAATTAGCTCCCAATTTACCCTATATGAAATCATTGTTTCTTGGTTGGTTTGAGCCATTTACCAATAAGATTAATGAAGATCAGGAATTATGTAGACAAGGGAAGAACAGGACCTCATATGCTCCTTATTTTGATCAGCTGCCAGCTGATATGATGTCAGTTATAACAATGCATAAGTTGATGGGATTGTTGATGACAGGAGAGGGATATGGCTGTGCTAGGGTAGTTAAAGCTGCTTGTGCGATAGGTGAAGCCATTGAGCAAGAGGTAGGTTAGTTTGAACTTTGAAGCTATTTTATATTTTCTTATTCATTAGATTATCTTTTTGCAGTTTCTGAATGCAGTAATTTACCTTTTCTCATCCTAGTTTCCTTTATTCAGTTAAATTGATGTTTGACAATTGATAATGTGAGTTTTTATGTTAATACAGTAGTTGATTATATAGGTCGTGATTAGAAATGAAAACTATGAAGATGTTAAAATTAAATGTGTCCAGATATACATGCAAGTATCTGTATATGTTAAACTTAAAGAAGAGCAGGTTCAAAAGGTTATAAATGGAAACTATTCAGAGAACTAGGTACTGGAGCAGTAGAGCCTTCGCAAATCCACTAAGATTAGAGTTCATAGGTATAAGGTGTTTCGGGAGTGAATTGTGAACTACTCAAAAGTAAAAAAGAAGAGGTTTTCGGGGCTGAGGTACTTAGTTATAGAGAATTATTAGTAGTGTAATATAACAATTTGAAGTGTACTCTCCCTCTATTCTAAAGAAACCTTTTTTTTCCGATATAAAAAAAAAGTTTTGTATAGCGAATGATCTAGATAGCATATTCATTTTTTATTTTGTTTTGATAAGTTTCTAGATGTCATATTTATGGCAGAAAATTTATGGGCGCATTGGTGCTTGTCATTGTTTATCAGGCAAGAAACCTTCTTCCACACACAAATGAGCACCTTGTACCACAACAGAAGAGAAAAGACAAAAATATAGAAGCACCACCTTCCAAACTGCATCAAGGATACATCGAATGCTATTACAAGGAAGCAATGTAATAATAATTAATAAGTGAAATAAAAGTACAAGGGCTAAAGCTAAGTTACGTTGGAAGCGTGCTTTCTTTTCAGTTCTATGGGGAATCGGCATGAACCAAATGTAAGGTTCCTTGGGAAGAAACATTTTAACTAATTAACATATATGTATATTTTCTTTCCTTTTTATGAGCCATTGCTTTGTGGGCTTTTGGGATGTGTCTGATCTATGTGGGGACTGCAAACCTTTAAGTTATTTTCTTTTTCCCACTTTTTTTTTGATAGGTTGAATACTTGTTCCCGCTCATCTAGTATTTTCTCCCTTTTCTCAATAAAACTTCTTTTTCTATCCAGTTACTGTTGGGGGGGGGACTTCTTTCTCTATATAGATCATCAATTTTTTTGTTGGAGATGAGAGAAGTGATAGAGGCCTTAAGGAATAACGTCAAGGTCCTGGTTTCATTTCCAAGAATGGGGCCAAAATTACCTGTTAAAAAATAAAAGCTTTTGTTGAACCATAATATATGTCATGTTTGGTAGTTTTGATGGAAGGAGGGAGGTCTAGCTGGGGAGTGGAGATGTTATGAAGAAGCTAAGGATTAATTGAAATTCAAGAATGGATTGTGGGAATGTATGGGTGTTAATATGGGAATTAGTGGATGTATCAAGTACTCAATATAACGGGACATTGGCCAATACTACATTTGAGTTAATAAGTGCATAAGTTGAAGGTGCTAAAATGATGGAAACACATAAAAAATGAATTAGTTTAATAAAAGTAAGATGTTAACATTCATCTTATGATAAGTTATGTGCCCTATATATATATGGGTGTGAAAGGAAAACCTATTATTTCGTTTAGAGAGAAAAAGAAATTTTATAACGGGAAGAGAAAAAAATACAAGAAGAGACGGACAAGAAGTCCACCCAACCAAGAGCAAGTGGAAACAAAAGCTAAAATTAAAGTACTTGAAAAAATTGCAGCTCTCCTATCCCACGTAAATCAGACCAAAAAAATACCCAAAAGGCTCCCAATAGAAGATGTACATGGCTATCCTCAAACAAATTTTCGTTTTTAGTTTGAATAAGTTATCCTTGTTAAATTGAAGGTAAGCAGCTCTTGCAAAAGAGTCTTGCATTACATTCATGTGAAATCCCCATAGAATAGAGTAAAAAGTACTCTTCCTTAGCATCCTTTCTCTTCACAAACTCGATTGAGCAACAAGACCGCTTCCGAAGTAGGGCATTTCTGCTCGTTCAATAATGGAAAAAATATAATCCCACAAGCCTCAAGCAATTAGACAATCACTTAACGCAATGTCTGTAAATAATAGGATTAGCCAGCTAAACTGAACTTGTAACAAAGAACATGCCAGAAAAGGTATAAGTAGAATCTAAGCCAAAATGTGTTTTGTCAATGGAGGAGGAAATCGCAAAAGCATATAGCAGGTTTATCAAAGGCCAGCTCATTGGAATTCTGATCATGTAATTCCTGCAAATGATAAGTCCAAGAAACAGAATTACCATCCTGCAATATGAAACTAGCATTTGGACCATCATGCAAAGAGGAAATGCGGAAAAGGTGGTTAATCCTATAGCAAAATGAAAAGGACTACATGTTAATTGTAATACTTCGAAGTCCAAGAAGTTTCTGTTAGTGTTTGATAATATTTGTAAACCATATTTTAGGTATACAGCTCACCTCCACTACAGTATACTAGGGTCTTCACTGATTGGTATGATATCAAGTAATTAATAATTATCTTGCTTGTACACAATATTTTTAAGATTTTACATAGGCTCACTAATACTTAAGAAAAAAGGTATTTCTAGTCACACAGCTCTTTCCCTCCCTCTCTCTCTCCCCTAAACTAATACTGGTTGTTTTCTTGTTCTGCAATGAATCAGGTTAGGATACACAAATTTTTGGAGAGGACAAAGAAAAAAAAGGTTGTTCAAGATACGAAAAGTGAAGAGGATGCATCTAATGTTGTAACTCACGAACAAGAGAAACTACGAAAAATTGTTACTAATGCGATGAAAAAACAAAAACTGCATGTTGTGAGGAACATAGTCAAGGGGCAGGATGATTCAAAACCATGGACGCCAGATGCCAGAGCTAAGGTGTGCATGTTTTCTAACTTAATGTAAACAAAAGGTTTGCAGGTTTTCCTGTAATGAAATCAATCCTATTTACCTTTCAGGTTGGGAGTCGTCTAATTGAATTGCTTTTGCAAACTGCCTACATACAACCACCAATTGATCACTTGGCTGATGGTCCACCTGATATTCGGCCTGCATTTATACACACATCTCAATATGTAATTAAAGGAACAAAGTAATTTCTCATCCCTCTGTCTCGTTAATAAATTGTTTTTCAATCTGATGTAACGCTTCAAATGGTGTTTTTGGTTTCCTTTTAACAGGGAAAGTAGAAGTTACGGTGTTATTAAATGTGACCCACTAATTCACAAAGGACTCGAGAGAACTGTGAGTACAAATTTAAAAAAAATAAAGAAATGACTTTGTTTATTTTTCTTCATGTTGAGGGCACACACCACAGTCCATCATTTGTCAAGATCCTGATGGTTAATTAGTTACTGATTGACTGTCGGCAATTTGTTTATATAACAAACAACTAGTCTTTAAATTTTGACATAAAGTTGGGTCAACTTCGATATTGACTCATAAAAGCTTCAATGAAGTTCTTGAATCATTTTTTCAAGGGCTGGACACCCCCCGGTTAATAATTTATTATATTCAGGTCCGCGAAAGTTAGATTTTAAATTTTAAATTTTCTATTTGTCTAACAGGTCAGGCACATGGTTATCCCTTATATGCCAATGTTGGTGCCTCCAATCAAGTGGACAGGGTATGGTGGCTTGTTTTTTTTTTTGGCTAAATATATTCCTTACTGTCAATATTCATTCATTCCCATGTTCAAATTTGGTTGTGTTTGAGCTAGTTAGTTGTAGTTGCTAGTTTTTATATATATAGTCCAGCAGGTATATAGGTATTGTTATATTCTGACCTAGGATAGGCTAGATGGCTGATCAGTTGATCTTTTCTTTGGCTAGACAAATCAGCAACTTGGAGTTCTAGGCTAGACCTTTCATTAGTGTTGTATACACCTTTATTCAATTTTCACCAAGCAACAACACAATTGACAAAAGTTATTGGTATTGTTAACGCCAAGATCTTTTGCCACGCTCCAATCACATAAGACGTTCTGATCCTGCACAGTAAACACAATCAACACCCAAAGCTTTGACGGCCTGACCGTCGGGGGATAGCTCCGGCGTGAGAGTCAGTACATGCAATCACAATGTTAACAATGGAGGAAAAATATCTAGTGTCTAGAGAGAGATAATAATTTTGTTAAGTGTTTTTTTTGTTACCTTTTGATTGTGTGATCCTTGCCCCATATATACTCCAAACCCGGTTTACCGTGCCACCCACTACTCACTGACACAGCCCCCCACTTCCGGTGATTCACCTGCTACCATATCACCTTTGTCCACCGCCGACTATTACAATCCCATCCTCATTAATGTCATGCAGACGGTGACAGAGATAACAGTCAAATATTATCTTTTTGATCATTATCGGTCAAAGTTGGCATTTAGATATTATTTGCCTAATGGCTCAGCCCAAATCACAGGCCCAACACATTTAAGACACAATAAATATAATCCAAGGGAAGAGTCCAACCGGTCCGGCCCAACACGAAAAGTATTATGGCCCAACATTGCCCTCCAGTCTTTTATTAAACAGGATGTTTAATGGAAGACTACAAATAGAATAGGTCCATGATAAAAAGAATGGTAGTAAGATCAAAAAGGTCTCAAAAGAAATCTCACCGAGGCCCAAATGATGAAGTATCGGTCATCAACATAGATAAGAACCAGAAGCCCAATAAAAAAGCCCAGTCCGACTAAAGAATTAAACCCAAAACCGGACGCTACCTCTTACAATTCAACATCATTGCTTGTAATTAATTGTGCCGCCCTCGTGTATCGTGCAACCGTCAGTATAAAAGGTAATTTTCCCCAAATTGATAGCTTTTACCTGTCAATTTGAATTTCAGACGCCCTTTCGAGCTCTAGACTTCTCTCCTTCTCAAGTTTCTCTATCTTCTCTGCAAATTCTCAGCAATGGCTTCTCAAGGTTCTGATAACCCAATTCCCATTGTCGCCATTCCCCTCACTACCATTCCACCTACACCTAGCCCCACCAAGGCAACTTCGGGGTCAAACCCTAACCCAGCTGGTACCCCAAGCAAGAACACACCAACAAAGCCTCTTCCAAACCCTTCTGTATTCTTTCAGAGCGAAGAGCAGTTCCCCCACGCTAACACTCCTTCATCCTTGTCTGAAAAGGACGTTCAAAATGCCTTTGAACGGTACCAAATACCAGCAACTCACCAACTGCGACGTCCCACATCCACCGAGAGGATGTATCAGTGGCCAGATGGCTGGACCGCCATGCCCCTGACACTTCTGGAAAAAGGGGTTCGATTCCCTCTGCACGTCTTTCTGGTTACTCTCCTGGGGTTCGTTGGCGTCAGATTCGCCCAACTGGTCCCGAACTCCTACATCCACATCTTGACGTTCATCGCCTTCTGCCACGAGGTAGGCGTCGCTCCCACCCTTGACTTCTTCTTCTCCATATACACCATCACTAACTTCTTCTCCATATACACCATCACTAAGTCCTGAGAGAAGGGGTTCAAGATTCTGGGCAAAATAGCTGCAAAACCAGGAGAGAACTTTAAGAGACGCTCTCTGATCAATACTCCGTCCAGTAACAGAGGATGGCACAAGGAGTGGCTCTTCGTCAAAGGGCCTGAGATCGCCTCTTTTCCAGACTGGACAACATTGGATAAAGTTTCTGTTGACTTCAGTGATATTGCCGAAGAACGCGTAAAAGAAATGATCGAACTCCTCGATAATTTCCCGAAGAAGGAATGGAATCATGGTCTTCTCACCAAGCAAGCCTGGTTGTACGACCACAAATGTAAGTTCCCAATTCCTATTGAAATATAACTTGCTGAACTTTATTGTTGTAAACGGATCTTAACAGAATGTATTTCCTTGTTGCAGGATCGTTGATAAAACCCACATCAGTTTACCGAAGGGATTTGGAAAAATTTCTTTCGGGCAAACCCTCATCACCCATCATTGAAACCCCCCAGGGAGAGGTTTCGGCTTCTGATGCCCAAGATGCAGAAAATCTTCCTGTAGAACCAGAAGTTGCAGAAGAAACCCTCCGACCTCGCAAGAAGAAGAAGGCAATTCGAAAAGCAAGATCTACCTCCCAAGAGTCCCAGCCAATTTCCACTGCTAGTCTGATTGACATGCCCACCAGCGAACAGATGCAAGCTCTTCGAATGAAGAAGAGAAAAACTAAGATAACCCCACTGACTGCCGACGACCTTCGGATCCCCCCTCCTGTGGAAATTATTGTCTTTGAAGACGAAAATGAAGAACAAACTGAGGCTTCAGTCCTATCTCGCAAAAGAAAACACCCTTCGGATGATCAACCGCCACCTCCTCCAGGACCTACTTCTGTTCAACCTCCATCTCCTTCTGAGTCGCCTGCTCAATCCCCGATCCACAACGAATTTCACATGCCTTCTCCACCACAATTATCCCCCACTGCCTTCCAGCGCGAAGCCATGTCTTCACCCACTGTATGGCCCGAGTTTAATAGAAACTTTCCTTTTCAACTTTTCGACTCATTTGTTAGGGATACCGATGAGCACCGGTTCGGTAACAGCTCGATTAGGGATTTAATTGAAGAGAGCATGAGCTACCACACTAAGGTAGGTTAGTTGTTTAATCTGGATAATTGAAATTACGTACATCTCTTGAAAATTAATTAATTGTCTGTGAACATCTATAGGCGAATGCTGTCTTCGGGCGTCTTCTCCCACTCTACAAAGAAGTCGAAGCCGAAGATGCAGCCCGACGAGAAAATACGATTCTGAGGTCGACTTTGAATAAGGAGAGAAATGACCTCGGTACTGCTCTCTACAACAATGAATGCCTTCAAAAGGAAATGACCAAAATAAAAGAGAAAATGGAGGCAGTTGAAGCTATTCACAGAGCGGCTGAGGTTAATCACCGAACCATTACCGATATGAACGCGGATCTGGTTCATAGGAATGAATTCCTCGTGGAGAAGAATGATACGCTTGTGAAGACCAACAAGAGCTTGGCACTGCAGGTAAATGATCTCGAAGTCAAGGAGTCCTGAATTCAGAAGGAACGAGCAAAGGATCAGGCAAAGTTCGAAGAGGAGCTTCGGGAGCTTTGCGCTCTGAGAGATCTAGGTCCTCCTTTGACCGAAGATCTCCGCAAACAAATTCAAGAAGAGTACCGAAAGTCAACCGAGCTGAATGAGAAGATCGTTCAGATGTTCTCCGATGGGTACGACGAATGCAGAAGCAAAGACAAGGCAAAACTTGTCACAACTAAGGTTGATCCGACCATTCTTGACTTTTCCGAAGATGAAGTCGATGCCTGAAGACGAGTCTCCTTTCTCTTGGTTCATAGGACTTCTGCAATTAATTTCTATGTTTTTGCAATGTAATCATTATTATGTTAATAAAATATCGATCTCTTTCCTTATTACTCTTTTGTTATTAATTTATGTCAATGCTTCAATATCAATCAACTTGAAAAATGTACAAACTCTTAACTTAAACTGTTATTAAATAACTATGCAAGCCATATAACAGATAAGATTAAGTAAAGTAACGAAGAAATCCGAACTCAACACTTGGGCAAAATTAGGTAATAAAGTAAAGGAATACTTATTCGTTACCGAAGAGTGAGGTAGATCTGCTTCGTAGGGAATTTGTTTATCACGAAGGGCCTAACAAACCCACAGGGCGATGAAGTGAACAGCAACGAACATAAGACTTTTTGGAGATAAGAAACTTTTACTGATGATGATTCAAACATTTTACAGACTTCCGGTATATTGACACTGTATCTACTGAAAGTACTTCCGAAGTCTACTGGCGTGCCAAATATTCTTGATCTTTGATCTGTCCAATGCCCTCAACCGATAAGTTCTTGGCTTCGGTACCTCGATGACTTCATACGGTCCTTTCCAGTTCGGCATCAGCTTTCCCAAGTTCTGAGGCGTAGATGTTTCGACTTCCCTGAGAACAAAATCTCCCACTTCAAATATGCGAAGCTTTACCCCCTTATTGTAATGCTTAGTCACTCTTCGCTGATAGGCTGCCAATCTGATCAAAGCTGTTTCCTTGACTTCTTCGAGTAGATCCAAATTGACCTTCAGTTCTTCTTCGTTGTAAATTTCTTTGAATTGATTAACCCGAAGACTTGGAGAACCAATTTCAACTGGGACTAAGGCATCAGTACCATAGGCCAGTCTAAAAGGTGAATCCCCTGTTGTAGTCCTCGGTGTAGTCCGATAAGCTCATAATACGCTGAGCAGCTCCTCTGGCCATCTTCCCTTAGCCTCATCCAGTCTACGCTTGATCCCATTCAGCAGCGTTCTGTTGGTCACTTTGACCTGCCCGTTCAACTGTGGATGAGCTACTGAAGTCTTTCTGTGGTGAACCCCCAGTTCTTTCAAAAATGCTTCAAATTTCGATCCCACAAATTGACGTCCGTTGTCCGATATCACCACCTTAGGAATGCCGAAACGAAACACTACTGACTCCTTCATGAACTTCAAGCATTCTTGTTTCGTTATCAACCTAAGTGGCTTCGCCTCTACCTATTTGGTCATATAATTAATGGCAACTATAACAAAACTGACCTGACCTTTAGTTTTTGGTAATGGACCCAGTATATCAACCCCCCAGACAGCAAAGGGTATAGGAGATAAGATCGAGAATAGCTCTTTTGGTGGTTGATGTGGGATCGGACTGTTAAGTTAACACTTCTTGACGTACTCCGTAGCTTCCTTGAAGATTGTAGGCCAGTAGTACCCCTGACGAAGTTCTTTGTAGGCTAATGACTTAGCAGCCATATGGTCGCCACAGATGCCCTCGTGAACTTTTCGAAGAGCATATTCAGCTTCGGACAGAGTCAAACATTTCAGCAATGGAGACAAAAAGGCCCTTCGAAAAAGATCCCCATCTATCAGAACGAAGTTAGCACTTTTATATTTGATTTTCTTGACCAACATCTAATCCGAAGGTAAGACGCCATTTGCGAGATACTCCAGATATGGAGTCAACCAGCAGTTGAAGCGATCAATGCACATTACCGATTCATGTTGAACACTAGGATGCTGCAAAATTTTCAAGTAAACGGACTCATCAAAAATGTTAGCATCCGTAGTGACTAGCTTTGAGAGTGCATCGGCAATGGAATTATCGTCACGCCCGACTCCTTGAAACTCATACGATTGGAAATACTGAAGCCGATCTTTTAATTCTGCCAAGTACTTGACCATTCTCTGACCTCGAGCTTCATATTTCCCTGAGACTTGCTTGACGACCAACTGAGAATCACTGAATATGACTATTCTCTGTACTTCGAGCCTCTTAGCCAGTCGTAACCCTGTTAGCACCGCCTCATACTCTGCCTCATTGTTCGTTGCTCTGAACTCGAATCTGATGGCTTGCTGCACTTTGAATCCCTCCGGACTTGTCAAAATGATTCCTGCTCCACTGATGTCCGCAGTAGAAGACCCATCTGCATACAGCGTCTACGAGCTCTGCTTCTGCTGAAGAACTGCAGCTGCCCTGTCAGACCCTTCAGCTTCTGCCACAGCTTCATCCGCTTCAAAAAACGAACATTCGACCACAAAATCAGCCAAGACCTGTCCCTTAATAGCTGTTCAGGGATGATATTCAATGAAAAATTGGGACAACTCCATCGTCCATGCAGCTAATCTCCTCGAAATTTCAGGTTTGCCCATAATTTTCTTCAAAGGCTGATCTGTGTATACCACCAACAACCTACCCTGGAAGTATTGCCTAAGCTTTCGACTAGCAATCATTAAAGCAAAGGTAAACTTTTCAATATTTGGGTATCTTGTCTCAGCATCCCGAAGGACATGACTTACGTAGTAAACCGGGGTGCTGCTTACCCCCTACTTCCCGCACCAAAACTGCTCCTACTACCAACGAACTAGCTGCTAAGTACAAATATAGAGGCTCAGCAGGAGCGGGCTTCACCAACTAAGGCGCCGAAAATAAATAGGTCTTTATACTCTGGAAAGCGTCTTCACATTCCGAAGTCCACTGGAACGTCTTCGCATTCTTCGGCCCTTTCAATGTGTCAAAAAACGGCAAACACCTTTCTGCCGACCGGGACATGAATCTCCTCAAAGCTGCAATCTTTCCAGTCAGACATTGGACATCCTTGAACGACTGAGGAGTCTTCATACCCAATATTGCCTAGATCTTTTTCGGGTTGGCTTCGATCCCTCTCTGACTGACAAGATATCCCAAAAACTTGCCAGCGCCGAAACCGAATGTGCACTTGGTCGGATTTAGCCTCAAATCGTGATGACGGACTGTCTGAAAGCATTCTTCTAAATCGTCCAAATGCTTCTGTACAAGCATGCTTTTAACAATCATGCCATCGACGTACACCTCCATATCCCTGCCCAACTGACGTCTGAAGACAAAGTTCATCATCCTCTGGTACGTGGCTCCCACATTGATCAGGCCGAAGGTCATCTTCTTGTAGGCATACACCGAACGATGCGTAATGAACGCCGTCTTCGGTATAACCTCTTTACACATGGAGATTTGATGGTAACCAGAGAAAGCAACCATGAAGTTCAATAATGCAAATCTCGAAGTCGCATCGATGAGCTGATCGATGTGAGGTAAAGGATAAAAGTCCTTTGGGCATGCTTTGTTCAAATCCGTGTAGTCGATGCAGACTCGTCACTTTCCATTCTGCTTTTGGACCAGCACCACATTTGCCATTCATTCTGGGTAGTCGATCTCAAAAATGAAGTCTGCAGCCAGCAGCTTTGCAATCTCTTCATCAATGATCCGTTGGCGCTCCGGTGCAAACATTCGCCTCTTCTGCCGAACTGATTTTTTGGATGGATCTACCTCTAGCCGATGCTCAGCAATCTTTCGACTCACTCCTGGCATATCCTGAGGCTCCCATGCAAAGATATCAGCATAACAGCATAGAAGCTCAATAAGGTTCGTCCGGAGAGGTTTCGGTAGACCCGAACCTATCCTTACAGTCCTGTCTCTCTTGCCCGCGGGATAAGCTCGAACTCCTCTATCTCTCTCGCTGGCATGACCAATGGTTCTGAACTACTTTCGGTGAAGGCTCGATCTCTATCGCCATTGTCTGTTTTTGCTTCGACATCCCTACTCCCGAAGTGATCACTGCGTTTCTATAGCATCGTCTGGTCAAATCTAAATCCCCGGCGACCTCTCCAACTCCATGGGCCGTAGGAAATTTGATTTTGAAGTGAGGAATAGAGGTCACAGCTTGTAGAGCAGTCAAAGTAGGTCTTCCTAGAATAGCATTGTAGGCAGAATCTACATGCACAACATAAAATTTACAAGTTATTTCTACCTGTTGGGGAGCTGTGCTGAAGATAACCGGTAGCTCAATAGTCCCTGTCACTCTGACTGGATCGTTGCTGAAGCCGTATAAGGGAGCCTCCTATCCAACCTCCATCTTCCGCCCATCCAGATTCATCCTCTGATAAGCGTGGGCATAGAGAATATCCACAGAAGACCCGTTATCGATCATCATTCTCTTCATGTCTACCGAACCCACCTGTGCCGTTATCGCCAATGCTTCTTCATGGGGTTCGATGGGCTCCAACGAGTAATCTTCGTCAGTAAAAGCAATTACCGTGTCTGGATAAGGTCTATCAGTCTTCGGGAGTGTACCTGCCACTGACATGATCGAATCCAAGTATCCTCGACGCTTCTTCCCCACAAGTTTGGCAGAAGTCCTCCCAGTGATGACATCGACCACATGCCTTGCTGGTTGTCCAGGAGCTGTCACTGCAGGTTGAGCTGGCGGAGCAACCTGAACAGGTTCTCTTTCCCTCTGCTGAGCTTGTTGAGTTGTTCTTGCTGCGACATACTGAACCAGGGCACCACCTTGAACCTTCCTCTCAATAAAGTCCTTCAGACTGGCACAGTCATTGGTATCGTGACCCGAAGCTTGATGATAGTCACAATAGTTGCGAGAATTACCTGCTTCGGGCTTAAGGTTGTCCCTGGGTGGTTCGAAGATGGGTTGATTTTTGATCTGATCAAGAATAACAACCCTGTCAGTGTTCAGTTGAGTGTACGTCCTATTCACCTTCTGGGCCGGAGCGGCTGGACGACCTCCTCCATGTCTCCAGTTGTTGTTATACTTTTTCGACCCCCCATCATAGCGGTCGTTCCCCTCGTTCTTCCTCTGGCCCCCGTCCGTTCTGTCCCGATCTGCCTCCTTCAGCTTGTCCGAAGAAGGAAGTTTCAGGTTATTCATAGCCTCTTCTACCACTATATAGCCTTCCGCATTATCGAAAGCTTCTGCGAGACTCTTCGGATGGTGAAACATCAACTTCTTTACCAATTTCTCTGACTTTACCAAATCCAACCCATTCTGAAATAAATCCACTGCCTGAAGATCGTTAAGGTCGGTAACTTGGCCCACTACTTCTCGGAATTTCTTGACATATTGGCTCAAAGACTCATTCGAATATTGTTGAACCTGAGCCAGCGAACCTGTTGGTTTTCCTCTTCTCTTGTTGCTCCCAAAACGAGCATGGAATTTGCTGCACAAATCTGTCTATGATGAGACTGAATCCGAAGGCAAAGTCCCCATCCACTGTCTGGCGTCTTTTCGGAGCGTTGTAACAAAAGTATGACACTTAGCAGCATCGCTAAAGTCATAATAATCCATCAGTCTGTCGAACGCCTGACTGTGGTCATAAAGATCTCCAGATCCATCATAGCTCTCCATATGAGGCAACTTTTTGGTGGGGTCAGCTTTTTCTTTAAGAATCTCCTCGAAAAAAAGAGATGCCTTCTTTCCCGAAGTATCTTTCACTTGTTGAACTTTGGCAAGCTGTTTCTGAAGCTCCTTTAACTCTTTAACCAGATATTCCACTCCTTCTGGCTGAGATGAGGCCTCTTTCTCCGGCGACTCCCTCCTCTTCTGAGTAGACCGGCCTTTATCAAATGAACCCCCAATCCTCGGGGGACTTTTCTGACGATGAGAGTCTGCAGGGTGGTGTACCCTCGATGGATTCTTGGGAGTGCGACCTCTGGATCTGCTTTGCCTCTGGACTCTGTCACCATGGTGAGAATACCCAAGGCGGGGTGCCTTCTTCGTATCCTCTGGCGTATATTCTCTGGATCTGCCCCTTTGTCTACTTCGACCCTGCTTCTCAGAACCGATAGGGTGGGGTACCCTCTTCGATCTTTGAGGAGTAGGATTTCTGGATCTTCTTCGTTCCCGAGGCTGGCCTCGAGATTCGCGACCCGAATGGACAGGCTCCTTTCCTTCCCTCCGTCTTATGTTTATATCTCCGCTATATCCTTCGGACTGCACGTAGCTAGACGCTTCGTCCTTCAACTCCGCCATCCGAAGCATCTGTTCGGCTATATCCTATCTTTGTTTCAAAAGTACCTCCATGGTCTTGTCTGCTTCGTCTGCCATCCTGGCTAACTTGGAGGCCTTATCGTCCTGATCATTTCAGTGTCAGGTTCTAGGCGGTGTGCCTTCTACCCGTTTCCGACCATGATGAGGCCCTTTTTCGGCAGTGAAAACCAATCTTCTCTTAACATTCCCTATGGCTCTCAAACGAGAAACTTCTGACGCACGTTTGGAGGCCGTACTGGCATGAGCACTGTTAGCAGGACCCAGACGATCCTTGATTGATATTCGTGGTGTATACGTGCTTACAGCCATCGGCTGTCCCTCCGGAGTACCTGCTCTACTCTTCACCATGGATTCCAACGTAGAACAAGTATTGTTTGTGATTGAAAACTTCAAGGACACTAGAACTCAGCCCTCCTTCTAGCGTCAATGTTAACGCCAAGATCTTTTGCCACGTCCCAATCACATAAGATGTTCTGATTTTACACAGTAAACACAATCAACACCCAAAGCTTGACGGCCTGACCGTCTGGGGATAGCTCCGGCGTGAGGGTCAGTACAGACAATCACAAGGTTAACAATGGAGGAAAAATATCTAGTGTCTAGAGAGAGATAATAATTTTGTTAAGTGTTGTTTTTTTTGTTACCTTTTGATTGTGTGATCCTTGCTCCATATACACTCCAAACCCGGTTTACCGTGCTACCCACTACTCACTGACACAGCCCCCCACTTCCGGTGATTCACCTGCTACCCCATCACTTTTGTCCACCGCCGGCTATTACAATCCCATCCTCATTAATGTCATGCAGACGGTGACAGAGATAACAGTCAAATATTATCTTTTTGATTATTACCGGTCAAAGTTGGCATTTAGATATTATTTGCCTAATGGCTCAGCCCAAATCACAGGCCCAACACATTTAAGACACAATAAATATAATCTAAGGGAAGAGCCCAACCGGTCCGGCCCAACACGAAAAGTATTATGGCCCAACAGGTATGGTAAAGATCCATAAATAGTTGAAGACATTAAAAGAGCTCAGAAAAGCTCATTTGTGGTGATAGAAGAAAGTTAGATCGAACATTATCTTTATATTGTATGTGATATAAAGTGGTAGCCTGGTAGGAGAGGGAAATTAAATAGTTTTAATCTGATGTTATATAATGAATTTGTTAACGAGGCTCCTTTTTGGGGTAAAGTAATGTTTTTTGCGCTCTCACGTGAAACAAGAGTGGTGTTTGACTTGTTATAAAAAAATAGTATATTTATGGGAAGTGACCACATGAAGCTATTTTTTGAAGCCAGTGCTTTATATATATGCATCTCATTTATCTGATTGTATAAATACAGTATATACAATGATTTTGTTAATGGGGCTCCTTTTTGGGGTAAAAATGTTGTTTTTTGCTCTCTCACGTGAAACAAGAGTGGTGTTTGACTCGTTATAAAAGAAAACAGTATACTTTTGGGAATTGACCACATGAAGATAATTTTTGAAGCCTGTGCTTAAGTGCTTTATATATATGCATCTCATGTATCTGATTGTATACATGAAGTATTTTCGCTTTTCATGTTATCTGGTTGACTTTATGGTATTTTTTTTATTCATTGGTTTCTTTGCAATATTTTGCATGTGCATGCTTGAAACATTTATATATGTGAGACAAACTACCCCAACTGTGAAACTTTAATAAATTTATTCTTTATAAAAGAATTGCATTGTTCTCATTCATTAGAAAGTGTGTATTATATTTCTTACTTTCAGAAACTTTTGGTGTTGTATTAGTTTTTTGTTTTAGTAAACAGGGTTTTATTAGTTGATTAATCCTTTTCCATGACTAATTTAGAAATCTGATTTCGTAAGGTTTTTAGCTGTTAAATTTTTATATGTAACAACTATTGTTTTTCTAGACTTCTAGGGACTCCCACTGAAGTCTAGTGTTGCTAATTTGCCTTTATACAATTTTGCTTTTCATACTTTAAATGTCAGCTGAAGGACAACCTTGAGCTATGGTAATTGTGAACATTTAGCTCCATTCTTGTTATTTCTACCTTTATTTTAATAAATTGATTTTTCTATCTTAAAAGGGGAGCAAGACATATTGACTAGTGCAAAAGGGAAATGTATCTATGCAACTTGGGGATGAGCAAGGGTCAATGACTGAAATTGATGATTTAAATTTTTTAAAAGAGTGTTAAACATAATTATTGGGAACACTAGATTTTTTTACTACCTGTTGAAGAAGAAATTGGGAGAGGCAGAAAGCAAACCATCTATGACTCACTTCGAGCAGAGCCAAACCATCATTGATCAGTCCAAGCCTGTTTGACTACTGATGATAGTTTGTACCGCATAAACTGAATACATATATATAATTATTACACTAAGAGAACTACTAGGACTCTTCCAACTATTAATTTAAATAAATTACCTAATAAAACATCACAATTAATTATAAAATATTTTAAATTTACTTACACAAAAAATGTACTATTCCAAGTCATTTGAGGACAACATGTTTGGAATAAAGAATGAAGGAGACTCTTACAGTTGGGAGATTCTATGTTACTTTTTTAACATTCTCATGGTGTATGCAAATGCTTTAATATCTGAAGCAGGTTTTTGGAAGCAAATTCTTTTGTCTCAACCTTGTCATCCCTTGTTAAGTGTTTTCGCTCTTTTAATCAAATAATATTTGGGAAATTCTAGGTGTTTTTTTTGTTCCGCCTTTTGTTAAGTTGGATCTCCTAGCTGTGGTGCCCAAGATAGATGATTCGAATAAGTTTTGTCTCATGGATTGTCTGCATCAATTCTATGAATGTGGCTCTGGAGCTCTAGTATTAATTAAAATTTTGCACATATGTAAACATTTCCTTTTAACTGTCTGACATGATTAACTTATTATGACCTAGAATGCTAACTATTTCAGTTGAAGATTATTTGAATAATCAATATAATATTTATTAGTGTGTATAGAGGCCAGTATTGTTTGCTAATAGTTCTGTGCTCTACTGCAGATATGACAAGGGGGGACACCTTTTTTTAACATCTTATGTCATGCGCATTCGTGGAGCAAGACAACAACGTGAAGCTCTTAAGAGGGCCCCTAAGAAGCAACTGGAACCTGTTTTTGAGGTTTAAAACTTCTCATTTGTTGCTAATATTGTTTCAGTGAGGAGTGGCTTCTGAATTGTCAATGGTGATAACTCATCTTATTCTCTTTTTTGGTGTCAGGCCCTTGATACACTTGGAAGTACAAAATGGAGGGTGAATAAAAGGGTACTTACAGTCATTGACAGGATATGGACTAGTGGAGGTCGTCTTGCTGATTTGGTTGATCGCGAGGATGTGAGTTAGACTATATACTGACTGTTAATTTTCTGCAATTATCTTCTAATTAATCTCGACAGTTGGTATGCTTTGAGGCACATGTTTATTTTATTTTCCATAGTGATTGTTTCTATTAAACTTGATGCGTTGCAGATTCCTTTACCAGAGCAACCAGATACAGAAGATGAAGCAGTTCTTAAGAAATGGAAGTGGAAAGTCAAGGATGTGAAGAAAGAAAACCGTGAAAGACATTCACAGAGATGTGATATAGAACTCAAACTTTCTGTAAGAACAGCTGCACTTCTTTAAGGTTAAAGCTAAATTATAATTTTCATTAGGATTTATGTGTGTGCACTGATTGGTGTATAGGTAGCACGTAAAATGAAAGATGAAGAAGGTTTCTTTTACCCACACAACCTGGACTTTCGAGGTCGTGCATACCCCATACATCCGCACTTAAATCATCTTGGTTCTGATGTTTGCCGGGGTATCTTGGAGTTTGCAGAGGGACGTCCTCTTGGGAAGTCAGGGTTGCAGTGGCTGAAGATACACTTGGCAAATCTGTTTGCTGGTGGTGTGGACAAATTATCTTACGAGGGTCGAATAACATTTACTGAAAATCACCTGGATGAAATATTTGATTCAGCAGATAAACCACTCGAAGGAAAGCGGTGGTGGTTAAAAGCAGAAGATCCATTTCAGTGCTTGGCTGTGTGCATTAATCTCTCTGAAGCTCTGAGAAGCTCATCTCCAGAGACAACTATTTCACATATTCCTGTACACCAGGTAAAATTAAGTAGCGCATACCAAATGTTTAAGAAATGAAGGAAAAACAGGAGCGACATCTCACAAAAACAGTGGCCCAACTCTATTTATAATTTTATAGAGCAACGACAAAATGATTTATTTTCTAATATTCTTTGCTGACAAGTGCATAGTGTGGAAGATGCACATGAAAATAGCATGTTTTATAGTCTTCCGATTTTATTTTCCTTCAGCATTATGTAGTCTTCTCCTCTACTGATAGTGATCCTTAGTTTGCTTTACTTTTAGACAAGATGTTAAAATTGTTTGGACAGTTTAGTCTTGTGTTTTTTGAATTTAAGTTTTATTGAATTCTCCATCATTTCAATGATAGGCAAAATAAGTAATGCATTCTTCATGAAAATTAATCCTAATGATACATGAAAATTTAGAGTAATCATTTTTTTGAAGTAAATGACTTGGACACTAAATTATTATAAATTCAAGACCGAGTTGTATCGAAAATAGCGAAGTGAGTCTTGCCAACAATTGTTGTGTACTCTTGAGTTTCTATAACCTTTTCTGTGATTTACTGTAAACTTATGGGTCTAATGGATTTGCAGGGAGAGCATAAAAACGCAGTACTAGCATCTGTTAATGTTATCTAATTCTATTTTGAAATGAGCATAACAAAAGTTAAAGTAGCTTACAGTTTAGTAGGTAGCTCAAGCGATCAGGACTGTTATTTATAATTAGACATTGAATTTTTTTCTCAAAAGAGCTCAAGGTTGGTTGGAATTTCTGAAAGAGGACCTGAATAATGAACTCTTTTAAGCAACGTTCGTTATTCAGGTCCTCTTTCAGAATTTCCAACCATCCATAGGCTCTATTGAGGAAAAAAAACATTAGTCATATGTCTTTTCTTCACTTTTCGCTTTCATGTGAACTTTTTTACATTGTTAAATTTAATTGAATTGCAAATCCTTCCATTTTGCAGTATCGGCTGATATGCCTCATTCAAGTCCTTTTAGCTATCACTATAAATTGTAATGAGATTTTGCGAGTTTCGCATGACTGGTTCTGGGGTTTTCTTGTAATATATAATTTTTCAATTTATACTTTCCCCTGGGAATTTGTAGGATGGATCCTGCAATGGTTTACAACACTATGCTGCCCTTGGAAGAGATAAGGTATGGGCCTTTGCTGTGTTGTTAGGATTTTTGAGCTATTTTCTTCTTATTAACCAAAAGTTTACTTGGATTATATGCCAAAGTATGCTGTTAAATACAAGTATATTGGCCATATATTATGATATGACTGAATATCACTGTGCTATTTATGGTAGCCCCATGTGATGAAAGTAGGCTTGTGGTTGGAAATCTTTCTTCATGGGTCACTTGACCTTAACTACCCAGTTCAAACCCAATATCAGAGTGGAAGGGGCTTAAAGTTTAAAGTTCTTTCAGGGAAAAAAAGCTGCAGGACATATACTTGGTGGAAAGTGGGGATATTAAAAGTAAGGCAAAAAAATGGGAGAGTGGGGGGAAGAGGGATAATTACTTGATGATGGGAACAATAAACTTTTCAATGTTTAACAGGCAAAGTTTTTTTATATTTTCCCTGAAAAAACATAAATTATAAGAGCTAGTAACTATGCAAATAAGAATGGTAAATATGAATTCAAAAAATAAAATAAAATTGAGGAATGTATGGGCTAAGTTACATGGACTCGGGTGCGGGTAAGTGTCTAGGTGGATTTGGTAAAATCAGTTTTCCAAACAAGTGGACACGACTAAAAAGTGTACTAGTTGGGTATTAATATAAAAAATTTGATAACTCGTGCACCTACATTATCTTTCCTTAAGCAAAACTCCATTATAATATCTACTTGAGCATGAAGACATCAAAACGAGATCAAATAATTTTTTCTTCATCTTTCTTAGCAAATTGTTACTCTTTCCCTCATATTCTAACACTCATTTTTATTCCTCTATTGGTGATGTGGCGCCGCGTGTTCAACACGAATGGCATAGCACAACACACTTATGTTCATGTGTGGGGTGTTCGATATAGGTACTTTATCCATCTAGAAGAGTTCATATAACAGAGTACACGGGCAAGTTAGAGTATATTATTCTTTTCCTCCTCATTTGATTTTATCCAATGATGGATCTATACCTGTGTAGGAGTGCCATGTAGTTAGGTCGAGACGGTTGATCATTTGGTTTTTTTCATTATGAGGTGGTGATGAGTTTATTTCTTTTGTGTTTCCGATGTGTGGTATTTCTTGGGTGATGCATAAATCAATTAGCGAGATGCTGCAAGAATGTCATGTGGTAAAGGTTAGGACGGAATGGAGAAGGCAATAAGATTTGTTGTCTTGTATCATAATGGGCAATACGAAAGGAGCAGAATAATTGGTATATTGAAGGCAAAAAGAGATCATTTTATCATATTTAATTTCTTTTTCTTAGCTTTCTTTTCTGATGGCTTCTTTAGGTGTTTTATAGTTTTATTGTGCATTTTGTGGACTTTATGAGAGAGTTCGTCTTTAGAGCCTAGTGTAGGTATTGTTTTGGGAGGCTTGTTTATAGGGTTGAAGTTGAAGTATTGTGTTGTTAGTGTGAACGTTTGCATCTTATCTCCCATGCGTTTTTTTATGCGGTTTACTTGGATTCAATCTTTTTGGTTTGCTTCCAAGAGATTTATTTACTTATAAAAAATACATATATCTATTCTATAAATAGTGAGGGGGAGTGTGACGCTAGTCTTGAGGGTGTCACAAATTCCCTTCCGCTTTTGCCCATGTAGGTTTTATTTATGACAATTTCGTCCTTCTTAATTCATTTTTTTAACTTATCCTCAAAATTTGATAAAATATCTATTATATCCTTACAGTAATTTAGTGGTGCACAATAGGCCGACCAGACCTTAGTCGTTGACCAGTCCTTGGGCTTGCAATGGTTTGGCACATAAAAGTACTAATTGTTAAGGCCTGCAGACTAGGCGAAGCCAGGCCTTGGGCCAGGCTGGTGGTCCAGTCCAGCCAACTCCTTTTTTTTAAAAGATTAATATCAACCCACAAGAATTTAATATAAGCCCACAATGATAGACCCAAATATTTCAGCCAAAACTAAAAAGTTGCACTCGAGATACACTATATACTATTTCCAACTTTGTGAGGACCTAAATTGATTGGACTTTGGTTTAAAAATCACCCCACTGGGGATGGGCCCTAGAATATGTTAAGTGTCTATATATATATATATATATATATATATATATATATATATATATATATATATATAGACACAACAAAATGTCAAGAAATATACTTTTTTCCGTATATTTATTAGTCATATTAAAAGGTGATTGATTTCAACCATGATAGTCATTAGACTTTTATTTTTATTTTTAGTTGTTTACTTGGTTTAAATTACTTCATTGCCAAATGCTAGGTTTGAGAGTTGGGAAGGGGGGACAAAAGCTGTCCACTGTCAGCTTGTCAAGTGTGAATTCTCATCTTCTTCTTTTTTTTACTGTTAGGAAGGGTGGCTACTTAGCTGGCTATTTGGCTAGACCATTGCTAGTTAGGTTGGGGTAGGAGTTGCTTATTAAAAAAAAATTACGAGTTTGGATTGGGCTACTAGCTAATGGATTGCACATCTTGTGAGTATAAAGCAACAAGCTAGGCCTGAGACGCGGACTAGGCCAGTTATAGGCTGGACTCAAGCCAGTCCTAGGCCGGACTAAGGCCACAAGTTGGTCTAGACCAGGCCTTTTGGCCAGGCCAGGGTCTTACATTAAAATCGCAGCTTGTTAAAAACCTCAAGGCCAGGCCTTGACCATGCTAGGCTTTGACCAGGTCGCAGGCCTTGGGCTTTTTGTGCATCACTACGGTAATTACACATGCAACGCGTGTCACGTGGGACTAGTGCATATATATATATAAGACAATAATTCATAGCAAGTATTTGTTATGATAAATATTAGGACAAAATGATCTTTTACGGTCCATTATAGACAAGAACTATCCAAATTAAAAAAAATGTCTCGTCATCCGCTACTATTACTAACGGATTCTGCTAGTATTAGTAGCGACTGAATATAATTTTAAATTTTCGCCGTTTATTAATCTAATGGATGGTTATAGATCTATTTGCTCAAAAATGATCTAAAAGTTAGTTATAACAATATAAAAGGCTTTGGAAGCTCATGAGTTAGAAGTTATATTTTAATTTGTAGTTATCTTATAAGAATTCAATTTAGGTTAAAAAAGTTAGGAGTATTATAAATAGTGATGTACTTCATTATTTTGAGACATTGAATAATTAGAATTGATTGAGTTTTTTGTGAGATTATTTGTGTGATATTTATCTTTCATCCCAAAACCCCCGTCACCATCATTTTGGTATCAGTACTAAATTTAATCCATCCTCAACCGTCCCAAAATCAATGTCATCATCTTGAACCAGAAACTGCCCAATATAACCAAACCCTAGCCGCTACACTCAAACACATCACCTCCCTAACAGTCCCAAATTTATTGCCCACGAACTAGTCACAATTCCACAACTAGCCGTTGCCTAGAAAGTCAAAAATTATTATCCGTTGCACAACTCAGAAGCTTTAACGTTATTACGAAACCTTAGTCTCGCCAAACCTTGCCCACCTACATAGGTGAGAACAAAAACAAATAAATAAATAAATAAAGGAAAGAGAAGGAGAAGAAGTAAAATAGCAGTGTCGCCATTCTTTGCTGCTAGAGCCGCCACCGAATTCCACCGCCACTGTCACCGTCACTGTCACCGTCACCGTCCTTTATCCTTATCTTGGTCGAGGAAGTCTTCAGCTTTTCATCTCCAAAGCTTATAGACTCCTTAACCTTAAACTTGCATAAAGAATAGAAAGACCATAGAGACCTGAATTGAGAAAGTAAATATCTTTTTGGTAAATTATAGTAGGTACCCCAAAGTTTTTACAATTTTTTATTTTAGTCCCCAAGTTTTCTTAAATTTTAAAATACCCCTGATTTTTTACATACAAGTCCCTGTACTTTTATCTTCTTCAATTCCAGCACTTAAAGTTTCATTAGCTTCAATTCAGCCCCTAGTTCTTTATATTTTCTGCACTTGAGCCCTTAAAAAAAGAAAAGTAAAAAAGAGTTCTATATTTTTATTTAGTGGAACCATGGTAAATGCTGGAGAAATCAACGTCAAACTCGATGCTTATATATTACAACAAGATGAGTGTCTCAAAAATATTGAAGATTCAATCACAACACTTACTGCAAATGCAACAAATGTTCAAGCTTTTATTACAACACTTGCAACAAAAATTGATGTACTCACGGAACACGACGATAAGGGATAGGAAGATGATTATAAGAATTTTAAGGACCCCATCCCGGATCTTAATCATTTAATCTACGAGTTAATCCTCATGTTCCAGATCCTAGGATGAATGCAGTGGATAGAGGAGCAAAATTAGATGTTGATTTCAATGGCGATAATGGTCCCGAAGCATTATTCGATTGGATTCATAGTTTGGAGAGCTTCTTTCATTGGTACGAGCTAATTGACCAGAGAAAACTTTTCTTTGTTGACGCGAAGTTGAAAGGGACAACTCGACATCAACAGAATTTATATACAATTGCGAGAAGATGGAAAGCTTCCCTAACTCGACGTATTGTGCCTTTTAATTATTAGCAGCAAGCCTATTTGCAGTTAACTAAGTTGGTACAAGGAAATAAAGCCAAATATACTTCAATGTTCTACAGTTTGGTTACACGGTCCGAATTCTATTGGGTTGAAGAAGTTCTTGTCTCTTTGTATCGTCGAGGATTGAATTTGGAGATTGTAGATGATGTAGCTTCACGTAAGCTCTTACTGTTTGATGATGTCGTTGAAGTTGCCACCCAAGTGGAGAATAATTTGAAAAAGAATTTTGTCAGGCCTCCAATACCAATCCAAACTCGAGTGAACATACTTTTATGGAGCCTATTAAAAATAGGCCCATTGTGGAAAGATCGTCAATAAGCCTTAAACTACTAGCAAGCCTACTCGTGCCTCAAGTTCTTCTAATGCCAGTAACAACAATAACCATATGTCTAGGTTTTATAACTGTCGTAGTTTTAGTCACATGTCTTTTGAGTCTCCTTCCCCGAAGATGAATGTTGCCTCTTCTTCCTCTAGGCAAGTTTCTATTGTTGACAAAGAGTTTGAGAAAATTGATTTAGACGAAGAGGTTTGCAAGTCGTTAGACGTCGAATATGAGCTCGATGAGCAGAATTTGAAATCTAATGTTCATTTGGAAGGATGTTTAGGTGTTCTTCGACCTTTACTTATTGCTCAAATACATAAGGATGATCCTAAAATTCATCGTAGGTGAATTTTTCAGACGAGTCAAATGTGCGGGACATGTATGTTCTCTTGTGATTGATATTAGAAATTGTACGGATGTTAATCTTCGAGGAAGCAGTTAAGAAACGGATTAAAAGTTGAGCCTCACCCGGAGCCGTATGATGTTGCATGGATTACTAATACAAAGTTACGGGTTACCCTAAGGTTTTTGGTTACATTTTTCGTTAGTAAACTTAAGGATACCGTTATGTGTGATGCTCTACCCCTTAAGGTTTGTCACATTATCTTAGGGCGTACATGGTTATAAGATTGTCATCGCAACATGATACTCCTGCTAATATCTATTTGATGATCAAAGGCAATACCAAGTTCACTCTTACTTGTGCTATCGACGTGTCAAATTTGAAGCTTGCAAAGAATTTCTTCGTGATCCAGCATACTTATTCTTGTGTTGATGTTTTTAACTCGATAAAGTCGAGTTTTTCTCAGCGGAGGATAAATAATGTAGGATAAGCTCGTGAAAGTTGGTTAGAACTTAGAACAATATAAAAGGTTTTGGAAGCCCATGAGTTAGAAGTTATATTTTAATTAGTTTATTTAATTTGTAGTTATGTTATTAGAATCCAATTTAAGTTAAGAAAATTGTCTAGGAGTATTATAAATAGTGATGTACTTAATTATTTTGAGACATTTAATAATTAGAATTAATTGAGTTTTGTGTTAGATTATCTGTGTGATATTTATCCTGCATCCCAAAATCTTTGTCCATGTCAGTTGTTATGGATCATTACTATATATATATATATATATATATATATATATATATATACGGAAAGGATCAAGTGTTTATCCCTCGATCCTACATACCTTGCATATCCCCTTTAGTGCCGAACTGGGCGACTGTTCGGTCCGTCGCTAAAAGTTAAGACGACGATTCTATGATATAGCGACGGACCGAACCGTCGTCCAGACCGTCGCTAAAAGGGGGGTGAGCATGGTATGTAAAATAAAGGGGTGAGCCCTTAAAATGGATTGTATATATATATATATATATATATATATATATATATATATATATATATATGCATGCATGCATGTGTGCGCGCGTACAATTCTAAACTTCCAACAGAACTAATTTTCTTTCCTTGAAAAGAGACCAACAGAAGTAGTTACCAATAAATTATTTAGGTTGTTTCTATATTGTACTTGTGCATTTGGAGAGCCCGTCATCTGACAGTCTGGCGCAATTAATTCAAAGATTCAAACTTTATTGTTAAAATGGAAAACTTCATTAGGCATGTCAACTGAAAGGTTTCTTATAGGGGTTTCAGTAACTAATTATCAGATCTGAACCTAGGTTATTAGTTTCTTTATGTTTACTTTTGTCTATAAGTTTGTCTTTTTCTCTCTCTTTCCACCTCCTTTTGTTGAAATATTTTCTTTGTTCCAAATTATAAGATCATTATTAACTTTTGAAAGCTAGTTTAAAACATTTTCAAACTCAAAATTGAGATGATTCTTTAACAATTATGAAAAAATAAATCTTACAATTAGTACTTTTTAGATGGTTTACAATAATTATCATTTTATGGACTAAAATTAAGGAAATCCTTGTCACTTGAGTTGAAAATGTGTTAACTTCAAAAAGTTAATAATGATCTTATATTTTGGAACGGAGGAGTATTATTTTATTTTGTGTGTTGAGAGGGGCTTTGTGGTTTTTTATTTTTAGGGGGGGGGTAGGATTATATTTTGCTTATCTTAACTACTGAAAAAGGATAAGGAAGTTTCTTAGTATTATTGATTATTGTTTTCTCAATCCTAGATCTATGAAATGAAAACTTATTATCCATTCACTCATTGTAATTTTGTATTTCCTTCTTAGATGCATGTCTAATTATTTTATTACTGGAAATCTTTCTTTAGTTGGGAGCAGATGCTGTCAATTTGATTGCAAGGGGAGAACCAGCTGATGTTTACTCGGGAATAGCTGCTAGGTAAGCTGCTTCTCGTGACACAAGTTGCATGCTATGCCAAATCCACCTTCTCAATTTATTAATTTTTGGAGTGGGCCACGACATGGTTTTAAAATAACAAAATTCAAATATATCTACTGTTTTGGTTTCTCTGTAAAAGAATAACAAGAAAAGTAATCTTGCATTCATTTTTTAACTAATCAAGTAATTTTAGAAAGGATACATGAACTCTATTCTGGAATTATGCTTTTTGCTCCAATGGCTTTAAATTGGATCTCATGTTATCTGCGATAATGAATCACATACTAAACAAATATCTTAGCATTTATGTACAGATGAAGTCAACTCTGCTAACAATTTCATACAACTTATATTTCTAATGCAGAGTTCTTGATATCATAAAGAATGATGCGCAGAAAGATCCTGCAACTTTTCCAGATGCAGTGCGTGCAAGGATTTTAGTCAATCAGGTTGATGTCATTTTTTGTGTATAGCACAAACATTACTACCTTGACCACCACATTATTACTAGTTATCGATAGTTGGTCATAACGTAAAGTTACATACATGTTATTGTTCCATTGATTGTAGTGAATGGTTTATTAGACACATACATTATTTAGTATCAAATTACATTAAGTGGATTTTTTTTAAGTGAGAGAAGAATTTCACTTACTGAGGAGAGGAGAACATCAAGAAAGTCCCAAGGGAGATGAAAAGAAATCAAACATAATAGACTTGATCTCTTTCTCGTTATGTTCCTCAAGCTCCCATGGCAGTGTTCTGATCATAATAAACAGAAAGTCAGTCTTTTGAGATGTCTTTTTTACTCTCTTACATCATAGGAGAGACCTCAACCTCACTTTCTCTCCACAAGGACTCGCTAGTTTCAAACCCATATTTGCTAATAGATCTTGAGGATCCCAACAGTCCTTTGCAGACCCTAAAGGCTTTAATAATGCATAACTAGCTTGGGGGTGGGCAGAAGACCATGACTATCATTTGAATTCATAACCTCTTCTATTTAATTTAAAATGACTGAAACCATGACTCTTTTTTTCTTGATTTTTTTAAAAATATTTTTAAAACATGCATTTGTTGGAATATACATGTAGTTTGCATTTGATTTCTAAGTAGCAATCTCAGTTAGCTTGGTGATCTATTAGTACATGGTAGTCTTTTGTAACTTATGGTTTATTAATTAAATAAAAATAGGTAGACAGGAAGTTGGTGAAACAGACTGTGATGACATCAGTTTATGGTGTCACTTATATTGGTGCTCGAGATCAGATCAAAAGAAGGTTGAAGGAACGTGGTGCCATTTCAGATGATGCTGAGCTCTTTGGTGCGGCTTGTTATACTGCAAAAGTAAGGGTTTATTTCTACTTTTATACCATTACATCCATATATTAATTTGAAACTTGATCCATTGAACAGCTACCTACATAAGATCAGGACCCAAGTTACTTTACTCTAGATTAAAGCATCAAGTGATGGAACAGCTCACAGTCTCAGGTTGACTTGATGTTTTGAGAATGACAAGTATATTCCGTATGGATAGGTCCAATAGAAATCTTACGAGTGGCACAAGAACTTTGCCTGGTGTAATTAGATGATGGTCATAAATCTATGTGCATGCTCCGGTTTTGTTCTTCTTGATGAAAGAATCTTTTTAACTGCTCTAACAGGTTACCTTAACTGCATTAGGGGAGATGTTTGAAGCTGCACGCAGTATCATGAACTGGCTAGGGGAGTGTGCAAAGGTGTGTACCGTAATTTCTCTAATATATGTACTTCATTGTTGAGGCATGGTAGAGTGCTGTGAAGTTGTCAACTATGGCACAGCTCTATATAAATGTTTGTGTTTTGTAAATTTTATTGATTTGTGTGTAAACAAGGACTGCACATTTTAAATTTAATTTCCATTTGAATCAATGTCACGCCAAGCAAGCAAATTAATGAAGTTTCTGTACCTTCATATGATAGAGCTCTTTTGCTTTCTAATTCTGTTTGCGCAATATGGCCATACTAATATACTTTAGTGGATATTGACTAAAGCTCTCTAGTTGCAGCTCTGCAGTCTTCCCATTTTTAGGATATTTTAGATAGAATTACAAGTTTGATGCGCCGACATTTTTTCTGCTTTGTGCCCTTGCTATCTGATTTTCTCATTGTATTCTTTGAAGTTCATCAAAGATGAAGTCTCAACCATGAAACAAGAATAACCTCTTATATCATGGTAGCCTTAAGGTATGGCTTTGGCTTGTTCAGTCATTGATCAATATGAATGGTGAAATAAAATAAACTCTGAAATTGTATTCTCCACCTACTCTCTCTCTCTCTCTCACACACACACGCATTTCAACCTTTTTTCCTTTAAATTTTTTTGAAGAAAACTGAGAACCGTCTGCTTGACTCACCATGGTTAAGGCACTTGTCGTCTCAATATAAATGTCAAGTCATTGTATAAAATGAGATGAAGAGAGTTATCTTCCTTCAACCTATATCCAGCAATAGAACCGGTGAGAAAAATGACGCAGAATCCTTTCGTGCTGTGCGGACTTTACCTTGTTCTTTATTTAAGATAAATTGCTTGAACATATTTTAAGCTGAGAAAAACAAGAGCCCAAAATTTTGTTGCCATGGCTGTTTGATGAAGTTTCTCAAGTCTCCTCAGAATCTTTTCAAGAAGTTTGTAGATGATGAGCATCAACACAAATGGCAAGCTATGGATTAAATTTCTCATTTCTCCTTAGAATCTTCTCTAGGAAATCATAGATAAAGATCATCACAAATGGAATATATTGAAATCGTGCTCGATTTTATATTCTTCACTTTGCACCATCACTAAACAAACACCATATGGAATTTGTCCAAGTCCTCCCTTCCTGTTGCATGTGATGGATCTTTGTTTTAAGACTTATCTTTGATTAGTTCTCGTATGTCTTCGAAGCATACTTGATTGCCCTTGCATCTTCAAGATTATTTAAAGCTATTAACTGCAAATCTTGAACAGATAATTGCATCTGAAAATCAGCCAGTCCGATGGACAACTCCGCTTGGACTTCCTGTTGTGCAGCCTTATCGCAAATTCGGAAGGCATCATGTACGTTTCATAAAAAAAAATTAAGACGACCTTCCATCAATATCCTGTTTTGGATAAGCTACACTTCCTTAATCCATATGAACCTTTGATCCTACCAAAATATTATTTCATGTCATTACGCTCCTCTTGTTAACCCTGCAGATTAAGACTTCACTTCAGACTTTGACATTGCAGCGGGCAACAGAAAAGGTAAATGTACCTAAGGTTGATTTGAACCATTTATTCTCAACATATGGTCTCTACAAATTGATCATTCATCTAGTGTTTTCAAGACTGAAATTATAAGCTTCATAGACCGAAAATTCTAAACCCGATGGTTCTTTGACTACTGTAGGTCATGGTCAAGCGACAGAGAACAGCTTTCCCTCCAAATTTTGTTCACTCCCTTGATGGTTCCCATATGATGATGACTGCTGTAGCCTGTAAAAAAGCAGGATTCAATTTTGCAGGTTCATTTTTCTTTCTTTTACCAACCTAATGGCAGTGCAGTTTTTATATATTCCCTCAGCTCCACAAAAGTGTGTTGTAAAATTTTTGAATATTAAAAATTCATTTTTTTCCACGTATACCCCTAAAAGTATAAGAAGTTAGTTAAGTATTGTGGTATGATAATGAAGTTATAACAGTAAACTTGAGGACATTGTCTCATTTTATATTGTTATCACTAAAAAGATGACTATGGAAAAAATAAATAAATAACAAATGACTCTTTCTGTGGAACGGACTAACGTAGGGAGTTTTTTTTATGAACCCTGAACTACAGCTTACTTGTACATTATCGCAGGTGTTCATGATTCATATTGGACGCATGCATGTGATGTGGATGAAATGAACAGAATACTAAGAGAAAAGTTTGTTGAACTCTATGAAACACCGATACTGGAAAATGTATGGTATCTTCACTTTAATTTAAAGCTTATAATGAAAGATAGGAAGTCAATCTTACTTGTCCAAATATAAAAATAAACCTATATATATATATATATATATATATATATATATATATATATATATATATATATATATATCAAGTAGAAAATGGAGGTTAATGTTTGGTCAAGTATTATCAGGAGCTTCCCCAAAAAAAGGTATATCATGATCTCGTGTTGGAAGAAAGAATTGACGTTATATCATTTCAATTAAAACCAGCTATAAACGATGTCAACTTAATGGCCCTGTGCCTTTTCTTCTTTTTTTATTAATTTGTGCACTAATGTGTTTTTGTGTATCTGCACTCATGTTGCATGTCCTGCCACTCCTTAGGAACGAATTGCTGTGTCACAGTTGAAACTTGAAATGCATTCATGTGTCCTAGTCACCCCTCGGGAAACAACTCATTTTGTCATGTCACCATATTTTAGTTTCATTTTTACTATTAGACTGTTTTCTTCCAAATTTATGCATATTAATCTCTTATGAATCTCAACTTCTTTCTTAAAAGTGTGTACTTTTGGCTACTTTTGAAACTCACAACTTTTTATAATATATTTATCTTGTGTTTGGAGTTGGTCTAAAACGTTTTCCCCGTTCAAAACAGTTGTTGGAGAGCTTTCAGAGGTCTTTTCCCTCGTTGTCTTTCCCACCCTTGCCAGAACGAGGAGACTTTGATCTGAAAGATGTTCTAGAATCAATTTATTTCTTCAACTGATGTGGTTCAGGAGCTAGTTTTCTTAATATACATCCGACCACGTCACTGTACATGTTTCCTCCTGTCTGCTATTCCTATCATGTTAACGTGGCATGGAAAGGAAGTGTTGCATAGGCTTGTGGAATGTCTATAGTTAGCAAAGAAAACTTCTAATTTCAGTTGGTGTGTACTGGGAGATGCTGTAGCAGTTTCCTAAAGTAGGCTCCTTACTCGAGAATATTTATTCGGAAAACTCACCAAGTAGGATCATGAAATATCAAATATGGCTCGTGGGCAACCCGGATCATAATTTCATGCAAAATATCATCCTTTGCTGCAAAAGTGGAGGGGAGAAGTTCACACTGGCAAAATTGCTGAAAGCTGTCTAACCCATCAAGGTCTTGTAAAATTTACATGCACAATGAGGGAATTTTTATCTTATATTGTGTGCGTATGTTGTTTTACATGCTACTTGAGCAATAGCCTTTGATGGCCATCTGTTTGTAAATGTGAATAAGAAACAAGATTCTTTAACTCCAACAACGGAGTGAATATGCTACAATGTTGTCAGGCAGGAATTACTCAATTGATTGTATATGATTCTCCATCCTCAGTTGTTGCTTCTTGCTAGAAAGTGAACCTGCTACAATTCCTTTTTTATAAACTATGCCATAGTCATATTCCAATACTTTGCTGAGCCATTTACGCTATAAAAATGCTGTCAACTTCTCCATAAAAATTTTTTAAAGACTTTGATGATGGCCTCCACTTTAACACAACTTTTGTCAAGAGGCAGAGGCAGAGGCAGATGGTGTAACAACATTATATATTTAATATTTGCAAATTTTGCAAATGATACTTTTTTGTGAAAGTATGTTATGTTGTGATTCAACCAACCTACTATATTGAAGAATTCATGATACTAAAGCTAGGAAGGAAATATATAAATTATTATATACAAAGTTTTTGGAAAAAGTAACTAAAAAAAACAGCTATGACAATTGTTATAACTGGCTCTCAGCTAGATTTGCCTCTGCTCGTACTTGTAACGAGCATCCAAATTCAGTAACCATATCGATCGTTCAATGAGGTTCGTCCATCACCCGATTGATCTGATAAAACAACTCAAGTAAAAGACAAAAAAGTCAAAAATACTAGGACTTATAATACGTTATACTACTATCATAAGATCAATTTTGTCTTTTTGAAATCAATTTGACATTTTTAATTTCGAAACCGACATTAATTCATTTAATTTTTTAGAACATATATTTATGAAAATTATAATCCATCTAAACAGTATTAGTTCATTTAATTTCTAATCATGTCAGTTTTGAAATATGAAAATTTTTTCACTTTAAAAAGCAAAATTGATCTTATATTCCTAAGCGGAGCTTGTACTTGCTAACTGGGAAATTGGGAACCAGGGGCTCCTTACCTTCAGGTGGCACCCAGGGCTCATCATAATTGCCTTCACTGTCAAGAAAGAAAGGTGTTTCAGGACCAAGAACTACTCTCTTAGGTTTTTTGTCACCCTTCCCTGATTTATTTCCCTGTGCCGTGTATTCATTATCATGTCTCACCTCATCATCTGATGCATGATATCCTCTTGTATGTTTTAACAAAAGTGCCACAGCATCTTCTGCCCTAATTTCCGCTCCCATTGGGGAAGATGCTGACTGTTCAGAAACTTTGACTTCAGTGACATCAGACTTCTCAACCAGCTTACGCTTCCTTATCAATAGACCAGGGGCTGCATTTTCCAGTCCCAAATCCACATTTTGAGCCGTATCAAGTTTTCCCAGAACCTTCTGCCTGTCTTTGTAGTCAACAAACTGATCAGGTTCCTTTTTATTCATTAGAGATCCTTCTCGGCTTTGTTTTACTTCTGTTTTCTCAACAGCTCCGAGCCATTGGGGCTTGACAGCAGTATATACAGTAGTTTTGCTCTCTACTGCATCAGCTACAATCTCACTGTCCTCTGGCCTCTTGCTTGATTCCACTGTTGAAACAATACTACCCTGTTTCGGAATGGAGCCAATCACTGTTTCTTCCGCTCCATGTCTTTTATTTTGTTCCAATGCTGATTTTTTCACCACTGGAGGAGCAGAGATCTTAGGCATAATAGGTTTCACTTCTTGTGCTTTTGATTCTCTTTTCCTAGCAGCTTCCCCTGTAGGGTCGGCAATCCTCAGCAAGTAGAGTATCCTGTCCAGCTCTGATTGCAATGTATGCAGTTCGTTCTGAAGTTGTTCAGTTTTATCAAGCACTGTAATCCAATATAGTAACCATCAAGAGATTATAGTGTTTCTGTTCATTAATTATAGCTAAGATAATCTGCATATAGAAAATATTCAACAGAATAGGAATTGGTAAACCTAGAGCATATAAAAAACGCTGGGTGGTAAGCAAGGGAATAACCCAGATAAAGTCATTCATACAGAAACTGCTGCTGAAAGTCAAAATTGCAACAAGCAACTAGCATCTTCAAATTTTCAAAATAATAAATGCCTATCCGTGGACCATCTCTCGGTTAACAACAAACTTTAAGAAACAAACTTGACTGGAAATATAATGAATTAAAGAAAATCACGTGTTAAAACAAGAAAATGCAGAAGTAAAGCATGTAAAAAAGAAATCAGTCACTTATTTAGGACACAGGGAGTATAAAATATACGAATATCAAGGGGACAAAGATATTTGTTCTTATTCACACAGATTGCTTACCTAATTGGGATGAAAGCCCAGACATGTAAGCATCTAATGCATCTCCAGCTTCAGATTCTGCTATAGCCTCATTTTCTATTACCACTTTTCCCTTTTCATCCAAAAGCAACTTCTTCTTATCTTCCATCTCTTTAATGATGGCATCTTTTTTATCAAGAAGAGAATCAGCAGTTTCAATTGACGGGTTTTCAGCACCCTTTTGCTTAGGCATCTTCTTCTTTGCCCGATCATAGAACTCATCGTCGTCACTGGTGAATACAGAAGACATCATATGTACTTAGAAATGCACCAACTTTGACATAGACAAGTCTATAGCATTATTGCCATGTTTTGGTGATATAAATCAATTTACCTGTAGAGGGTAGGGGATAAATACTCATGAGGTCATACAAAAGGCTTAAGCATGTGGATCAATTGAGTTATGTAGAAATTAAAACTAATAGTAAATCATTCTAGTGGTCTTAAAAGCATTCCATAACACAGAATTACATAAATAGTAAAAAAACAAAATTGAAAGAATATGACTATTGAATATTTTCAAACTTGCATTGAATCTATTTAGTTCACCACTACGATTTCACATATATGAATTACCTCATATATTCATCTTCATCGTCTTCTGTTGCACCTTTCTTCTTACCATGAGACGTCCTACCAGAACGTGCACCTAAACTCTCCCGGATACTTTCATTAAGAGTCTCTTCCAAATTTTCGAGCTCCTCCACTACCTAAACAAAAAATAAAAAAATATTGCCAAAAAGGGATAAATAAACAGTATCATACATTTACTTGATGAAGAAAACTTATACACCAATATCGTCAAGGGCAAGGGACGGGAAAAAGCTTAGTTTGTTTATAGAAAAGAAATAAAGGCACAAAATAAACTCCCTCATGGCTACATAATACCTGCAATATTCTCTGTTCATTCCGAGCAATCTGAGTTTGTTGCCCCTGCGTCAAGCCCCCTTGAGCAATGTCCTTAACACGAATAGCATCTATTTCTTTTTTCATATTGGCAACCTGTAGCAGACAAAAATGGGCATGACTGATAAAATACAAATTAATTCAAACCTTCTCCTTAGGAAAAGAGGAAAAGTGTCCTTGAATATCATCATAAAAGAACCAAAGGATACACATGTAAGAGATACGTTATAAGAGCATCAAAACTGGGTTGCTACCCATAAACACGTATTGAATTGTCATATGCATGTATCACTTGTATATTTTAGTATCGAGTAAATTTTACTTCTACACCTGAAAGATCACTTCAGGTACACACAACCCCCTTGTATTTCATAAATAGGCACATAAATCACTTCTATATTGGTGTTGTGGTTGTGATTTTTGAACTTAACTTTCAGACATTCTTATAAATATAACTATCACCAAATACAGGGAACTGATTCAAGATTTAACTCAGAATCTGAGACTTTGAATAGGAGCTATTAGATCTATCTAATATGCTTTATGGGATAAGTCAAAAGAAGAGCATAGAAGTTCTTCTTTAGGCTGGCAGTGATGGTAAAAGGAATGTATTGAAAAAAAATGTTAAAACAAGATATCTGCTTCAACAATGAAACAGATGGTAAAATTAAGATGAGGCTCATTTTACAACTGCTAAACAAATGGAGATGAAGAAGCTCTGTTAAAGATAAACGAGACTGGACATTTGTTCTCACGTTTTCTACTGTGATTATACAACCATTTGATAAAAATATGGCCTGTTGGAGAAACTACTATCATGACACTAAAAGAGTGCAAAGTCGGCCTTCAACTAGCATTTTTACAAACAACAACTACATGAATGATAGCTAATTGATACATATGTTTCGCGACAATGTATTCGCATAAAGGTTCTTTTTTCTTTTGCAAATATGCAGTTAACTTTTGCTTTTAATTTTCACTGGACCAAATCAACTACTGCAGTGAAAAGGAAAAGGTAGGGAGAAAAATGGAAATACAGAAACCTGCCTTTTCGCCGGCAAAAGTATGTCTTTTTACTTTTACTTTTTTTAAAAAAAACAAAGGAAGAATTTTACTTGATGGAAAGAGAGAATACACATATTGGGAAAAGGAGTCCACCCACTAACACGTGTAAATAAAAAAAGATAACAAACTGAAGAAAGTAACTCTCCAACCTACAAATATTGGACATAGAAATGCCCCTAAATGCACAGCAGAGGACCCTAAAGATCCTATCTATCTCGCAGCACAGCAAGAGATTATTAGCCATCTCTAAAATGTCAAGCATTACTAAGTAGTGCTATTCTCTAGTAACTTTGTACACAGTTCTTAACTACAGTTTTTTTTTTTTTAACAAGTGAATTATAGCATGTTAACGAGGAAACTCAGCAACTCTTTGCGCTTGAATTAATCAGCTACAATTTATTTTGCACTCTATATCTGCAATAAAATTTCATTAAACAACAATACCAACCAAGTATATCTTATTAAGTCCTCAATTCATAAATTTCAATTGAACGTAGAACTCCTTGTTTCCACTTGAAGCTTCACATTATGCCCTTGTTGAAGCATCATGACTTATAGACATTTGTGCAATGTTCTCTTTATTTTACACATTATGTCCTCTTTATTTTACATATGCCATGTGCAATGAAGCAGACATTTGCGGCTCACATTGAAAACTGAAACCAGCACATGGTTTATAGAACAAATGAAACTGATGAGAATGGTTTAAATAGTTAGATGTGCTAGGGTAACTTATGTTCTTAATAAGCATAATGTCTACGTACTCTAGGATAACTACAAGCAAAGTCATTGTAAATGTCAAAAACAAAATGTAAATTGCAACAAGTACTGTAGTCCATTAGAAAGAGTCCATCAGTTCTGAGTTTGAAGTTTTAGAAGCTCACTTACCTTTTCAAGTCGTTTTAAAACTTTATCACGTGTTTTTTCCTGCTTCTCAGTCAGCTGTCCCTTGTAGGTTTGCCAAGTTATTTCATCAATGTCATCCTAAATATTAAAAAATACTACAGTCAGTTTGAATTTTGAAATAGTGGAAAAATCTCCCACGTTTGCTTCACAAACACAAGCAGAGACAAACTGGGAAAAAACTGACAATAGATTAGGCAATTGAGAAATTTTCTGACTAGTAAAATCCGAAATCAATAGATATGGATTCTTCACTAAATAGCTTGTATATAGACTTTATTCCTAAAGCAATTGTACAAAGACTAAAAAACAGAAAAATATCAAAGACTAATTAATAAGCCATATAACCATTGCATTCATCATAGTAGTATGTGATAGAAATAATTATCCTATTAGAAAATGGCAAGTATATATAGGTGAATAAAACGGTCCTAACTTATATACAATTTTGCAAGTTTCCGAACTTATATATACCACATCTGCAAGTAAAAAGGGATTAGGCTCCCCAAAATGATGGGTCCCCTAGTAGACCAAGGGGTAAAAACTGAAGAAGGGTCACCCTTCCCTCCCTGTAAGGTACCATAGCTCATTCCACAGCATAATATTTTTCTTCCAACGAGGGGAAAAAAGGGAAGAAAAAAAGGCATTCTCCAAAATCTATTTACAGAATAAAATCCTTTGAAATGGTAGAAGAAAGAACTTTCCTACTGTGGGTCACAACTCAATGAACTAACTTGGCTTAATTTATCTTACAGGACCTATCACATGAAAGGTCACATCCCTTTTTTACTTGTGCTGAATGGTATGAGAACTGAATTTTCTTAAACAGTGAATCAAAAGCAGTCCACTATTCCACCAACTCATTTGATAAACAAAATCCATCTTCACAACTAGAAAACGGTTTACCAAGGTATTATCATCCTAAAAAAAGTAGTAAGAAGATTTTGCAAACCTCATTTTCTTCAATAGCATCCTCGTCCATACCCCACGAGATACCATCAGCAAGAGATGCTTCAAGTTTTGCTCGTCGAAGTGAAGCTTCCATATCTTCCATCTCTTCTCGGACCTTAGCCTTCCTAGTATTTGCCAAGTCTTTTTCCTTCAACACAAACCAGCATAAAAACTCTTAAGAAAAAAGATGTATGTACAGAAAAATAGAATATACGCACCAAATGCCGGCATTCTGCTGATGATAATGACACCAATAGTAAATGTAGTAGTAACATAGACTACTTTGATTGCAACCCAGATATCAAAATACCTCCAAAAAAATTCCATTTCCTATCTATCAAGGCTCCATCACAAGCAAAAAGTGTAATTTTAGAAAGTCAAACATCAACACAGGAATGCTTGGGACAACAACAAATTATAAATTTCTGTTTGTTAGTCTATTGATGAATGATTTTGAATGAAGGGAGAGATGATGAGTATGTAAGCCTGTTGTGTGATCGTAAAATCCCAAACAAATTGAAAGGAAAGTTCTATAGAGTGACAGTGAGAACAGATGCAATATGGAGCTAAATGGTGAGTGACCACGAAGCAATATGACCATAAGATGAAAATTGGTAAAATGAGAAAGCTAAGGTGGATGTGCAGCCACATAAGGTTGAATAGGATAAATTCTAGGATATACGAAATAAGATTGGGGAATTGACGAGAGGATGAGGGAACATCAGTTGAGATGGTTAAGACATATCCAATGTTGGTCTTAAATGCACCGGTGACAAGGATAGTCTTGTATGGAAAATCTAAGAAGAAGCACACATTAGTGAAGAAGCACACATTAGTGAAGAATAGTTAGGACTTGGGACATTGTTCCCACAAACAAGCTGGTTTTCATAGATGAATTTAGATGATTAATAAGCAATAAACGTCAACATTTGATACCTCTGCCTTATCAGTAGTTTAAAAAATAAAAAAATAAAAAAATAAAAAGGGAGGAGGGGCAGATGAGGTGATAAAATAAACTCACCGGTGGCATCAATTCAGATGGACCTTGGAATATGTACAATCTTGATGAACTGTAGAAACAAGTAAAAAGTAAAAAGCGTTAACAAAGAGATATTTAGATGCAATAAACATGCATGTACATATGAATCATGTGAATTAAATGAATAAAGAATGTGACGCGTGATTTTCATTGTTCAGCCTAATCAGCACATATCACACACTATTTTGAACAATTACATGCAAATGAAAAGCATGTCCAATGATATGATGAAAAAGTGATCTGCACAGTATGGAATCGAATCAACTACTTACTGGCCAAACCGAATAACATCACCAACATGTAGCTCCACATAAACCTTCTTCTTCACCTTAAAAATTGAAATAAGACAATTCATTAGGAAGACATTTCGCATGTGACTGCTATGATAAAATCAATGTATACTGATGCCTCCAACATAGATGTAACTGACAAGAAGCATAAAAAGCACCTTCAGTATCTATATATAGTTACTAAATACTCTGACCTAGCAAACAGCGTATTGGTACTTGTGCACTCAAATATAATACTCTTACATATCAATCCTCTAAAATTGGCGTACCGAAAATGCGAAAAATTTCTTTGTTGTTTTACCTATAATTACACAAATATCAATATTCTAATTTAGTATTGACGACTCTGTTTGAACAAACGTATATACTTTCTCTGTGTAGTTGGTCTTGGGACAAATTCCAAGCCTCTCATGCAGCTCAAAGTGAACATTTTTAATCCCGAGCAAGAAATGGTTCAACCACCTCACCCAGTATGTTATAAACAACATCATATCAAAAGTGCATGCAACATTACATGGAGTAATTACGTTTGGTAGGTTTTACTGTTATTAAAATGGAAACTCCTAGACTAGAGACGAAGCTTATAATTAAGCTTTTACATAAAGGTACACTATGCTTAATGTATCAAATGAACACATTAATAGTGGTAAAAATCCATCATAAAAGGTATAAAAATACTGATAGAATTGAATTAAATACCTGATTTTTGTTAACAAAAGTCCCATGTGTACTGCTGAGATCATAGAGGTAAGCATCACCATTTTTATTGAATTGGAGAACTGTCAAAAAAGAAAAAAATAACATGTGGTCAAATAACATCACCATTACCAACACATCAGCAGAGACTTGCGAGAAATTTCAGGGAACTTGTATATGGATCCTGATAAATAAAGTCAACCTACAATATACTGCACAACCCAAACATAGAAGGAAGCTATGAGCTATCAGATCCTCATAGTAACAGACATCAGTGATTGCACTACAATTTACAAGCTTGTTATGTTCATACATCACCAAACAGAGCTTATGAGCTCAATTGGAAATCCAAATAAAAGGAATATAGATTGAGTACCTCCTACTTCGTATTATGCACGAGTTAAAAAATATACCCCCGCCAAGGCGCCAACCCCCACCACCCCCCCCCCACCCCAAAAAAAAATCTGTTTCTTTGTGGGCTTTGTGCATTCCTTGTATGTAATTATGTTTTTCTAAAGGCCTCCAATACACGATCAAGTCCTCAGCACAATACCTATTTGCCTAACAAATCCACAATTGTCAAAAAAAGGGTTTTCCAAGTTTTCATTTTCCAAATCAAAGGAAAAAGGTTCACACTCAATAATCATGTTCATAAAGCAAGTTGAACAATCGCACTAATTTCTTAGAATTGGCAAAATGTTACCCATGCGCGTGGGCGCACAAAAAAATATGAATAACGGACCTACTATGGTGTACCCAAAAAAGTACAGGTAAATTTATACAACCATCTTCTTACCCGCCCAAGTGATACCAAACTCGCGCGCATAGTTGTTAAAGGTGTTCCAAAGAGCAGTTTTGGTCCTCGCCTGCCCCGAGGCAACACTCATTCAATGAGGGGCAGCCGAGGTACATGAGGTTCTTGCCTCTTTGAAATTTAGCCCAAATTAATCTGAAATGTTTTGTACTGTAACCTATTACGAATTTACGATATAACTGAGACGTTCATACCGACTTTGAACTTAACAAAAACAAATGAAAAGACAAAAAAAATCCTTGGGTTGACTTTTATGAAGAATTATCCTGAATTAGTAACGCACCTATGATGGATGACAACAAATACAATTTTATCAATTATTATATTTTTTGTAAGTTGGGGCTTGGGTATTGTCTAGATGGCTTCCATTTAGTCCAAAGTCCAAACAACACCTGAACCATACACGATACAACACCTGAACCATTGTCCGATATTTAATAAAATGTGTAGTCAATACCTATAATTCAGAATTATTTTCTCTTAATTATAATTCAATATTAGGGATAATATTAAGGTATACCAGTCCTCTGCTAATTCAACACAAGCTGCAGCTTTGGTACAAAAGGATAGCAACAATCAAAGGCTTAATTCAAGTATTACTGCAAAAATACAGTAATGTCTTACAAAGTTTGTCTCATATCAACATGATGTATTAGCTTAATAGTTAATTGTACTTAATTGTAATTAGAATTAATAGATAGTTGTCAAGTAAACAAGTGGATGTTGACAGCTTAGAAGATTGTAACACGTGCGTCTATATATATCTCATTGTATTCACACATTAATCAATTAATAAGAATCACTTTCATTTTACTCTTTATGTTCTTCATTTCTAAAGAACTTATTATGGTATCAGAGCAAAAGAATGCTTATGAGACCTAGGATTTCTTAGGTCTTCTCTTCTAGATCTAGTGCATTCATCATCTGCAAATTTCCTGATTCTCGGTTCATTTTGATCGCTTAATTCTCATGTTTCTATTGATATCTTTTTTTTACTTCAATTCTTTGCTTCCGTTCTGCAAATCATTTCGTTTTTAGGGTTTTCATCTTCATCATTTCTCTATTTCATTTTTTTCCAATCTCCGATTCTGCATCTGATTTACGCAATTTGTTTATTCATTTTTTCTCTCAATTTTTTTTACTATTGAACAATCATGGTGAACCCTACGAATCCATGGAATCGAGCGTCTTCTTCACAAGTTCCTTTACCTACTCATCTAGGCGATCCACATGATAATCGCAATTTGCTGAACAACCATCAAAATCCTGTAGATCCTACTATCAACATTGTTTTTGTTGATCAATTGACCTTCGAACAGATTACAACTTATATCGACACAAATGGTCATCCTTTGTATCTTCACAACAATGACCAACCAGGTATGCAGTTTATTTCAAAGAAACTCACAGGTTAATGGTACTTGTGTTATTCCTGCTCAAAATTCACCTATTTTTCCTCAATGGGCATGTGTCAATGATATGGTTACATCTTGGATACCAATTGTGTTTTTGACAAGAGTAGCAATAGCATGAATTTTATACACTACCCAGTTTGTTTGGATTGAATTGAAAGATATTCAACTGTGGATGGTCATAGGGTTTATCAGTTGTTAAGAGATTTACATATTCTTGAGCAAGGAGCTACTTCTGTTCATTTTTATTATCCTACGATGAAAGGAATATGGGATGAATATTTGGCTTTGGAAACACCTCCTATTTGCACTTGTGGTGCTTCTAATATTCTTGATGAACAAGACCGGATAAGGAAGGTAACTCAATTTCTAATGGGTCTTGATGATAGTTACTCCAATGCAAAGGGGGCAAATTTTAATGATGAGTCCTTTACCTCATGTAGCACAGGCGCTTGCCTTAATTATGCAGGATGAAAGGCAGTAACAAGGGTATATGCCTAGTTCTAGTAGTGGCACAGCATGTTGGCTTATGACAATAACACTGGTTCTTTCTCAGTTTAATTTTGGTTCTGCTTCACATAGTTGTCCATCTCATTATGGTTTTGAATCTATTCCGCGTGGTGATCCTTCCTTGGCTTATGTTGCCAACTCACAACATTACTCTGGTTCTCACTCTTACAATTATCCAAGGTATAATCTTATCATTAGAGGTGACATTAATTGTTCCTACTATCATAAGGACATCACAAAGAAGAATGTTTTAAGCTCAATGGCTATCCTCCTGGCTAGGGGTGCTCATCAGTAAAAAACCGAACCGGCACCGAAAAAACCGAACCAGTACCGATCCCAAATAACCGAAAATATAAGAACCAAATAACCGAAAAAATAGGAACCGGAACTGGTACCGAATTACCGGTTTCGGTACCGGTTCGGTACAAAAGCGATACCGGTTTTTTCGATTCGGTTTTCGATTATACCGCATGCATGGTAATATTTATAATTATTCATAAATAATAATAATTAAATAATTTTTTCTCCCCTTCGGTAAATATTCTCTCCCCTTTTATTTTATAAATTAAATGGGACTGACTTTTTTTGTCATGGGTATATATATATACATATTTCAATTAATTTATGCGCACTAAGCTTCATTTCTGAGCAACAATTAATTTCAACATTTATTCTCAGTATATTTAATTAAGTATATTTAATTACTACTACTTTCCTACCACTAACTAGTTGTGCGTGAGAATATTTACCGAAGGAGGCGCCAAACAGTGAAAATGCATCTCTTTGTAGTTTCATTTTCTTTACTCTTTAATGCAGTTAATAACCAAATAGTGCCTAAATGATTTGAACCAAGTCCAATATGACGGTAAGCATTTTTCTACTACAAAATCAGATGTCTAGAAATGTAGAAGAAATTTGGCTTTTCGGTATTTCGGTTCTGTACTGAATGCAAAAAGTTAAGAACCGCTACGGGTACCGAAAAGTATAAAAACACCGAAAAACCGGTACCGCCGATTTCGGTTCCAACTGGTTCGGTAAAAAACCGAAAAAACCGAATTTTTTGAGCACCCCTACTCTTGGCCATCCTGCAGCAAAGTGGAACAAAGGCAAAGGACAAGTTTCTTCACAATTTTCTTCTTCAGATATAAGGTAATGTTGGTTGTAAACCAAAATATAATCGTGCTACAGTTTCTTCCAATACCAATACCAGGGCAATGCAAGTCACTAAACTGGGTAAAGTTCATACCCCTACTTCTCAAGACCAAACACTTACTCAAGATCCCATTGTCAGATTGCAATCTCAAATGGATCAACTCTTCTCCATGATAGGTAAATCTCCAGAACAACTTGATACTCCTGATGATCACATGATGGCTGCTATGGTTTCTTCCTTTGCATTTCTCACCTATTTTAACATTAATGCATGGTTGTGTTACTCGGACTCGCCATTTTTGGCGAGATACCCGTGTCGACACGACACGACATTGGTACGGGTGCGGGATCCGTACAGGATACGGCCACAGAATTCGGATACGGCTGTTCATCAGACAAGAATAAGAGACGAGAAATGAGGAGGAAAAAGAAAGAGGAAAGACCGAAGAAAAAGACGTGAGAACTTACCATCGTCGCCTTTTTCTTCTTCTCCAACGTCTGCGCGATTTCTGTCGAGTTTGGTCTGTCTGATCAAATCTAGTTTTTAAAATATCTTTGCAAAATTACAGTTAGATACTCCATAGTTTTTATAATTTTTTAATTTAGTCCCTCAGATTTTCTAAAAGTTCAAAATAGCCGTTGAAAAATTACATATCAGTCCTTATACTTTTGTTTTCTTTCATTTTAGCCCCTAAAGTTTCAGTAGTTTCAATTCTGCCCCTGTTTCTTTATATTTTTGCAACTCAACTCCTGAAGTTTCATGATAAATGCACGTCTATAAGAATTTGGACAGTATAAACATTATTATTAAAAAATCATAACATACCGTATCCCCGCACCCATTGTCCAAATTTGGATCCATATCCACGCATAGTTATCAAGGCGTTAAGTCAAGGCAAAGCGGTAGCCGGGAGCTTAAGCGCTTAGTCGACAAAGCGCCCGACTAGTCGTCCGCAAGTCGACAAGTCGTTAACAATGTAAATTTTATACATATAAAATTATATATATTTAACATTTATATGAATATTTATATATTTATATTTCTGATGAAAAACATAGATGGCATTGAAAAAAGAAAACATTGCATTAATGATTAACCTATTTTTGAATTAATGGCATTGCTTTATATTTGTATTATTGTATATGAATATTTGAAAAGAGTCACTATTATAATTTATACATATACTAAACAAATAAACAACAGAGACTTAAGAAGTCATTTTATATATTCAGCAACAAAGTCATGAGTCATGAGTCATGAGTCATGAGTCATGAGTCAACAAAGAGTTGTGAGTTAACACTTTACAAAGCAAAACAAAAAATTAGCACATGACGATTGACGACTGACAAGTGACTAAGCAGAATAGACAAGAAATAAAAAAAGAAAAAAATAGGCAGCATGTCAACAAAGCCAGAAATAAAGAAAGAAAAAAATTGGGCAGCATGTCAACACACTCAACACAGTAGAATATATACCCAAAAAGAAAAATAAAAGAAAGAAAAAAGGTCGACAGAACTCAGAAGAGAGAAGAACAGTAGAAGTAGAAGTAGAAGTAGAGAGGAAGAAGAGTAGAAGAGTAAAAGAAGCATACCCGTAGAAGTGTAGATCGCGATTCGCAAGCTGCCGGAGTACGGAAGTAGTCGACGACGCCGATAATCTCTCTCCCTCTCTATTGCAGACTTGTAATCCCTTTCTCCCTTTCTCCCTGCTTGTTGTGAATAGCGATCGATCTAACGATTGATTAGGTTTTAGCTGTTTTTTTTACCCAGTTAACTTCGAGTCGACCCGCAATATCCAAGTCGAACGCAGTACTCGTAAGTCGTCCAAGTCGTCCAAGGTGTCGCCTTTTGCGACTGAGCGCGCGACTTACTTACCTTCTACCAAGTCGTCCAAACGACTTCAAAAATTCTACCGCTCGAAAGACTAAGCGTCGCCTAGGCGACGACTTGATAACTATGTATCCGCGTATTCTCTATTTTTTGACTTCACGTGTCCGACACTTAGATTCGTACCCGCATCCGACACCCACACCCGAGTCCGAGTAACACAGATGCATGGGTTGTTGACAAAAGAGCTACAGATTATATGACATGTCATAAGAATTTACTACATTCTCTAGTTACTTTAACTACCCCAATCTTTGTTAGTTTCCAGATGGTAGTCATGTTAAGGTCACACATACTGGTTCGGTTTGTCTTAGTCCTCGTATTACTCTTGAGCATGTTCTATATATTCCTAGTTTTCATTACAATTTACTATGTGTTAGTAAATTAGTATCTCACACTTCTCTGAAAATCATTTTTGATTCTAAATCTTGCATTCTTCAGGACCCACACCTGATGCAAACATTGGCAGTTAGTGAGATGATCAATGGCCTTTATCATATGTCATTTCTCATGTTTGTTGTTGCGAATAATTCCACTTCCCTTCGTTCCACAACCTTGTGGCATCGGAGACTTACCCACATTCCTTATGCAGTCGTGAATAAAATTCCAATTATCTCTTCTTCTACAGAAGAAACTGTGAATCTTGTACTATTTGTCCTCTAGCAAAACAAATATGTTTACCTTTTCCTACTAGTACGACTTGTTCTTCTGATTTGTTTGAAACTATTCATTGTGATCTTTGGAGTCCATACACGACTGCTACCTGGAATGATTGTTCTAAAGCTGTTTGGACATTTATGTTTCCACCCAGCAACATATTTTCAAAATCCTTAATGATTTCATTGTTTCTGTTCATACTCAATTCAATAAGTATGTTAGAATTTTGCGTAGTGACAATGGCACAGAATTTGTGAATCAGTCCATGTATAAAATTTTATGCCAAACTTAAGATTATTCACTGTACTTCTTGTCCACAAGCACCACAACAAAATGGTGTAGTAGAAAGCATAAGGCTGCTCAATATGTCTAGAGCTCTTAGGTTTCAAGCTGGATTGCCCATTTCATTCTAGGGTGATTGTATACTCACAACGACATTTGTTAAACAGAATTCTAACTTCTGTTCTTCAATTTAAGACACCTTATGAGCTTTTATTTCATCACCCACCCACTTATTCCCACTTAAAATCATTTGGGTGTCTTTGTTTTGCATCTCAACACCTCCGTGACAAGTTTGCACCCCAGGCAATCAAGACTGTTTTTATTGGTTATCCTAATACACAAAAAGGCTATAAATTGTTTAATTTAGAAAATAAGCAAACATTCATTTCTAGGCATGTTATTTTTCATGTTTCCTTTCTTGCTTCCTCTAATACACATTCTCCTCCCTCACCCCCATCGGATATTACTCATTTCAATGTTCCTCTTCTTGTCCATTCTTCCTCACTTGTTTTCAATAATTCTCCCTCATCTATTTCTTAGGTTTCTACTTGGCACAAAGATTATGTTTTCCCAATCCTCTCTAAGAAAACTAGCTTTGTGTCTTCCTCTAAATATCCTATTTTTAATTACTTGTCATATGGGTCTTTTGCATCATCCCATCAGCATTTTGTTAACAATTTTTCTTCGATATCTGAGCCTACTACTTGTGCCCAAGCCTCTAAAGATCCTAAGTGGGTAGAAGCCATGAACAAAGAATTGCTAGCATTGGAATCCAATAAGGTTGTTACCAAATTACCTGTTGGCAAGGTACCTATTGCCTGTAAATGGCTATACGAGGTGAAGTATAATGCAGATGGTACTTTAGAATGATAAGGCTCATTTGGTGACCAAGGGTTATACCCAAACTGAAGGAATTGATTACACCGAGACTTTTGCTCCTATAGCAAAAATGGTTACTATTCGATCAATTTTGGGCCTTTTGGCTATAGTTGCAGTTAAAGGTTTGGAAATACATCAAATGAATGTTAACAATGCATTCCTTCATGGAGACCTTTTGGAAGACGTCTACATGGACCCTCCTCCTGGTTGCGCTAAGCTTAAACAATCTTCTCTTGTGTGCAAGTTACAGAAATCATTATATGGTCTTAAACGAGCCTCAAGACAATGGTTTTCTAAACTTACCTCTACTTTACTTTCAGCTGGTTAAACACAATCTAAAGTAGATTATTCCCTCTTCACTTTGCATACTTCTACTTCTACCATCTTGATTATCAAATACGATGATGACATTCTGGTTACAGGATCTGATCTCCAAGGCATTTACAACTTAAAAACTTTGTTAGATACAACTTTTACTATCAAGGACTTAGGTCCTGTCAAATACTATATTGGTCTTGAATTTTCTAGCTCCCCTCAAAGAATTTTTGTGCACCAATGAAAATATGTTCTGGACCTCTTGGAAGAATTTGCTCTTACAGACTCCAAACCATTTTCCATTCCCATGGAACATCTCAAATTACATGATTCTACAGGTGCTCTTATCTCTGATATTTCTGTCTATAGATGTTTGGTTGGTAAACTGCAGTATCTCACCATGTCAAGACCAGATATTAGCTTTACTAAGATCCTACAGTTGATCATTTCAAAGCTGCAACTAGAGTTCTTCCAGCACACAATGATCTTCAACTTCAAGCATTTTCAGATAGTGCCTGGGATGGTGAGACAGGTGGCAGGAAGTCCATTTCTAGTTATTGTATGTTGTTAGGCCACTCCTTAATTTTTTGGGGAGCAAAGAAACAAAAGGTTGTCAATAGGTCCTCAGCAGAGGCTGAATACAGGTCTGTTGCCGATGCCACTTGTGAACTTGTCTGGCTCAACATTTTTCTCAAAGATTTAGGCCTTCATGTTATATTACCTATCACTCTTCATGTTGACAACTTGTCTGTTATATCTCTGGCCTCTAATTTTGTGCTTCATGCTCGTACCAAACACATTGAAATGGATTGTCATTTTGTTAGGGACAAGGTACAAGAAGGTTTTTTACTGCCCAAATTTGTTCCTAGCACATTACAATTGGCTGATGTCTTCACAAAGGCTCTTGGCCGACATCAACACTGGTCTAATATTTCCAAACTGGGTATCCACAACCCTTATGGAACCACAATTTGTGTGGGATATTAAGGTATACCAGTACTATGTTAATTCAACATAAACTGCAGCTTCGGTACAAAGGGATAACAAGAATCAAATGATTAATTCAAGTATTACCGCAAAAGTACAACAATGTCTCACAAACTCCGTCTCATATCAACATGATGTATTAGCTTAATAGTTAGCTAGATATTTGTACTTAATTGTAATTAGTATTAATAGACAGCTGTAATGTAAACAAGTGGATGTTGACAGCTTAGAAGATTGTAACAGGTGCACTGTCTATATATATCTCATTGTATTCACACATTAATCAATTAAAAAGAATCACTTTCATTTTACTCTTCATTTCTAAAGAACTTATTAGATAATATCTTAATATTAGACTTTTATACTGGTTTTAACAAGATTATTATTAGTTACATTTGATCAAGTTTTATTTTTATTGAAATTTAGTTAATTATATATTTATATTATTTACGTTGTAATAAGATTAATTATTAACTGAATTACTTTTGTTGAATTATCTACTTGATGAAGTAAGTGACAACATATTGATACTTTTTAGTTCGTGAATATATTTTTATAATATGCCATTGTTTAGGAGTTTGAATAATAAATTTAGATTAAAATTCTCATTTGAGGCTTTATATAAAAAATAAATAATTAAACTTTTGACAATCATTTTACATGTCTGTCAGTCTGTCTACCTTATTTACAATTACTGCCTTTTTTTCTTTTTTTGTTAAGTTACTGCAAGTGGAGAGATACTAAATTGTTACTTTATAATGAGTTTCAATTGATGTCTATGAAATAATTTTAGGAGGAGGAGTTGCCAAGGCATAAGCTAGAGAATTTATTATATTAAAGTTTTATTCTTTTCTCAGCAGTAGCTATTACGTTTATCATCTGCACAAATAATTGTTGGTAGTATCATAGAACATAACAAAAACTATTTTAAAAGAAACATCTGGTACCGGCATGAAATCGAGAGATGGTAGCGTGCTCCAGCACAAAATCACATAGATCTACACGCCCAAACATGTAAGCCCCTTTCTCATATCTGGATGATCACCGATCAAAATGCAAGTAAGTGGTTAAAATTTAAAAACATGAAAGACGGGCATTAAGCTGATAACAGCAATTCAACAACCGTTTCTACTATCAATCCAAATATATGAGTATGAATTGCGGGAATAACATCTAGCTTTCACTGCGGGCACTAATTCCTCTAGTAAGTTTTAAATATAGTTTTAAATATATCGGTGTAAAGTATAATACAAATATAATTCAGTATGAATATATGTTGTAAAAATATAATTTACTGCGACGAGTGAATTTTAGAGTGATATATATGATATAACTTACACATCAAATTGATCAACGATAGCCCCATCTTTGAGAACTTCGAAGGAATACTGATGACATGGAGCTTCACTCCACGGAGGAATTTTATAAGGTACCGCAACATGTAGGGATTGCTCTTGTTTGTCATTGCTGTTAACATCTGCTGGTTGGGCTGTGGAGTTGTTGTTAGGAGCTTCTTCAGTGGATTGAAGACCTGAATCGGGTATTATTAGATGGTCATCGGATATGGGAGGGTTAGGGTTTGTTGGAGTAGCTGGGGGACCAATCGGAGTAATCTGGAATGGAGCATTAACTGAGGCTTCGGGGGAGGGGGAGGGGGAGGGGGAGGGTTCGTCTTCTACGGTTTTCATTTGGAGCTCAGTGTTGGAGGTGGTGGTTCCGGCGTTAGAGGTGGTGGTGGCAGGGCTTTTAGGAGGTGGAGGTCCCATGCCGGTCGTCATTAGGGAGAGCGTGACGGCAACAGGCGACGTTCCGACCTAATTTCTATCTCGTATGCCCCGAGAAATATAACCCAATCATATAAACCTGAAAAAAAAAATCACACACCGACCCGGTTCCTTTTTTTAATAGACTTAAATATGTTTCAATACCCTAAATTATTGATTATATTTTATTTTGATGGTTTATTTTTTAATTTTATTAATTAAATAATTATACTATTAATTTTTTTAATTCTATTCAATTAAATTTGTCCCGTGAGAAATTACATATATGACTTATTGGGTAAGGGATAGCTCAATTGATGTGTGTTAAAAAAATAAATTTTTATTTTATGTTTAAATATTTTTGATATATTAAAAGGTTAAATATTCACGCAATTCTTTAAAATATAACATTTTAAAGAATATATTCTATAACATTTTAACATTTTTGATAACATTTTATATAACATTTTTGATATATTGAAGGGTTATATATTCACACTATTCTTTGATCTCCATCGAAAACCACAAACACCGAATGGAATCAATCTCCTCCACAATCCACTAAATCATCGTTAATAGCCTGCTCTTAGTCCCCAGTTATCCCAAATGCAGTTTCAAAAATTAACCCACCTGAATTCAGTAAAAACTCGTCAGACCCAAATCTGAATCTCAATCATGTGTACCCAATTTGTAAATGGAAAATAATTGAAGAAAATAGTTGTGATGATTGTGAAACTATTGAGCTTGGTTCATAAAAAATGTTAGCAGAGCATGTGTATTTCTGCAAAATTTGTGGGAAAGGGTTTAAGCGCGATGCGAATCTCCGAATGCATATGCGGGCATATGGGAGCCAATTTAAAATGCCGAAAACGCTTACAAAGTCGGAGAAATTGGTCGATCTTGCCGGAAAAGGATACGATTTTCGTGTACGCTTATGAGTTGTAATAGGAACAGTGTGGTTGTGCTTGCCAATTTCTTCGGCTTGTGCTAAAACTAGTTCCAACAGTATGGTTGTCTTTGACTTTGGGTGAGTGGGGAGTGGGGAGAAAATTAACTAATATGCCAATAGTGTGGTTGTCTTTGAAGAGATTTTTGCAATGTAAATCAGAGGGAGGCATCAGATGTTGATGATTCGAAGACCAGTAGCAAGAAACAGTTAAGCAGTTTCTTAACTAGAAAAGCAGGAGGCGACAGATCGGGGTGTTCTAAGTCTATAGCAAATCTAAAAGATATGGCCCATGGAAGCAGTAAGAGACACTCGGAGAATCCAGTGAGCAATGGTCCAAGATCTATTATGTGGCTTGTTTTTGATCGATTGGTTTTGTAGCTTTTGATCCTTTTTAATTGGGATAAAGCACATTTATCCTATTGTGATAGTTGTGTTTTAAGCAATTAGTCGCTGTATTTTAAATAAATTCAATTGGCCCACTATATTTATTAAAAATTTAAAATCAAGTCATTCCGTCCAATTTTCGTCACATACGTTAAGAAATCAATCAAGTTTCCCTACGTGACTTAAAAAAAACACGAGTGTAATTGCTGATGTAATGAGTAAGACCATCCAGTTTATCATGCGTGGAATGGGCGGGAGGAAACGGCATCAAACAAAATAGATATACATCACACATCTTGAATCGCCAAATACATGGTACAAAATTCAAATACAACTTAATTATACAACAGTCATTTAAAATAGGACAAAACATAATCTAAGAGTTTTAATAAGAATATTGTCATCTAGACAATATTCACACTCAATGGAGTCTTCATTATATTTATTGTCACACTATTTAACAGAATAGTGAGAACTACTAATGCAATCATCTGAACCGTCACTCCGTTTCCCGACTAGTCCCGGCTACGTTCTCATTTTCTAAAGAGAACAGTGAAAGAAATGATGAGCTCAACTAGTCCAGTAAGAAATATTATGACTAAGATAATACAAAATAAATTATTCTTAGCCTTCAACAGTATAACAACTAACAGAATCTAATATACAACAAGTTTTAGATCAACAACTGCAGCGGAATAAGCAATCCATTAGAAGAGTCAAGTAGAGCATAAAATCTACTATCTTCTATGATTTAAAAAGGTTTTCATCAACTTTATCGCTGAAACTCAACTTAATAAATAAAAACGAATCATCCCTGCATCACAGCCAAGGATATTCATGTACTCATCAATGTTCATGATTATACCGAATAATCCCTGGTCATAACCATACCAACAACTGTCCATCAATGAACTACAGGCCAATGAGGACTTTTGCCACATCATTCGTTACATTACGGTCATGATTATACCGAATAATCCCTGGTCATAATCATACCAAGTTCATCTATGCACGTAAGTCAAAGATGACTTTCATCACAATATAAACATGAGGATGATGACAATGACATAATAATTCAATAAAACAAGTTTAAGGATAAATTTTAAAGATTTATAATTTAATTTATCCATAAATCAATAACGTCCAAATTGTCAACATGATACTTCTTTATGAAGTAAAATTCAAGAATGCTCAGAAGAATGTTTTCATGAAAAGATACGGGATGAAGCGCAAATATCAAGGATATTCCACTAATTTCATGGAGTATAGAAGCCAAAACTTTAACCAACTGAGTATAAGAGAATATATGAAACTGCAAATAAATTTTCTCCCGCTAGGTGGTAATCCACATAGACAGATCATTTCCACAATTTAATAAGGAATGAATACGAAGGATCATTCACCATGCATGTGGTAATCCACATAGACAGGTTATTCCAACGGAATAATAAAGAATGAAATAACAGAAGAATTCATCATGCATGCGGTACCCCGCGTAAACAGGTTATTCTAACTGAATAATAAAGAATGGAATAACAAAAGAATTCACCAGGCATGCGATAGACCGCACAGACAGGTAATTCCAACATAATAATAAATAATAGAATCAGGTCATGCGTAATACGCACCGATAGGATATTCCAACAGAATAATAAAGAATGGAACCAGGTCATGCGTAATCCGCACAGACAGGATATTCCAACAGAATAATAAAGAATGGAATAACAGAAGAATTTCACCACGTATACGGTACTTCGCATAGACAGGTTATTCCAACATAATTATAAAAAATGAAATAACAGAAAAATTTCACCATGTATGCGATACTTCGCATAGACAAGTTATTCCAACATAATAATAAAAATAGAATAACAGAAGCTCTCTTCATGAATACGAAAGAAATAATACCTCTTACCTCAAAAGAAGATTGGATACTGGAATAGTAAGGTAGCAGACTTCTCTTCTTCTTTCTCTCTATAATTTCTCTCTATAATAATTGCTCTATATCTTTAATAAATTGGTAAAAAATAAAGGAAGAATGAGCTTCTATTTATAGGAAAATATAGTTTCGATAATTGCACGTTTTGGGGCTCGAAATATTACAGTATAATACCTTCCTCTTTTTCTTCATTTTTAATTTAGTCCTGCAAGTATTATCAAACTTGCACCACCTCCCCTAATAGTAAATAATATGAATCAATAGTAAATCATGTGAATCAATAGTTCTAGACATATAAAAATACTAATTACAGTATAGTACCTCCATCTATACTTCTATTTTTAACTTAGTCATGCAAGTATTATCAATCTTCCACCACTACCCCTAATAGTACAAAAATATGAATCAATAGTACACACATGTGAATAAATAATTATAATCATGTGAATTAATAGCAATTAATTACTCATTTATCCGATTAATTACCCGATTGGTCAGTATAACTTCCAGACATCAATTAATATCGAAATAAATGTCGATTTCCACTAACACTAATAATTCTAACACAATAAAACTATCAAATTCATCTTTAATCAACACGAACTTATTCATCATTAATATTATAACTCACAATATTTAACAACCATGTCGTTCCCAGGAAATAGGGGGCTTTTCGATAAAGATTTCTCCTTATTGGCACGCAATTAGATGACCAAACCTTTCCTTGATAGAACTTTTAGACATTGTAAATATTACAATTTAATAATATGAATAACTTTGTCGTCTCAATTATTGATTTAATAATATATCATATTATACAGATGATACTGTGACAATAATTGAATCAATAATATGAGAGATATGATGCAACAATTACTGTAGCAATAATCGAGTATAACTGAGTGGATTCTCACGTAAGTATCGATAATCAATACCGTGTGCTACTATGCAACCACGCGTATTACTGTACTTTTACTATCGGGTAGTTCAACAATTTTAACGGTAACACTTTCGCCGTTATTTTTATAAAAAGATAATTCTGTCATTTTACGACAATACTTCCGTTGTGGGGTCCACCAATGATTGTGCCGTCGTACGAATATTCCCTGTTAAAACGAATATTCCCCGACCAATCGAATATTATATAATCACTTGCTTACTTTGTAAAATTTATAAATATTACCCACAACTATAAAATTATATCAAATCCATACCATAATATTCAAAAATATATTTCGAAAAAATTATTCTTTATTTATAAAAGTTGGGGTCTTACAGGTAGGCTATTTTCAAACAAATCCTTGTAATAGTTTTTATGATGTTATTGTATATTAGTTTAAATGTGGTTCTATAATGCAGGTGAAAAGGAAAAAAAGGGGTCAAGAAAAAAAGTCCGACAGTGGAAATAAAAATATTCAACAAGAATTAAGCATGTATTTAGATTGGATGTTCAATTGAATTGTTTCAATGCTTGTTCAATGCCTAAGACTAAATGCAATTGTGCATGTAGGTAAGGAAAATTTCAAGAATGGAAGCAAGTGTAGGTGGACCATCTGCAGGTGCAAGTAAAACTCCTAGAAAGGCAACAAGTGAAGGTGGACCATCAACTAGTGAGACAAGTATAAGGAAAGTAAAGGGTAAAAGAACTCTTGTCCAATAGGAGTGGAGTGACTAGAGTGAACATATTATTTAAACAATGGTTTATTAGTTGGTTGCAGTTGGATATTATATATGTATTTTTTGGGGCATTCTTCATTACCAGTGGATGTATGAATGTATTTTTGGGGGTAATTTTCATCATCTGACTTGATGAAAATTTATTCATGTTATATTTTGGTAACCAAATTATATTTTGAATTGTACTTGTGATTTGGTTATGTTATGCAGTTGGTTTTAAGCAATGAATGGTTATGTTTATTGAATGAATGGTTGAGTTTATGGAATGTATGGTTATGGTTATGTTGTTGGGTCTGTTTTTGGCAATTGTTGTTGGCTCTATTTTTGGCAATTGTTGTTGGCAACATAGTTTTTGGCAATTGTTGTTGGCACTATTTTTGGCAATTGTTGTTGGCTCTGTTTTTGGCAATTGTTGTTAGCTCTGTTTTTGGCAATTGTTGTTAGCTCTGTTTTTGACAATTGTTGTTGGCTCTATTTATTGAATGAATGGTTGTGTTTATGGAATGTAAACATTAACAATTATATCTTCTGCATTTTAATGAGGGGTACTATGACAAACATTTTCAAACATTAACATCTTCTTCATTTCAATGGGGGGGTACCATTACAACTTTCCTATCACCATTAACTTGTTACAAGACAACACATCCATTACAATCAATACATTACCATTATATCATGCAAATCCATGTCAATATTACAATTGCAGTGACAATCCATGACAATACACAACACATTCTAAGTTTTGAGTTTGCCTTCTTAAATCTATCATGTAAGACCTTAACTTTTTATGAATAATGATTTAATTTTCTCTAAATATTAGTTTGAATAATAAGATGTGATTTAATATAATGTTATAGTTACGAGTGATATGTGTAAATTTTGCAAGTAAGCAAGTTGTCATAAAATATTCGTTTGGTCGGGGAATATTCTTTTTGTCGAGGAATATTCGTACGATGGCACAATCATTAGTGGACCCCACAACGGAATGATTGTCGAATTTAGAAAACGATAGAAATAACCTTTTTATAAAAATAACGGCAAAACTTTTATCGTTAATTGTTGAAATACCGGTGATAAAAGAACAGTAATACGCGTGGTTGCACAGTAACACACGATATTATATAGTATCTTTGATTATTAATGCTTATATAAGAAGTCACTCAGTTTATTTAATAATTGCCTCAGTAGTTGCTACATAGTATCTCATATTATTGATTCAATTCACAATACTATCTGCACAATATTTTATATTATTAAATCAATAATTGAGACGACATAATTATTCATATTATTATTTACATTATTAACAATGTCTAGAAAGTTCTGTCGAGGAAAGGAGTTGGGTTATTTAATTACGCGTCAATAAGGAAAAATCCTTATCGGAAAGCCCCTTCTTTCCTGGAAATGATCTGGTTGTCAATATTGTGAGCTATAATATTAATGATAAATAAGTGTTGAAGGATTAAAAATGGGTTGATTGAAGATAACTGATTTGTGGTAGATATTTATGAAACGTTTGTTGTAAGTTTGACTTATTATTACATGGACCCCCACTTACTCATTTTTTAAAATCGTCGGTAGAAAGTTGTCTTAGTTTTGTCTTATTGTTATTATAATAGTAATAAAACAAAAAACTTTTTATATAAAACAAAATATTTTTTATATTATATATAAAGTTATTTATTTTATTATATTATAATTAGAATATATTATATTTTATATAAAAATTTTATTTTATTAGAATATTTTATTGCATAGTAATGAATAGTAAAAATCAGATTCTCGCCTGTGAAATCGTTCGAAATTTTAATGTTCATCCGTGATTAAATAGTGTCATGTCATTCTCCTATAGATAGGATGCTTAGTTAAGAAATGAAAATCACACCAGAATCAGAGAATTTTTCTTCTATAATATTGTGCGTATTTTTTTTTAGTATAAGGATACTTTAAGTGTAGCAAATAGTGCAAGTTTTTCTCAAAATTATCTCCGCTATACCAGTCATATTTAGTCTCCTACTAAGGTAAATGATATTATTTTCATTCAATATTCGTAAGAAATATTATTTTTTTCCATATTCTATAGTATGTAAGTAATATTATTTCGTTTCATATTCCTAAATTTACACTTACTTTGATAAGTATTGTTTCTATAATATCAGAAATTAATAGAATATCTTGAGTTTTGCGTTTCATCTAGTATCGTTTCATTAGAATATTGGACTGAACTTTCTTATTAAATTTAAATATTTTCATTCGGGGTACTATTCACTCGGGTATTATTCACGACAAAATTTATTTCTTTTATGTCTAAATTATTTTTGATACATGAATATCACTCTTGAATTTTACTCCACAAATAGTTATCATATTAACAATTTGGATATTCTTGAACTCTGGATAATTTAAATTACAAATCTTTAATATTTATCCTTAATCTCATTTGATTTATTTTTTATATCATTATCATATTCATGCTTATATTGTGATAAAAGTCATCTTTGACCCGTAGTGCATAGATGGATTGTTGATTGGTATGATTATGACCAAAAATTGTGTATTAATATAATCATGACTTGTAAAATTCCAAATTTTACGAATAAAGATTTAATTTTCTTGAAATATTTTTTTTCAAAATTGTGGTGTGGATTTGAGATAATGTTATAGTTGTGGGTACTATTTATAAATTTTAAAAAGTATGCAAGTTGTTATATAATATTCGATTGGTCGGGAAATATTCGTTTTAACAGGAAATATTCGTACGACGGCACAATCATTGGTGGACCCCACAACGAAATTATTGTTGGATTGAGAAAACGACAAAAATATTTTTATGAAAATAACGGCAGAAGTTTTATTGTTGAACTACTCGGTAGTAAAAGTACAGTAATACGCGTGGTTGCATAGTAGCACACGGTATTGATTATTGATGCTTACGTGAGAAGTCACTCAGTTTTGTTCAATTATTGCTACAGTAATTGTTGCATAGTATCTCACATTATTTGATTCAATTATTGTCGATATTTCATATATTATTAAATCAATAATTGAGATAATAAAGTTATTAATATTATTATTTGCAATATTAACGATGTCTAGAAGTTCTGCCAAGGAGAGGTTTGGTCACCTAATTGCGCGCCAATAGGGAGAAATCCTTATTGAAAAGCCCTCTCTTTTTTGGGAACGACCTAGTCGATTAATATTGTGAATTATAATAAAGGTGATAAGTTTTGTTTTATTATTATTATAAATGTAATAAAACAGAAAATTTTTTATATAAAACATAATACTTTTATAAAGTTATTTATTTTATTAGACTATAAATAGAATATATAATATTCTATTATGCATAGTGTTTGCATAGTAAAATCTTTTTATATAAAACATAATACTTTTATAAAGTTATTCGTTTGATTAGATTATAAATAGAATAGAATATATTTTATTTAAAAGATTTTGTTTTATTAGAATATTTTATTAATACTGCATAGTAAATGAATATGGACCGTCCATTTAAAAGTAAATCAATCTGGACCGTTCATGAATTAGTTACTATTCAGTCCATTCTCCTATAAATAGAAGTTCATTCCTTCATTATTTCTTACAAATTCACTGAAACTCTAGAGAGAGAAATTATAGAGAGAAAGAAGAAAAGTATTCTGCTACTTCGCTACTCCTATATCCAGTTTCTTCTAAGGTAAGAGATATTATTTGTTGTACTCGTAAGGGATATTATTTGTTGTACTCGTAAGGGGTATTATTTCTTTCGTCTTCATGAAGAAAACTTCTGTTATTCTATTTTTTATTATTCTGTTGGAATAACCTGTATACGCGGGCTACCCTATACTTGGTAAAATTCTTCTGTTATTCAATTCTTTATTTTTATGTTGGAATAACCTGTCTATACGAAGTACCGCATACATGGTGAAATTCTTCTGTTATTCCATTCTTTATGATTCTGTTGGAATAACCTGTCTGTGCGGTCTATCGCATGCCTGGTGAAGTCTTTTGTTATTCTATTCTTTATTATTCTGTTGGAATATCCTGTCTGTGCGTTTACGCATGACCTGATTCTATTATTTATTATTCTGTTGGAATATCCTGTCTGTGCGTTTACGCATGACCTGATTCCATTCTTTATTATTCTGTTGGAACATCCTGTCTGTGCGGATTACGCATGACCTGGTTCTATTATTTATTATTCTGTTGGAATAACCTGTCTGTGCGGTCTAACGCATGCATGGTGAATTCTTCTGTTATTCCATTCTTTATTATTCTGTTGGAATAACTTGTCTATGTGGATTACCACATGCATGGTGAATGACCCTTCGTATCAATTTCTTATTAAATTGTGAAAATGATCTGTCTACGTGGATTACCGCATGGCGGGTGAAAATCCATTGCAGTTTCATATATTCTATGATACTTATTTGGTTAAAATTTTGGCTTCTATACTCCATGAAATTAGTGAAATATCGTTGATATTTGCGCTTCATCCAGTATTTTTTCATGAAAATATTCTTCTGAGCATTCTTGAATTTTATTCCAGAAAGCAGTATCTTGTTGACAATTTGGACGTTATTGATTCATGGATAAATTAATTCTTGAACTTGTTTTATTGAATTATTATGTCATTGTCATCATCCTCATGTTTATATTACGTTGAAAGTCATCTATAGCCTGTAGTGCATAGATGGACTTGGTATGATTATGACCAGGGATTATTCGGTATAATCATGACCGTAAAGTTATAATTGATGTGGTAAAAATTCTCATTGGCTGTAGTGCATTGATAGACAGTTGTTGGCATGATCATGACTATTGATGAATACACGAATATTCTTGGCCCGTAGTGCAAGGATAATTTGTGGTTGTGATACTAATGAATATCCTTTGTCGTAGTGCAGGGATGATGTGGATTATTTATTAAGCTGAGTCTCAGCGATAAAAGTGATGAAAAACCTTTTAAATCATAGAAGATAGTAGATTTTATTTTCTACTTGACTCTTTTAATGGATTGCTTGTTCCGCTGCAGTTAAATTTGATGTTTGTTATATTGTATTAGTTTAACATTATTGAAGATAGGGGTGAGCATTCAGTTTTACCCGAACCGAATTAGCTTTTTGGTTATAACCGAAAACCGAAATTCAACTATTTTAGGTATCCGAACTACTAACCGAAACCGAATATCCAAATTAGTTATTCGGTTATTTGGATAATAACCGAATTTAATAGTTTATAAGCAATCAACTGAATCAAATGTCTAACTGTCAACAACATGTAGCCAGCCAAGCCCAAGCGATTCAAATTTTCAGTACATAATTCATAATTTCACAAATTATAGGCAGTAGACACTGAAAGCTAGCAGTGAAGCACAAGTATAACAACAGAACAGCAGAAGTAGTGAAGAAACTTAACATCAGTCATAATTCCATAAGTCCATAACTACAGCACATGAGAAGCAGGTCATCAACATGCAATTTTTGGCCGTCGGAGGAGAACGGAGGAGGTCCGTCTGGAGGTGGAGCGGACTGCCAGAATGGAGTTTTGGGCCTTTGACAGTGAGAGATACAAGGGTCAGGGCAGGGGTGAGAGATGAAAGAATAAAGATCTGGTCTGAGACTGAGAGATAAGAGTAGAGAAATCGATTTGGGGCGAGAGGTGAGAGATGAGATGAGTCTTCGAGTGATGAGAGATTCAAAACTTCTGAGATCTATGTACTATGAATGAGAAGTACTGAGTCCACTGACTATTGACTACAATTATAATTTTAAGCCCCTTTTTATTTCGGTTAACCGAATAATAAAAAAATAAAAATTAAACCTGAAATCGAAAACTGAAAATAAAATCGGATATAACCAAATTACTAAAATTAACCGAATAACTGAAAATTTTCGATTAAAATAATTCGATTATTTGGTTTTATCCGTATTTTGCTCAGTCCTAATTGAAGGCTAATGATAATTTATTTTGCATTATCTTAGTCATAATATTTCTTACTGGGCTAGTTGAGCTCACCCTTCTGCTTTCATTGTTCTCTTCAGAAAATAAAAACGTAGCAGGGACTAGTCGGGAAACGGAGTGACGGTCCAGATGATAGCATTAGTAGTCCTCACTATTTTATGAAATAGTGTGATAATAAATGTATTGAGGACTTATTTTGAGTTTGAATACTGTCTAGAAAATAATATTTGTTGTAAGACCCCAACTTTTTAATGAATAAAATTGAATTTTTTCTATTTATTATTGTGAATAATAAGGTGTTAAATTGATATAATGCTTTGGTTATGGGTGAAATGTGTAAATTTTTTTAAAATAAGCAAGTTGTTATAAAATATTCATTGTTGTCGGGGAATATTCGTTTGGTCGTGGAATATTCTTGCTGTCGGGGAATATTCGTACGACGGCGCAGCTATTTGTGGGCCCTATAACGAATAACTATCGGATGAAGAAAACGACAAGTTTGAATTTTTATAAATAACGGCGTAATTGTTACCGTTAACACTATTGGAATACATGGTGGTTAAAATACAGTAATACGCGTTGTTGCACAGTAGCACACGGTATTGCACCAATTATTGATTCTTATGTAAGAAGGCACTACTCAATAATTGTTACAGTAATTACTGTTCAATATTTTATTTTATTGATTCAATAATTGCTACGTTGATATTTTATATTACTGTTGTTTCAATAATTGTCACTACACAATATTTTCTATTATCGGAGCAATAATTCATATTATCTGAATAATATTATTAGATAACATTATTGGTAATGTCTAGAAAGTTATGTCTAATGAGAGGTTTGGTCACCTAATTACGCGCCAGTAAGAAGAGATCCTTATTGAAAAGTCCCCATCTTTCATGAGAACTGCCTGGTTGTCAGTATTATGATTCTGTAATATTATTTGTAAATAATTAATTATTAATTTAAATGATGAAGAAAATATTGATTTTATGTAGATATAGAGGAATTTTTTTTAATGTGACAATTGTTGAAAATTAATATTTTATCTTTTCTGATAAAATAATTTATTTAAATATATTATTATATTTTAATAATATAATAATGGTGATATTTTTACAATGAATGTGGGATATATGAGTATATGAAGAGGAAGAGTATTTTTGTTCCATTAAATGATTAACACATGTTTTGTGTATTGGTGGACCTCATTTCTTGACTGAAATTTGATTATAGCCTGTAAAATCGTCCGTTTGTGGATTTCGGTCAATTTTTATTTGAAATTTGGAAAAACTTTCTTCTGCAAAGTTGTAGATAATGGAATTTTTTATGGGAAGGACATGAAGTTCAAATTTTTCTGATAAAAGGGTTATTTATTATGAATTATTGAAGTTCCGGAATAATTGATTTTATTTTTTTTAGAGTTTTAAGGATTTTTATATGAAAAACGTTTTTGGTGAGTTGACACATGTGTGGCTGATGTTTTGGATCAGTGGAGGTATGCGTAGGAATTTATAATATATATATTATTATTTTATTAAATTTTCTACTTTGGTGTTCTAAGCAATTTCTTATAAATAGGGTGCTTAAGTTAGAATTGAAAATCACACCAGAAAATGAAGTTTTCTCTCTCTATATTATCGAGCGTATTCTTGTGAGTATTTTAATACTTTGAGTATTGCTATACAGTACAAATTTCCTTCAGCTCTATATCCACTATTCCAATCAGAAGTACTGTCTTTTCGAGGTAAGGAATTTTAAGGGTTATTATATTTTTCAGTTTCATAATTTTTCGGACATTCAAAAATTTTAGAAAAATTTAAAATGATAATTTGATGAGTTTTCTAGATTGTGTCCAAAAATGACGATTTTTTGATGTATAGATTAGGAGTTATGAATTTTATGAAAAAAGAATATTTTAAAAGTAAACTCTTATAACTCCTTGTAGTTAACTCCAAAATAGGTGAAATTTTTATTGGGAGTACATGTATATAGCACAAGTATACTCTGTAAATTTCAAAATTTTTGGATAAAAGTACAGTTTATGATAAATGTCTAAATATTTGGTTGTTTTGACCATATAAAAAATAGTAAATGAATTTTAAAAATTTCAAGAAAAATATATGTTCAATATGGGACTATATTTTGTTAAATCCCAGAAAAGAAATATTTTTGGGACTGATTTGGTATTTTTCATGAAAATAGACTAGTTATGAGTAAATAAATTAAATATGTTATGTGAAGTAAGAAAATTGAAAAATAGCATTTTATGGCTTGAGAATCCTATATGAGGTATATGTAGATTTTTTATGAGGGTTTTGGTTATTGGTGATAAAATCTTATGAGTTTGACATTTTAGGATGATTAAAATGCATTATTTAGTAAATTGTAAATAATTAAAATAAATTATTTATAAGTTTAAGAAATGTTATTCTTTTAATATCATTATACCGAAATATTACTGTGGATTTTATTGTAGAATTTTTATCTTTTTTCATGTCGGGGTTACTATTCATGAGTTACTATTCACGGGAGTACTATTCACGACAAAATTGGTTTATTTTTCTGACCAAATTATCGTTGATTTATGAATCTTACTCTTAAAATTAAATCCATGTTTTGATCATATTGTTTTTATTATCATATATAACATTTTTATAATCCTGGTGATGAAATTTCTCTTTGACTTGAGTATAAAGATTGGTAGATTATTGGTATGATCGTGACTATGGGTTCTCTTTGGCCAGTAGTGCAAAGTTGAATCGTTGACTGGTATGATCATGACCACTAAATTTACAATTGAATATTTTTAGCTTAAGTGCAAAGGTGAATTGATCAACATGGTTATAATTATGGTTTATATAAATTCTGAAATGATTATGTGTTTCTTTGAGATGTGAATATCTTTGGCCCGTAGTGCAAAGATGACCTGTTGTTGAATATCTTTGGTCTGTAGTGCAAAGATGATCTGTTGTTAAATATCTTTGGCCAATAGTGCAAAGATAAACGGTTGACGAATATCTTTGGTCCGTAGTGTAAAGATGATTTTATTGGTATGATTATGAACAGGAACTGTGATTTGGTATAACCATGATCTTTGATGTTTCAGGTAAAGACATGTGATGAAAATTATCTTCGTCCTGGATGCGAAGAGGAATTTAGAATCATAATTATGATTATGAGTTATTCATATGATTGTGGACCAGAACTGTTGATTGATATTACAAGGATAAAACATTGTTGGTGAATTTTTAACATGGAGAAGATAATAGACTTTATGGTCTATTTGACTCTTCTAATGGATTTTTCGTTCTGCTGCAACTATGGTTGAAATTTTTTTATCATCTACTATATGTTCTAAATCTCTGATTTATTATTGTTAAAGGCTATTGATAATTTATTTATCTTTAGTCATGATATTCTTTATTGGGCTAGTTGAGCTCACCATTTTACTTCACAATTCCTTTCAGATAATAAGAGTGTAGCTGGGTCGAGCGAGGGTAACAGGAAAATAGAACGGTGGTTTCTAACTGTGGAGGTTCTTCCTAAGCAGTATAAAAAAGCGTATTGTATTTTATATATTATTTAGTAGTTATATTTGGTGAATCCAATAGGGTGAGTCGAACCCAATGTTGGAAGGGTATTTTGTCACTATCATACAAGATGTCTAATGACATACAACATCGGGTTATCATAAGACAGGGTTATGTACATCCACTTGTTGAGTATATCTACGAGCACTACCTATATGATCTTGGAGTTTATTTGAAATATAATTTTCAACTGGAGACAGTGGAGATAGTTATATGTCAAGAAAAGACTCACCATTGGAAAGAATATGATAGTAATCTTTTCATTTTTTTGGGGTCTATTGGGCCAACCAAGGATAATTCTGTGGACATATGATATCTATCATAACCTAGACACATGGCCTCCCATGTATGAAAGTTTCCTTGAGTATTTTCTAAAATTTTAATTTCTAAAACAGTTTTTGACTATATCTTTATGTAAGGTGCCATTGTGACGTGCTATCTAAAGTTGGGATGAGAGTCACAGTTGGTATATATTTGTATCAAAACTCACAGCATATGTGTTGTTGTATTTTGCACGATAATTGTTGTAATAAAGTTGTAGTTATTTTCTGTACCATGTATTTGGCGACTCAGAATAGGTTGGATGGATTGGACCTATTTTTGGGGTGTTACATTTGTATTAAAACTCATAGCTTATGTTGTATATTTAAGATTGTATTTGTATTCCATACCATGTATTTGGTGACTTAGAATAGGTGATGTATACCTATTTTGGGGGCGTCACATGACTTATAATGTAACAGACAAATGATGTGGTGAAAGTCCTCTTTGGCCCGTAGTGCATAGATGGACAGTTATTTGGCATGATCATAACCACTAATGTTACAAGCAAAAATCATTGGCCCGTAGTGCATGGATAATTTGTTGATTTGAAACATTTATTAATTGTTGTTACAGGGATAAAATATTGATGATGTACTTTTAAATCATAGAAGATAGTAGACTTTACGCTCTACTTGACTCTTCTAATGGTTTGCTTATTCCGCTGCAGTTGTTGATCTAAAACTTGTTGTTCTATCTGATTTTTTTCTGTTGAGGACTAAGGATAATTTTTTTTACATTATCTTAGTCATAATATTTTTTACAGTGCTAGTTGAGCTCACCCTTTTCTTTCATTGTTCTCTTCAGAAAATGAGAATATAGCTAGGACTAGTCGGGAAATGGAGTGATGGTCCAAAATGGTTGTTATAGTAGTCCTCACTATTCTACAAAATAGTGTGATAATAATTATAATGAGGACTTTATTTGAGTTTGAATATTGTCTAAGAGACAATATATGTATTAAAACTCACAGCTTATGTTTTGTCGTATTTTACACGACAGTTAATAATTGTATAAATGAAGTTTGTATTTAAATTTTGTACCATGTATTTGGCTACTCAGATTGGGTTGTATGGACCTATTTTGGGGGCGTCACATATTAAATTCCATTTCGTTTATCAATGTTTCCTTTTTCAAAATTTTCAACTTCTGATTCAGTTTTACATTTTTATCCATCACTAAGCTTACCTCTTCAACTGGCTTGCTCATCATACTCGTTGCTTCATCAACATTGGAAGGCACTTCAACCTATTCAAAATATCCACAATATCTCCCATATTCCTATCAAATACCAAACATTATTTAACAGAGAGAGGGAAAACAAAGCCACATACCAAACATTATTTAATAGAGAGAGGGATGAAATGCAATTTACAAATTGGATAGAGAAAACTAACCACATAGTTGCGGCTGTAAGACCCCGAATTTTATGAAATGAAAATATTTAATTTTCCTATAATTATTATTCTATTTAGTAAATGGTTAAATTGATAAAAGATTAAAGTTAAGGGTGATATTTGAAAATTTTACAAAGAAAATAAGTTGATATAAAATATTCGTTGTGTCAGGGAATATTCGTTTTAACAGGAAATATTCGTACGACGGCACAATCATTGGTGGACCCCACAACGGAGTATTGTCGTATTTAGAAAACGACAGAATTATCTTTTTATAAAAATAACGGCGAACGTGTTTACCGTTAAAACTATTGAACTATCCGGTAGTAAAAGTACAGTAATACGCGTGGTTGCATAGTAGCACACGGTATTGATTATTGATGCTTATGTAAGAAGTCACTCAGTTATACTCAATTATTGCTACAGTAATTGCTGCATCATATATCTCATATTATTGATTCAATTATTGTCACAGTATCATCTGCATAATATGTTATATTATTAAATCAATAATTGAGACGACAAAGTTGTTCATATTATTATTTACAATATTGACAATGTATAGAAGTTCTGTCAAGGAGAGGTTAGATAATCTAATTGCGCGCCAATAGGAAGAAATCCTTATTGGAAAGCCCCTTCTTTCCTGGGAACGACCTGGTTGTTAAATATTGAGAGTTATAATATTAATGATGAATAAGTTCGTGTTGATTAAAGATAAAGTTGATAATTTCATTGTGTGAAAATTATTAGTGTTAGTAGAAATCGATATTTATTTCGATAATAATTGATGTCTGGAGGTTATATTGACCAATCGGGTAATTAACCGGATAAACGAGCAATTAATTGCTATTAATTCACATGCTTATAACTATGTGTTCACATGTGTGTACTATTGATTCACATGATTTACTATTAGAGGAGTTGGTGTAAGAATGATAATACTTACATGACTAAATTAAAAATAGAGGTATAGATGAAGGTAATATACTATAATTAGTTTTTTCACATGATTATACTATTGAGTCACATTAATGAACTATTAATTCACATGATTTACTATTAGGGGAGGTGGTGCAAGTTTGATAATACTTGCAGGACTAAATTAAAAATGAAAAAAAAAGAGGAAAGTATTATACCATAATATTTCGAGCCCCAAAACGTGCAATTATCGAAGCTATATTTTCCTATAAATAAAAGTTCATTCTTCTTTCATTCTTACCAATTCACTAAGTCTCACAAGAGCAATTATTATAGAGAGAAATTATAGAGAGAAAGAATAAGAGAAGTCTGGTACCTCACTATTCTAGTATCCAGTTTTCTTCTAAGGTAGGGGGTATTATTTCTTTCGTATTCATAAAGAGAGTTATTTCTTTCAATACTCGTAAGGGTTGTTATTCCATTCTTTATTACTATGTTGGAATAACATGTCTGTGCGGACTACCGCATGCATGGTGAATTCTTATGTTATTCCATTATTTATTATTCTGTTGGAATAACCTGTCTATGCGGACTACTGCATGCCTGGTAAATTATTCTGTTATTCCATTCTTTATTATTCTGTTGGAATAATCTGTCTTCGCGGACTACCGCATGCATGGTGAATTTTTCTGTTATTCCATTCTTTATTATTCTGTTGGAACAACCTGTTTGTGTGGACTACCGCATGCATGGTGAATGATTCTTCGTATTCATTCTTTATTATGTTGTGGAAATTATTAGGTTTGTAATATTTATGAACACAATCAAATTGCACAAAATAAGCGAAAACGTGAAAAAATAGAGTTTTAAAATTTTACAAACCATATATCCGGATCATCTTTTATGCACAATTATTAATTAAACGAAAAAGATAAAGAATAAGAATCATACCCTTGAAGATTCGAGCTTCCTCAGGTACAAGTTCACCTCCAATCTTTTTCGCGTTCAACTTGAGTCCACCGGGTTTGGTTCCTTCCTTTGATCAACGTTAGCCACCCAAGTGTTTGGCCTCTAGAGGTTATCCACCAAGGAAGAACAAAAATTCAAGAAGAAGGGTGGTTGGCTAAACCCTAATTTTTTATCTCTATAGAAAAAGAACGTACTCTCTAACTCTTCGAATTCCCTCTCTCGATATCTGATATAAGACTCATCTTATAAAGATATCAGGTAACCCTATTTAATTAAAATAAGATATTATTTATTTAATTAAACTCTTTTAATTAAATGGGCTCCCTAATCTTATTAGAAATAATTAATTAAACTCCTTTAACTAATTTTTCCTCCTAATCCTATTAGGAATAAATGAGAGTACTAATATTAAATTAATTCCTAAACTCTTTTAGAAATTAAAATAATAATAATTGTAATAATATTAATAAGACTCCTCTTATTAATTTATATTTAATATTTCTAAAATATTAAATAATAAATATTAAGCTATTTAATTTATTCTATCATCATAGATTAAATTAAATATACTTAACATATTATTACGATTATGCCATTAACTTCTTAAATAATTATTTTTCCTTTTATGGTGTGACCCTTTTAGGTTCTCCATATTAAACCGGTTGTGAATAAATTAATTTAAACAATTCTAATCTTATTTAAATAAATAAATTAAATTATTAATTTATTTAAATAAATAATATTTATTCTACAATAGGGATAAGCCTCCCTAGCGATCAACGACTTTGCAGATAATATAGATTTTAACATTAATCATAAAAGAACCTTTGAGTTAATACTTACCGTACAATTCAATCCTTCCACCATACAATATCCCAATTAAATATAAGACATGGAATTACTATAAAGTCTTATTTTATTTAATTATATATCAAGTCTCCATTAGGTATTACTTAGCGAGCCACGTTCAGTGAACTTATTCTCTAATAAGCACCTACATAATTGCTTTAATGTCTCCACACAAATGATCATGAGATCAATCATCCTCATCCAATGAGCAAGCAACGTATGTATCAATCTATCCGGATTCACTAATCCCCAATTTAATAATCCAACGATTGGGAACTGTTTTAGTTTTAAGCTTTCTAAGAATTTAGATCTCATTAGAATGATCATCATCATTATTCTAAAAGCATTACTTAAAACTATGGGTTTATCACATATTATAAAATAGCATCATGTAGATAATTAAAAGCCTTTAATAAATTTATATTTTTTATTAATAAATGAATAAGATTGTTACAAAATATATGCTTTATCATCAAACATGATTGGCTTGCGTGCATACTACTTTTAATCTCCCACTTGTAATAAAGCCAATCGTCATGGTATCTCATACTTTTCTTCTCTAAGTGACGATTATCCTGCTGTTGGATAAGCTTTAGTAAATGAATATGTAATGTTGTTCTTGAGAGTCCACTATCTCTATAGTGATTTTCCATCTTTTAATTATTCTTATAATCAAGTGAAAGTGCCACAACACATGTTTAGATCCAAGATGAGACTTAAAAACTATTCTTAGTTCTGTAATAATTTTTTCATCCAAACAATCAACTTGTAGCTTCATTTATAGTTATATACTTTGTCTTTATCATTAAACCAGCAACTCTTTGCTGTTTGGAACCTTTTCAATTCACTGCACCACTGTTCAAGGTAACCCTTTACCTTAAAATAGATTTTCTGTCGTCTTGGTCTGTCTGAAAAACTTGAGTCTGTCCGGATTCACTAATTCCCAATTTAGTAATCCAACGATTGGGAACTATTTTAGTTTTAAGCTTTCTAAGAATTTAGATATCACTGGAATGATCATCATCATTATTCTATAAGCATTGCTTAAAACTATGGGTTTATCACATATTATAAAACAACATCATGTAGATAATTAGAAGCATTTAATAAATTAATAATTTTTATTAATAAATGAATAAGATTGTTACAAAGTATATGTTTTATTACCAAACATGATTGGCTTATGTGCATACTACTTTCAGAAATGATCTGTTTACGTGGATTATCGCATGGCGGGCAAAAATCTATTTGCAGTTTCATATATTCTATTATACTCAGTTGGTTAAAGTTTTGGCTTCTATTCTCCATGAAATTAGTGGAATATCCTTGATATTTGCGCTTCTTCCAGTATCTTTTCATGTAAATATTCTTCTGAGCATTCTTGAATTTTACTCCACAAAAAAGTATCATGTTGACAATTTGGACGTTATTGATTTCTAGATAAATTAAATTATAAATCTTTAAAATTTATCCTTGAACTTGTTTTATTGAATTATTATGTCATTGTCATCATCCTCATGCTTATATTGTGATGAAAGTCATCTTTGACTTACGTACATAGATGAACTTGGTATGATTATGACCAGGGATTATTTGGTATAATCATGACCGTAATGTGACGAATGATGTGGTAAAAGTCCACATTGGCCTGTAGTTCATTGATGGACAGTTGTTGGTGAAGAAATATGCTGTGATTTTTATTCAAATGTGGTGGGTGGGAATAATAGCAGGTAAAGCCATCAGGTTGCAGGTTAAGTCTGCTTCGGCGTGCTAACATTTTCCTATAAATAGAGGGCTAAGTTAGAATTGAAAATCACACTAGAAACAAGCTTTCTCTCTTTCTCTCTCTATATTATGAAATATATTTTGTGAGTATTTAGATACTTTGAGAGTTGCTATTCAGTGCAAGTTTCCTTCGGCTTTGCATTCCAGTCAGAAATACTGCACTTTTGAGGTAAGGGATTTTAAGGGTTGTTATGTTTTTCAGTTCGTACTTCTTCCATCCTTCAAAAAATTCTGGAAAAATTTGAAATGATATTTTGATGAGTTTTCTTGATTGTGTCCAAAAATGGTGATTTTTGGATGTATAGATTAAGAGTTATGAATTTTATGGGAAAATACTATTTTAAAAGTAATCGCTTATAACTCCTTGTGGTTAACTCCAAAATTGATAAAAATTTTTATTGGGAGTACATCTATATAATGTCAGTGTACTCTATGAATTTCGGAATTTTTGGATAAAACTACAATTTATGATAAATGTCTAAATATTCGGCGGTTTTGGCCATATGAAAAATAGTAAATGAATTTTAAAAATTCTGAAAAAAATATATGTTCAATATGAGACTATATTCTGCTAAATCTCAGAAAAGAAATATTTTTGGTACTGATTTGGTATTTTTTATGAAAATGGACTAGTTATGAGTAAATGAATTAAATATGTTATGTGAAGTAAGAAAATTAGAAAATAGGATTTTATGGCTTGAGAATCCTATATGAGGTATATGCATATTTTTGATGAGGGTTTTGGTTATTGGTGATGAAATCTTATGAGTTTGGCATTTTATGATGATTAAATACATTATTTAGTAAAGTGTAAATAATTAAAATAAATTATTTATAAGTTTAAGAAATGTTATTTTAATATCATTATACCGAAATATTGGTATAAATTTTATTGTGAAATTTCTACCTTTTTGTGTCGGAATTACTATTCATGAGTTACTATTCACAAGTTACTATTGTAAGACCCCGAATTTTATGAAATAAAAGTATTCAATTTTTCTTATAATTACAATTCAGTAAATAGTTAAATTGATAAAAAGTTAAAGTTATGGGTGAAATATGAAATTTTTTTAAAATAAACAAGTGGTTATAAAATAATCATTGTTGTCGGGGAATGTTCGTTAGTCGTGGAATATTCTTTCTGTCGGGGAATATTTGTACGACGGCGCAGCCATATGTGGGCCCCATAACAGAATAACTGTCGGATGAAGATAACGACAAAAATTGAGTTTTTATAATTAACGGCGTAGTTGTTACCGTTAACACTGTTGGAATACCCGGTGGTTAAAATACAGTAATACACATTATTACACAGTAGCATACGGTATTACACAGTATTTTTGAAATTATTGATTCTTACGTAAGAAGGCACTACTCAATAATTGTTACAGTAGTTACTGTTCAATATTTTATTTTATTGATTCAATAATTGCTGCGTTGATATTTTATATTATTGTTGTTTCAATAATTGTTGCTGCACATCATCTCCATTATCAGATCAATAATTCATATTATTTAGAATAATATTATTAGATAGCATTATTGATAATGTCTAAAAAGTTCTGTCTAAGGAGAGGTTTGGTCATCTAATTGCGCGCCAGTAAGGAGAAATCCTTATCGAAAAGCCCCCTCTTTCCTGGGAACGGCCTGGTTGTCATAAATGTGATTCTGTAATATTATTTGTGAATAATTAATTATTGATTCATATGATAAGAAAATATTTATTGTGGATATAAATGAGGGATATATTTTTGTGGTTAAAAATGAAGGAGTTAATGTTGAGGTGTTTTATCTGTATTTTTATCGAAACGGAGGTATTGAAAATCAAATTAGGGTTTTTGAGATATTTTGCGGGGGTTATAATTTTTAATCCGACCGTTGGATCGTGATAATTTTTAGATATGTTATACATATATAAGTTGAGTGTATGTCCACAAATTTTGAACCGTTAAAAATGAACGTATGATTTATTATGAATTTTACGAGACGACTGGTTCAGAAATTGTTAAATTTTCGGAGTTAATCATTTTGGTGGAAAATTTTAGAATTGGTGGGCCCCACTCTTGGTTGGTGAAGAAATGTGCTGAGATTTTTATTCAAATGTAGTGGGTGGGAATAGTAGCAGGTAAAGCCATCAGGTTGCAGGTTAAATCTGCTTCGGCGTGCTAACATTTTCCTATAAATAGAGGGCTAAGTTAGAATTGAAAATCACACCAGAAACATAAGTTTCTCTCTTTCTCTCTCTATATTATGAAACATATTTTGTGAGTATTTAGATACTTTGAGAGTTTCTATTCATCAGTGCAAGTTTCCTTCAGCCTTATACCGATCAGAAGTACTGCTCTTTTGAGGTAAGGGATAGTAAGGGATTTTAAGGGTTATTATGTTTTTCAGTTTGTAATTCTTCTGACTTTCAGAAAATTCTAGAAAAATTGGAAATGATATTTTGATGAGTTTTATTGATTGTGTCCATAAATGGTGATTTTTGGATTTATAGATTAAGAGTTGTGAATTTTATAAGAAAATGCTATTATAAAAGTAACCGCTTATAATTCCTTGTGGTTAACTCTAAAATTGATGAAATTTTAATTAGAAGTATATCTATATAATATCAGTGTACTCTGTGAATTTTGAAATTTTTGGATAAAATGACAATTTATGATAAATGTCTAAATATTTGGGAGTTTTGGCCATATGAAAAATAGTAAATGAGTTTTAAAAATTCTGAGAAAAATATATGTTCAATATGGGACTATATTCTGCTAAATCCCAGAAAAGAAATATTTTTGGAACTGATTTGGTATTTTTCATGAAAATAGACTAGTTATGAGTAAATGAATTAAATATGTTATGTGAAGTAAGAAAATTAGAAAATATGATTTTATGGCTTGAGAATCATATATGAGTTATATGCAGATTTTTGATGAGGGTTTTGGTTATTGGTGATGAAATCTTAAGAGTTGACATTTTATGATGATTAAATGAATTAATTAGTAAAGTGTAAACAATTTAAATAAATTATTTATAAGGTTAGAAAATATTATTCTTTCAATATCATTATGTCAAAATATTGACATGGATTTTATTATGTAATTTCTACCTTTTTCATGTCGGAGTTACTATTCATGAGTTACTATTCACGAGTTACTATTCACAGAAAAATTGGTTTCTTTTTCTGACCAAATTATCGTTGATTTATGATTGTTGCTCTTGAAAATAAATGCAGTTGTTGATAATATTGTTTTTATTATCATATATAACATTTTTATAACCCTGATATTGAATTTTACTTTCACTTGAGTGTAAAGATGGGTAAATTATTGGTATGATCGTGACTGAGGAATATCTTTGGCCTGTAGTGCAAAGATGAATTGTTAACTGGTATGATCATGACCATTGAATTTATAATTGAATATCTTTAGCTTAAGTATAAAGATGAAATGATCAACATGGTTATAATTATTATTTATATAAATTCTGAAATGATTATATATTTCTTTGAGATATGAATATATTTGGCCTGTAGTGCAAATATAAACTGTTGATGAATATCTTTGGCCTGTAGTGCAAAGATGAATTGTTGATGAATATCTTTGGCCCGTAGTGCAAAGATGACATGTTGAATATATTTGGCCAGTAGTGCAAAGATGAACAGGTGTTGAGATGAACATGACCAACTGGTACAAATGAATATCTTTGGCTGTAGTGCAAAGATGAAGTTATTTGTATGATTATGAACATGAACTGTGATTTGGTATAACCATGATCTTTGATATTTCAGGTAAAGACAGGTGATGAAAATATTCTTCGTCCTGGGTGCGAAGAAAAATTTAGAGTCACAATTATGATTATGAGTTATTCATATGATTGTGAAAAGGAACTGTTGAGTGATGTTACATGGATAAAACATTGTTGGTGGATTTTTAACATGGAGGAGATAATATACTTTATGGTCTATTTGAATCTTTTAATGGATTGCTCGTTCCGCTGCAACTATGGTTGAAATTTTTATCATCTACCATATGTTCTAAATCTCTGATTTATTACTGATGAAGACTATTGATAATTTATTTATCTTTAGTCATGATATTCTTTACTGGGCTAGTTGTGCTCACCCTTTTGTTTCACAATTCCTTTCAGGTAATAAGAGTGTAGCTGGGTCGAGTGGGGGTAACAGGGGAATAGAACGGTGGTCATCATTTAGTAGTTATATTTGGTGAATCATCTAGGGTGAAGCGAACCCAACGTTGGAATGGTGTTTTGCCACTGTCATATAAGATGTCTAATGATATACAACCTCGTGTCATCATAAGACAGGATTGTGCTCATCCACTTGCTGAGTATATTTACGAGCACTACCTATATAATCTTGGTGTTTGTTTGAAGTGTAATTCTCAATTAGAGACAGTGGAGATAATGATAAGTCAAAAGAAGACTCACCATTGGGAATAATATGATAGTAATCTTCTCGTTTTTCTTTGGGGTCTATTGGGTTAACCAAGAATAATTCTGTGGCCATATGATATCTATCATAACCTAGACGCATGGCCTCCCATGTACAAAGGTTTCCTTGATCACTTCCCAAATATTCTAATTTCTAAAACAATTTTTGACTATACCTTTATGTAAGGTGTCATTGTGAGGTGATGTCCACGGTTGGAACATGAGTCACATTTGGTATATATTTGTATCCAAACTCACAGCATATGTGTTGTTGTATTTGCACGACAATTGTTGTAATAAAGTTGTAGTTGTTTTCTGTACCATGTATTTGGCGACTCAGAATAGGTTGGATGGAATGGACCTATTTTGGGGTCGTCACAACTATTCATGATAAAATTGGTTTATTTTTCTAACCAAATTATAGTTGATTTATGAATATTGCTCTTGAAATTAAATCCATGTTTTGATCATATTATTTTTATTATCATATATAACATTTTTGTAATCCTGATGTTGAATTTCTCTTTCACTTGAGTGTAAAGATGGGTAAATTATTGGTATGATCGTGACTGAGGAATATCTTTGGCCTGTAGCGCAAAGATGAATTGTTAACTGGTATGATCATGACCATTGAATTTATAATTGAATATCTTTAGCTTAAGTGTAAAGATGAATTGATTAACATGGTTATAATTATTGTTTATATAAATTCTGAAATGATTATATATTTCTTTGAGATATTAATATATTTAGCATGTAGTGCAAATATGAACTGTTGATGAATATATTTGGCCTGTAGTGCAAATATGAACTATTGAGGAATATCTTTGGCTTGTAGTTCAAAGATGAATTGTTGATGAATATCTTTGGCCCGTAGTGCAAAGATGACTTGTTGTTGAATGTTTTTGGCATGAGTGCAAAGATGACTTGTTGATGAATATCTTTCGGCCGTAGTGCAGAGATGAATTTATTAGTATGATTATGAACATGAACTGTGATTTGGTATAACCATGATGTTTGATGTTTCAGTTGATAAAAATTATCTTTGTCCTGGAAGAGAAAAGGAATTTAGAACTACAATTATGATTATGAGTTATACACGTGATTGTGGACAGGAATTTTTGATTGATGTTGCAGGGATAAAACATTGTTGGTGGACTTTTAACGTGGAGAAGATAATGGACTTTATAGTCTATTTGACTCTTCTAATGGATTGCACTTTCCGCTGCAACTATGGTTGAGAAGTTTTATCATCTTCCATATGTTCTAAATCTCTGATTTATTACTGATGAAGGCTATTGATAATTTAATTATCTTTAGTCATGATATTCTTTACTGGGTTAGTTATGTTCACCCTTTTGCCTCACAATTCCTTTTCAGGTAATAAGAGTGTAGCTGGGTCGAGCGGGGGTAACAAGGGAATAGAACGGTGGTCTCTAGCTGTGGAGGTTCTCCCTAAGCAGTATAGAAAGGTTCATTTAGTAGTTATATTTGGTGAATCCAATAAGGTGAGGCGAACCCAATATTGGAAGGGTGTTTTGCCACTACCATACAAGATGTCTAATGACATACAACCTCGTGTCATCATAAGACAGGATTTTGCTCATCCGTTTGCTGAGTATATTTACGAGCACTACCTATATAATCTTGGTGTTTGTTTGAAGTATAATTCTCAATTAGAGACAGTGGAGATAATGATAAGTCAAGAGAAGACTCACCATTGGGAAGAATATGATAGTAATCTTCTTATTTTTCTTTGGGGTCTATTGGGTCAACCAAGGATAATTCTGTGGCCATATGATATCTATCATAACCTAGACGCATGGCCTCCCATGTACGAAGGTTTCCTTGAGCACTTCCCAAATATTTTAATTTCTAAAACAATTTTTGACTATACCTTTATGTAAGGTGTCACTGTGAGGTGCTGTCCACGGTTGGGACATGTGTAACATTTGGTATATACTTATATCCAAACTCACCGTATATGTGTTGTTGTATTTTGTACGACAATTATTGTAATAAAGTTGTAGTTATTTTCTGTACCATGTATTTCGCGACTCCAAATGGGTTGGATGGTATGAACCTATTTTGGGGTTGCTACATAATATTTCTTACTGGGCTAGTTGAGCTCACCCTTTGCTTTCATTGTTCTCTTCAAGAAAGTAGAATATAGCTGGGACTAGTCGGAGAACGGAGTGACGGTCTAGATGATAGCATTAGTAGTCCTCACTATTCTGTTAAATAGTGTGATAATAAATGTAATGAGGACTCCATTTGAGTTTGAATACTGTCTAGAAGATAATATTCATATTAAAACTCCCAATTTATGTTTTATCGTATTTTACACGACAATTGTATTATTAAGTTGTATTTGAAATTTGTACCATGTATTTGGCGACTCAAGATGGGTGATGTATACCTATTTTGGGGGCGTCACAACGACAGCCATAAAATCTTTTTCCTTTTGACCTATCTTTCTTCGAAACACAGATTCACGCTGGTACATCATAAAAACACATGTGCATATCTGCAGCAGTGGTTGACAATGATCTTGTGACACCTCCAAATCCGGTACTTCCATTTCCACGGGATTTGGTGTTCATGATACATATATCATCTATCTATCTACCCAACAAAAGTAAATTATGCAATAGATAGAAATAAAATCTTCCCCTTAAGGGTTACAACATCTGAATAATAATAATACAATCCCAGGTTAACTAACCTTAAAACATCTGTGCGGAATTCTAAACAAATAAGTCTTAAACAACAACATAAGTCTTAACCAAAAATACATCATCAATTAAAATAACAAGTCATCATCACTTGCTAACTTTGCCCTTGCCTTTACTAGTGGAAGGTTCATCTCTTCTTTCGTTCTTAACTGCAATGTTATTATTAAGCAAGAGTGAGCACAAATTCCCACAAGTATAATAATGAAATAACATTATAATAACATACGAATAAATCAAAGACATCTGAATAAAAGCTCAACTTTTGAATCGAGAATGAATAACAAGAATCAAAAGAATTCTGAGGGTCATAAGACCTTGAACTATGTCCTAGGTTAACAAGAAATATACTTGAAACCTTTAACAGTCATAAGACTATGGACCTTCTTCTCGTACTTAGGGGGATCAGCCCTTAGTACCATACTGTGCACAATATCTTAACGCTAAAGCGTAAATAATCCCCTATACAGGGTTGTTCATCTCAGTTTGACATTCGAGTCCGCACCAAAGGAAGTTTGGTTTGGATAATTCATCAAGGGTTCTGAAATTTAGAACGCTCAACAACTATGGACTAGTTGAATCAATAAGGTTCACTAGTCTAATAAGGTTCAACAATAATTGATATTCGATTTGAATAATAACCTCAAAAGTATACAATAGGACAATTATTGTATAACTGAATCATGCTTTGGAAAGATAATTAATCTTTAATGTCATGCTTGAACTTGAATAATAACAAGGATAATTTATTCAAGGTAAATAATAAACTTGATCAATAATGACAAGTAGGGTTAGGGAAACTTGCTCGACATAATAGTAACGTTTAAGTTTAAATAAACTTGCTCAATAGAATAGAGTTAGGGATAGGATACTTGCCTCGTGCGTAGATTACACTTTAACTAAGCACGTTCTTTGAATTAAATCCTACATACCATTCATATACACAATACCAGTTAATTATAAATTAACTAATCAATATAAACTCATTCTCATTGTCTACTTGATTTATGACTATACTTAATCACTTTATCACATTTACTGCCACATAAAACCACTTCATGAATAATAATCTAATTATGAAATCAATAATTTAATCCACATGTAATTATGTTATTTACCTGTTATACAACTATCTTATCATCACATTATTCTTCTAACATGTTTACATGTTCATTACAATAATCCACTAACACATTGTTAGACTTAAATATTTTTAAAAATCTCATTTCTGAGTTTTCTGGGGAGTGGCGCTGCGGCGCCACTATTGGACTAAGGATTCGCGCTGCGGCGCCGTGGCGCTGTGGCCGGGCCCTTGGCACTGCGGCGCCGTGGCGCCGTGGCTCGAGACATGGCGCTACGGCACGGTGGCTATGCGGCGCGGGAAATGAACTGGTAGCCGGCGCTGCGGCGCGGCATAACAGACACATAAATGGCAGTTCGCGAAAATTGCAGAACTTGCCAATTTCTCCCAATATCTTAAAGTTCTACTCGAAATTAAACATACCCATATGCTATAATTTATATATAATCATTACCCAACATTTATATACTGACAAAACCAATTTTAAACACTTATTAACAGATTTAAAGCCTAACAAAATTACTGACTTTGATGTTCGTGAAGTTTAGAAAACTTTATATGAAAATTCTCCCTACGGATTCGTTATAACACCGAATCCGTTCATTTAAACTCCGATCTCTCCGTATTGACATGCTCAATAATGTAAGGGTGTAAATTTTAGGGATAATATATAATCTATACGTCAATTATCACATATATGGCCATATGACCATATCACGTACTCTGTTTATTTTGAAATAACAAGTCATCAGATTACTACACTTAGGGTATGAGATCATGCAATATATATAAAAAAACATGTTAAGCTACTCTTATGATTACATTTATACTCATAATTGTTACCCTATTCAACCATAGAAACTCTACAGGGGACTTAAGCCATAATTATGAAAACTTTAAAAAGACGTAGAAATAGAATTTGGGAAAGAAGAGATTACCCAAAGCGTAGATGAGTAAGGATAACAATTCTCTCTAATTCAATCACAGTACACACAATCTCTCTCAAAGATTTCTCCAACTCTCTCTGCAAACTCTCTGGTTCTAAAAATACGTAAGTTAAACTCAACTGAGCCTTTAAGCGCAGAGTTGAGGTCAGTTATTCCATTCGTGGTTTAACTGTCCCCAACTCCTCCTAAGGCCTCATTTGGCTAGCAAACTAGGTTCAAAACTCATTATTTTAATAACCTTTTATCATATAGTTTGAAAATGTCACCCTCTTTATAAAATAAATCCCATATTTTATTTAATTTACTTTAAATAAAATATAATAATTACTCGTAAATTCACATAATCATATATTCAATTATCTCATTAATAAATAATGTCAATTTATTAATTCTCTAATTAATAATTAAATTAAATAAATAACATCATGCTTAATTAAATTATTTCATTTAATTCAATAAGCTCACATAATCACATACTTGAATCATAAAAATTCTCTACATTAATTTAATAAATGTAACACATAAAATTAAATTAATCTACCACAATTGCATCGATTAATTATTAAATCTAATAATTAAATCATCGAAAAATATTTATTTAACTCAATAAATATTTAAAATAATTTACAAAATTCTCGTTCGTCACATCTTTCCCCCCTTAAAAGGATTCTGTCCCCAGAATCACGACTCAATAATTTCGACCCGTTACATTCTCCCCCCTTACAAAGATTCTGTCCCCAGAATCGCATACACATAATTAAGTAAATAAATGAGGGTAATTCTTCATCATATTCTCTTCGAGTTCCCACGTAGCTTCTTCAACGTTGTGGTTCCTCCAAATTACCTTAACAGAAGGTATAACTTTATTTCTGAGAACTTGTTCTTTTCGGTCGATAATTTGGACAGGAATTTCTTCATAAGATAAGTCTTTCTCAAAATGCAGGGGTTCGTATTCAATTACATGCTTGTAATCAGGTTTGTAAGGTCGTAACACAGAAACATGGAAAACGTTATGGATATTCTCGAGTGCTGGAGGTAAGGCTACCTCGTACGCAACTTCTCCAATTCTTCGCAGTACCTCAAAGGGTCCAATAAATCTTGGGCTCAATTTTCCTTTCTTTCCGAACCTGATCTTTCCCTTCCAGGGAGAGACCTTCAAGAAAACATAACTACCTGGTTCAAACTCAATATTTTTACGATGTGGATCAGCGTATTTCTTCTGTCGATCTTGAGCTGCTACCAGTCGTGCTCGGATCACTTTGACTATTTCTGTCGTCTGCTGTACCAATTCTGGCCCTAGCAATTGTCTTTCACCAACTTCATCCCAATAAAGCGGAGTTCTACACTTTCTGTCGTAAAACGCTTCGTAAGGCGGCATACCAATACTAGCGTGGTAACTGTTGTTGTAGCCGAACTCTACTAACGGTAGGTGATCATCCCAATTTCCTTTGAAGTCCATTACACAGGCTCGTAACATATCTTCCAGTGTTTGAATCGTTCGTTCGCTCTGTCCGTCTGTTTGAGGGTGGTAAGCTGTACTCATTCGCAGTTGTATACCCATGCATTCTTGAAGACGTTTCCAGAAATTTGATGTGAAGCGCGGATCCCTATCGAAAACAATAGACACCGGCACTCCGTGCCTCGAAACAATCTCTTTCACATATAATCTTGCCAACTGATCTAAGTTAAATCTGATTTTTATAGGAAGGAAGTGCGCGGATTTCGTCAATCGGTCAACGATAACCCATACTGCGTCGTAGCCTTTCTGAGTCGTCGGAAGGCCAACCATGAAGTCCATCGTAATATGTTCCCATTTCCATTCTGGGATCTCCAACGGTTGTAGCAATGCACTCGGTCTCTGATGTTCTGCTTTAACTTTCTGACATGTCAGGCATTTGGCAACACATTCTGCAACATCGCGTTTCAAATTCGGCCACCAAAAATGTTGTCTAAGATCTTGGTACATCTTGGTACTACCAGGGTGAATCGAATATCGTGAACTATGAGCCTCGCTTAAAATATCTTCCTTAATCTCTTGTACTGGCGGAACCCAAATTCTGCTTTCAAATCTCAATATTCCTTCCTTATCCATCTTAAATCTTGGTTCGGTTCCTTTAGATATCTTCGATGTTACCTTTTTGCATTTATCATCCTGAAGTTGAGCCTCCTTCACTCTATCTAGTAGAGTTGTACCAGATTGCATCTGAAATAGCTTCTCATCAATCTCCATAGGATACTTCACTTCTAACTCTAGTTTCTCCATATCTGCAATTAGCTCCTGCTGAGCAGTCAACATCATCAATTTCTCACGACCCTTTCTACTTAAGGCGTCGGCAACCACATTAGCCTTACCCGGATGGTATAAAATCTCACAGTCATAATCCTTGATTAATTCTAACCATCTTCTTTGACGCATATTCAAATCTTTCTGTGTAAAAATATATTTCAGACTCTTGTGGTCCGTATATATTTCACACTTCTCCCCGTATAGATAGTGCCTCTAAATTTTCAAAGCAAAAATAACTGCAACTAACTCCAAATCATGGGTCGGGTAACCCTTCTCGTAATCCTTCAACTGCCGTGATGCATACGCAATAACTTTACCGTTTTGCATTAGCACACAGCCAAGTCCTTTATGCGACGCATCACTAAAAACAATAAAATTTCATGTATCATCCAGAAGAGATAACACAGGCGCTGTACTCAACCTCTTCTTTAATTCTTAAAAACTCTCCTCACACTTCTCCGTCCAAACAAATTTCACAGCTTTTCGAGTTAAATTCGTTAACGGAGTTGCGATCTTAGAAAAATCTTGTATGAATCTTCTATAATATCCTGCTAATCCAAGAAAACTTCTTACTTCTGACGGCGCTCTCGGCTAATCCCAGTTAATCACAGCTTCTACTTTGGATGGATCTACCGAAATTCCATCTTTATCGATTACGTGACCAAGAAATTGTACTCTCTCGATCCAGAATTCGCATTTCGAAAATTTAGCATACAACTTCTCCCTTCTCAATACTTCCAACGTTAACCTCAAGTGTTCTTCATGTTCCTCTTTGGTTTTGGAATATACCAAAATGTCGTCTATAAATACCACCACGAATTTGTCTAAAAACGGCTTGAATACACCATTCATTAGTCCCATAAATGCTGCAGGAGCATTCGTAAGACCAAACGACATTACTAAAAACTCATAATGACCATATCGCGTTCGGAACGCTGTCTTCGGTACATCCTCTGGCCTCACCTTCAGTTGGTGATAACCACTCCTCAAGTCAATCTTGGAAAAGTATTTTGCTCCCTTCAATTGATCAAACAGATCATCGATCCTCGGCAAAGGATATCTATTCTTAATCGTGACCTTATTTAATTCTCTATAGTCAATGCAGAGCCTCATCGATCCGTCCTTCTTTTTCACAAACAACACCGGCGCTCCCCACGGCGATACACTCGGTTGAATATACTTTTTATCCAGCAATTCTTGTAGTTAGACCATTAATTCTTTCATCTCTACTGGTGCCATTCGGTATGGTGCCTTCGATATTGGTGCGGTTCCTGGTGCCAAATCGATCACGAAATCTACCTCTCTATCTGGTGGAAGTCCTGGCAAATCGTCTGGAAATACATCGACGAAGTCCCTCACAATCGGTATTTCTTCTACCTTCGGATTCTCTTTTCGACTATCGACTATGTAGGCTAAATATCCTACACAGCCCTGTCTTAACAACCTCCTGGCCTGCATCATCGTCAGACAACTCGCTTGTCTAGGCGACTTGCTACCATAAAACACAACCTTTGACGGAGTCATAAGGTTAATACGCTTCTTCTGGCAGTCAATTACCGCCCCACAATTGGATAACCAATCCATACCCAAAATAACATCAAATTCCCCAAGTCGAATAGGTATAAGATCTACATTCATGATATTACCCTTAATATCCACTCTATAGTTCTTATGTACGTACTTAACAGGGATTATTTCTCTATTCGCAATTTCTATGTTCATGGGGTAATCCAATTCATCCTTAGGCAAATCTAAATTCTTGGCAAAATCTTCGGATATAAAGGAACAAATAGCACCCGAATCAAATAAAACATAAGCATTAATTTCATTGATCGGAATGATACCTGACACCACCTCACGAGACTGGATTGCATCCTGCACCGTCATGTTGAAAGTTCTGGCGGTTGGTCGGTTTGTTGTAGGCGGTCCGGTGATGGTTAAGGTATTTCCACTGCTATTTCCACGGTTACCTCCCTGCACTGGTCCTCCTGATCCCTTCTTAGGGCAGTCTCTTGCTAGATGATCCTTCGAACCACAGTTGAAACAAGCACCCTTCTTTGGATTTGGACAATTTGGTGCTATGTGGCCTTCCTGACCACAATTATAGCAAACTCTCTTTCCTTTCATGCAAACTCCTAGATGAGCTTTCCCGCAAGTCACGCATGCCTCGATTCGTTTCTTCTGATTACCTTGTTGATTTCCCGATGATGAGTTGTCATTCCACCTTTTCTTATGATTGAAATTTCCACCTCCTGTGCCACTTCCACTGGCTTTGCTATTTCCTTCACCTTCACTCTTTTTCTTCTTCTGCTCTTGATTGTACTTGGTCACCGCATCGCTTCCTCCTTCAGCGAGGATGGCCTTTTCCAGTACTCCGGCAAATGTGTTTATCTGAAACATTGACACCTTACTATAAACCCAAGGCTTTAGTCCTTGTTCAAATCTTCTGGCCTTTCTTTCGTCAGTGTGTACTTGGTACGGGGCAAACCTTGCCAACTCATCGAATTTAGCCGCGTAATCAGGTACGCTCATGTTTCCTTGCAACAGTTCCAGAAATTGAATCTCCATCTGATTCTGCGAACTAGTTGGGAAGTACATTTCGAAAAACATTTCTTTAAATCTCTCCCACGTAATTACACCTTGACCTCCTCGCATCTTGTTTGCCTGCCACTAGTAGCTAGCCTCAGACTTCAGCATGAACGTTGCGAAAGTGGTCTTCTGATCTTCTCTAACCCTAGCAACGTCGAATACTTTCTCCATTTCCATGACCCACGTTTGAGCCTCGATTAGGTTCCTGGAACCTTTGAACTCTGGCGGTCCCACCGCCTTGAAGTCTTTAAACGTTGTGTTTAGTGGAGCTTGAGGTTGATTGTTCATTACTCCCGTCAGTAAATTCACCAACTGCTGAACAGGATTAGCGTTGGCGTTATTGTTATTATTGGTTGACTCATCCTGAGCCGGTTGACGTTGTTGTCTTCTCCTTGGCGGCATTTTTCTGTTAAATACACGCTTATTAGAACTTTATTTATTTCTCTAAATAGTTAAGACATTACTTAACAATTTAACATACTCATTTAACACATCATCTCAAACATTTGATATATTTTATTCAATTCAAAAGTTTTAACATCAAACTATAGCATCACTGCTATTTACATCAACTATCCCAAGATAAAGAATCTACAGGATTTAAAACATCAAAATATTCCTTTGTTTATAAACACATCGGAATTTACATCATTAACTACTAAATAGTTTTCACATAATAAATACTAATACTATCACAGTCTGTTAAGGCTCCGAATAGCCTTGCTACGTTCCTCTTCCATGATACGAGACATCGTCCTACGATCCAACATGTACGATGGTAGACCTTCAAACTGGATTGGGTACCTCAAGACTCGATCTTGAGTCTCATTCATTGCTTGATTAAGTGTGGAGTATGTCTCTCCAATCTTCGCCTTCTTTGCACGACTATCATCTTCTGCACGATCAGCTCGACGTGATTCTCTTACCCATCCTTCCTCTGCTATTTTCAGTCTTCCGGAAGTTTCCTTCAATTCCTTCTTCAGCTTATCTATCTTTGCAGTCTTATCTTCGGTTTGACCCTTATCATGGACCAAATCCCATTCCACATATCCCAGTCGTGAGTGAAGAGTCAAAATCTCCCTCTCCTTCTCCTCTAGAGTGGACTGCTGAACAGTCGGTCGCTCGGTCAATTCCTGAACCTCATCTTGTAACTCAACATTATGGTCATATAGTGCATCATACATCTCAGCATCAATCGTGTACCGTGATAATTCCTCTTCTTCCTCTTCCTCATTAAACTCCTCCTCAGGACCCTCCTCAGGATCAGTCTCAGGCTCATGCTCCTGACCAACAACGGTGATCAATGGAGATGACTCCCTCTGAATCAACTGCTCCCTGACAACATGAATGTCTCGGGACTCCTCCTCCGCAGGTACTCGAGGTTCCACCTCTCCAGTTCGACTAGCTCCTCCAACATCCGACATCCTGACAACCAAAATTTTAAGTTTTAGTTACTAATCCGTGCTAGCGAACACATACATTAACATATAAGCACATAAAGTCTTTTATTATCTTCAATGAATTCAAAAATTCATATCTTAGAACTCGATAAGAGTTTCCCTTCACTAAGTTCTTTCTATAAGGCTACTACCTAAGGTTGTTTCCCCACCTAAGGTTCATAACCTGTAGCTCTGATACCAACCTGTGACACCCCCAAATCCGGTACTTCCATTTCCACGGGATTTGGTGTTCACGATACATATATCATCTATCTATCTACCCAACAAAAGCAAATTATGCAATAGATAGAAATAAAATCTTCCCCTTAAGGGTTACAACATCTGAATAATAATAATACAATCCCAGGTTAACTAACCTTAAAATATCTGTACGGAATTCTAAACAAATAAGTCTTAAACAACAACATAAGTCTTAACCAAAAATACATCATCAATTAAAATAACAAGTCCTCATCACTTGCTAACTTTGCCCTTGCCTTTACTAGTGGAAGGTTCATCACTTCTTTTGTTCTTAACTGCAATGTTATTATTAAGCAAGAGTGAGCACAAATGCCCACAAGTATAATAATGAAATAACATTATAATAACATGCGAATAAATCAAAGACATCTGAATAAAAGCTCAACTTTTGAATCGAGAATGAATAACAAGAATCAAAAGAATTCTGAGGGTCATAAGACCTTGAACTATGTCCTAGGTTAACAAAAAATATACTTGAAACCTTTAACAGTCATAAGACTATGGACCTTCTTCTCGTACTTAGGGGGATCAGCCCTTAGTATCATACTGTGCACAATTATCTTAACGCTAAAGCGTAAATAATCCCCTATACAGGGTTTTTCATCTCAGTTTGACATTCGAGTCCGCACCAAAGGAAGTTTGGTTTGGATAATTCATCAAGGGTTCTAAAATTTAGAACGCTCATCAACTATGGACTAGTTGAATCAATAAGGTTCACTAGTCTAATAAGGTTCAACAATAATTGATATTCGATTTGAATAATAACCTCAAAAGTATACAATAGGACAATTATTGTATAACTGAATCATGCTTTGGAAAGATAATTAATCTTTAATGTCATGCTTGAACTTGAATAATAACAAGGATAATTTATTCAAGGTAAATAATAAACTTGATCAATAATGACAAGTAGGGTTAGGGAAACTTGCTCGACATAATAGTAACGTTTAAGTTTAAATAAACTTGCTCAATAGAATAGAGTTAGGGATAGGATACTTGCCTCGTGCGTAGATTACACTTTAACTAAGCACGTTCTTTGAATTAAATCCTACATACCATTCATATACACAATACCAGTTAATTATAAATTAACTAATCAATATAAACTCATTCTCGTTGTCTACTTGATTTATTGACTATACTTAATCACTTTATCACATTTACTGCCACATAAAACCACTTCATGAATAATAATCTAATTATGAAATCAATAATTTAATCCACATGTAATTATGTTATTTACATGTTATACAACTATCTTATCATCACATTATTCTTCTAACATGTTTACATGTTCATTACAATAATCCACTAACACATTGTTAGACTTAAACATTTTTAAAAATCTCATTTCTGAGTTTTCTGGGGAGTGGCGCTGCGGCGCCACTATTGGACTAAGGATTCGCGCTGCGGCGCCGTGGCGCTGTGGCCGGGCCCTTGGCGCTGCGGCGCTGTGGCGCCGTGGCTCGAGACATGGCGCTACGGCACGGTGGCGCTGCGGCGCGGGAAATGAACTGGTAGCCGGCGCTGCGGCGCGGCATAACAGACACATAAATGGCAGTTCGCGAAAATTGCTGAACTTGCCAATTTCTCCCAATATCTTAAAGTTCTACTCGAAATTAAACATACCCATATGCTATAATTTATATATAATCATTACCCAACATTTATATACTGACAAAACCAATTTTAAACACTTATTAACAGATTTAAAGCCTAACAAAATTACTGACTTTGATGTTCGTGAAGTTTAGAAAACTTTATATGAAAATTCTCCCTACGGATTCGTTATAACATCGAATCCGTTCATTTAAACTCCGATATCTCCGTATCGACATGCTCAATAATGTAAGGGTGTAAATTTTAGGGATAATATATAATCTATACGTCAATTATCACATATATGGCCATATGGCCATATCACGTACTCTGTTTATTTTGAAATAACAAGTCATCAGATTACTACACTTAGGGTATGGGATCATGCAATATATATAAAAAAACATGTTAAGCTACTCTTATGATTACATTTATACTCATAATTGTTACCCTATTCAACCATAGAAACTCTTCAGGGGACTTAAGCCATAATTATGAAAACTTTAAAAAGACGTAGAAATAGAATTTGGGAAAGAAGAGATTACCCAAAGCGTAGATGAGTAAGGATAACAATTCTCTCTAATTCAATCACAGTACACACAATCTCTCTCAAAGATTTCTCCAACTCTCTCTGCAAACTCTCTGGTTCTAAAAATACGTAAGTTAAACTCAACTGAGCCTTTAAGCGCAGAGTTGAGGTCAGTTATTCCATTCGTGGTTTAACTGTCCCCAACTCCTCCTAAGGCCTCATTTGGCTAGCAAACTAGGTTCAAAACTCATTATTTTAATAACCTTTTATCATATAGTTTGAAAATGTCACCCTCTTTATAAAATAAATCCCATATTTTATTTAATTTACTTTAAATAAAATATAATAATTACTCGTAAATTCACATAATCATATATTCAATTATCTCATTAATAAATAATGTCAATTTATTAATTCTCTAATTAATAATTAAATTAATTAAATAACATCATGCTTAATTAAATTATTTCATTTAATTCAATAAGCTCACATAATCACATACTTGAATCATAAAAATTCTCTATATTAATTTAATAAATGTAACACATAAAATTAAATTAATCTACCACAATTGCATCGATTAATTATTAAATCTAATAATTAAATCATCGAAAAATATTTATTTAACTCAATAAATATTTAAAATAATTTACAAAATTCTTGTTAGTCACAGATCTAGATCGTGATGAAGCCATATTAGATGCACGATAACTTTGCACTAACCTCGATAACAATTATCAGATAAAAATCCTAATTTTCGTGCACTTGTTGTCTGCAATTTTGTTGAGATATTTAAACCCTAGTTCTTCAGTTTTCACTTCAATTACTGGTATAACATACAATCAGGACCTTTGCATGTATTTTTTCCTTCAAACGACCCACTTGATTTCGCCTGACATTAAGACCAACTTCGTCATTTTCTTCTCAGAACTCGAACTCAAACTCGATTTTTGCCTTTCGACAACAACTGTTTGGTTGTTGCTTATATCTTCCTCCCGTCCAATTCCACGCATGATAAACTGATTGGTCTTATTCATTAAATCAACAATTACACGTATTTTTTTAAAGCCACGTAGGAAAACTTGACTGATTTCTTAACGCCTGTGACGAAAATTGGACGGAATGACTTGATTTTAAATTTTTAATAAATACAGTAGGACAATTGAATTTATTTAAAGTATAGTGATTAATTGCTTAAAACACGACGACCACGATGGGGTAAATGTGTTTTTTCCCTTTTTGATTAGTTTGGATGTGTTAAAGAATAAGTATGACTATTTTATCTTTTAATATATTAAAATTGTTTAAACATAAAATAAAAAACTATTTTTTAACAAACATCAGCTTAGTTATGCCCCACCCAATAAGTCACAATTTAATGGAATTAGAAAAAATTAATAGTTCAATCATCTAATTGATAAAATTAAAAGGTGGATCACCAAAATGAAATATGACCAATAATTTAGAATAATAAAATATATTTAAACTTTTTTAATATAAGCGTTTTATCTTTTTTTTTTGTTTTTTAACAAAAATAAATAATATATGTCTACAAATTTTAAATGACATTAGATTGCCACAAACGTGATATCCCTTTTAATTTATTCATATTTTATGTTTTTAACATGTCGACATTTAGACCAAACATAATACCCTAGTGATAAAGGTCAACGAGAAGTCAAATTTCAATAGGTGTTTGAGAAATTAAAGGTAAATATTCTCTAATTTCATGCTTCCCGTAAACCTTTATGATCGAAATATGCCCATAGATTTACTGCATTGTAAAACATGTCAACATTTCATATCAATATAAATTTATTGTCATATATAGTAATAGCAAGACTCTTTACATCGTTCTAATTATAAAAGTTACTTATTCTATCTCTTAATATAAATTATTTCATAAAAATATTTTTGTCTCTTAATATAAGTTGTTTGAAAATTTCAAGTAAGTATTAATTGTTTAATTTTCAATATTACCCCAAATATTAAATATAATTTTAGTTCTTTTATTATTTTTTGCTCAATAAATAACATTATCTTTTTTTCAATACAAACACAATATAAATAATAAATATTATATTTAATACTATATAATTATTTTTTTAATACTTAATGTTCAATTTTAAAATAACTTATATTATAGGACGGAATGAGTAGTAACTAAACAAACTTGAAAACATTTTCAATAAATTTGGCAATTTTTGTGACGCCCCCAAATCCGGGTAACTTGACCCCCGAATTTGGTGCTCACGATCCATAATATAAATAACATCTAATGTAAGATCCCAACTTTTATAAATAAAGATGAATTTTTTATAAATATCATTTTTGAATATTATGGAGTTAATTTGATATAATGTTATAGTTGTGGGTAATATTTATAAATTTTGCAAAGTACGCAAGTTGTTATATAATATTCGATTGGTCGGAGAATATTCGTTTTAATAGAGAATATTCGTACAACGGCACAATCATTGGTGGACCCCACAACAGAATTATTGTCGGAATGAGAAAACGACAAAAATATTTTATTAAAAATAACGGCGAAAGTTTTACCATTGTTGCTGTTGAACTACTCGGTAGTAAAAGTACAGTAATACGTGTGGTTGCATAGTAACACACGGTATTGATTATTAATGCTTATGTAAGAAGTCACTCAGTTTGATTCAATTATTGTCAGTTAATAATATGAATTATTTAGCGATAATGAAGTTTTGTTTTATTCGTATTATTAACGTAATAAAACAGAAATATCTTTTTATATAAAACAGAATACTTTATTAAAGTTATTCTATAAATAAAATATATTATATTTTATTTAAAAGATTTTTTTTTAAATATGGACCGTCAGATTAAAGTAATCAATCTGGACCGTTCATGGATTAGTTACTATGCATTCCATTTTTCTATAAATAGCAGCTCATTCCTTCATTATTTCTTACGAATTCACTGAACTCTAGAGAGAGAAACTATAAAGAGAGAAAAGAAAAGTATTCTGCTACTTAACTACTTCCTTATTTTAGTTCTTCTTTAAAACGGTAAGGGGTGTTGTTCTTTCTTATTCATGAAGAGAACTGTTGTTATTCCATTTCTTATTATTCTATTGGAATAACCTGTATACGCGGTCTACCCTATACTTGGTGACATTCTTCTATTATTCTGTTGGAACATCATGTTTGTGTGTTTTACACCAGACCTGGTTCTGTTTTTATTATTATTCTGTTGGAACATCCTGTCTGTGTGTTTTACACCAGACCTGGTTCCGTTTTTATTATTATTCTGTTGGAACATCCTGTCTGTGTGTTTTACACCGGACCTGGTTCCGTCTTGTTATTATTCTGTCGGAATATCCTGTCTGTGCGTTTACGCCGGACCTGGTTCTATTATTTATTATTCTGTCGGAATATCCTGTCTGTGCGTTTACGCCGGACCTGGTTCCATTATTTATTATTCTGTTGAAATAACCTGTCTGTGCAGTCTATCGCATGCCGGGTGGTTTATTTTGTTATTCCATTCTTTATTATACTCAGTTGGTTAAGTTTTAACTTTTATACTCCATGAAATTAGTGGAATATCCTTGATAATTGCGGTTCATCCAATATCTTTTCATGAAAATATTCTTCTAAGCATTCTTGAATATTACTCCACAAAGCAGTATCATGTTGACAACTTGGACGTTGTTAATTCTTGGATAAATTAATTCTTGAACTTGTTTTATTGAATTCTTATATCATTGTCATCATCCTCATGTTTATAAAATGTTGAAAGTCATCTGTGGCCTGTAGTGCATAGATGAACTTGGTATGATTATGACCAGGGATTATTCGGTATAATCATGACCGTAATGTTATAAATGATGTGGTAAAAGTCCTCATTGGCCCGTAGTGCGTTGATGGACAGTTGTTGGCATGATCATGACCATTAATGAATACACGAATATCCTTGGCCGTAGTGCAGGGGTGATTCGATGATGTAGATTATTTTATTAAGCTGAGTCCCAGCGATCACAGTGTTGAAAAACCTTTTAAATCATGAAAGATTGTAGAGTTTATTTTCTACTTGACTCTTTTAATGGATTGCTTGTTCCGCTGCAGTTAAACTTGATGTCTATTATATTTTATCAGTTTAACATTGTTGAAGGCTAATGATAATTTATTCTGCATTATCTTAGTCATAATATTTCTTACTGAGCTAGTTGAACTCACCCTTTCTTTCACTGTTCTCTTCAGGAAATGAGAACGTAGGTAGGGCAAGTCGGAGAACGGAGTGATGGTCCGAATGATAGTATTAGTTAGTAGTCCTCACTATTCTATATAATAGCGTGTTAATAAATATAATGAGGACTCCTTTTGAGTATGAATACTCTCTAGAAGATAATATTTGTATTCAAACTCACAGTTTATGTTTTGTCGTATTGTACACGACAGTTGTATTAGTAAGTTGTATTTGTATTCTGTACTATGTATCTGACGACCCAAGATGGGTGATGTATACCTAATTTTGGGGGCGTCACAGTTGGTATCAGAGCTTAGGGATATGATCCCTGGCTAAGATGTGAGAATAGAACTAGGAGGGGAGAGACGGGAAATTCCTTCGCTAGTATGACCTACCTAAGTTTATTTACATGGTATTTAATTGGTCGGTCATAATATAAGGATAATATATGACATATCAATTAACTTTTATTTTGTGGCAGTATCTGAAAATGGCATTTGAGAATGTTGAGAATAGCAATGGAGCACAGGCGACTGTTGATTCACCACATATCAATAATCAAGATAATGTGCATCAGGAAGGTGACAATCCTCATGCAAACAACAACACTGACCAGATGATGAATGATGGAATGTTCCGAAACTTTATGCAGTTCATGCAACAGCAGGCGAGAGCGGCTCCTGTCCAAAATATAGGTGGAAACACTGAAAACTCTCGGACGGTCACCGCTAAACAGTTCAAGGAGCTGGGACCACCGGAGTTTAAGGGAGAGCCAAAATCACTTATAGCGGAAACATGGATAAAGCAGATCACCAAGATATTTGATGTCTTGTGATGCTCCGAGGAGCAAAAGGTTCCCTTTGCCGCCTTTATGTTGCGAGGAGAGGCAGATTACTGGTGAGAATCGATTAAGCGTACTCAACCTGCTGCACTGAAGATGTCTTGGGAGAAGTTCCAAGAGCTGTTCAATGACAAATACTTTCCCGAAAGTGTTCGTCTCATGAAGGAGGTGGAGTTCATCAAATTGGAGTAGAATAATATGACCGTGTCGCAGTATGAGGCTAAATTTGCTGAGTTGTCCCGATTTGCGTCCCACTTGGTGGATAATGAAGAGCGAATGACGCGAATGTTTTTGCGAGATTTGAAACCTGAGATACGTCAACATCTTATTTCTCATTAACTGTGTTTGTATTCAGATGTTGTGAATATGGCTCAGTTAATAGAGCGCGATAACGAGTCAACGCAACCAAAAGAGAGCAGTCAACAAAATGATAATACCAGTGAGAGTAGTCATCGAAGCGGTGACAACGAGCATGGAGGGAATCAACAGGCCAGAAATGGTAACCACTTCGGTGGTAATCAGGGCCAAAACAATAAGAATGGTCATTTCAAGAAGAGGAGATTCAACAATAATGGAAAGACGTCAGCACCAGCACCCGTTGTTAAGGAAGGAGAACGACCACCTATTATATGTTTCAAATGCGGAGGGGAGGGGCGCATCAGTCCAAACTGCGCGATGCCGTCAAAAGCATGTTATAATTGTGGAAGAGAATGTCATTTAGCTCGATTTTGTCGTTTACCAAAAATAAGTTCAGCCAAGATGGAGACACCAAAGGCCGTCCCAGAAAAGTCAAAACCGGTAGTGCAAGGGAGAACGTTTGTTGTGACCTCCCAGAAAGCAAGGAACCCGAATGAGGTCATCACGGGTAAGCTTATCATAAACTCTAACGAAGTCTATACTTTATTTGATACCGGTTCTACCCATTCTTTTATTTCTCCTACTTGCGCTTATCGATTAAATTTGATTCCGGAGAAATTAGACTTTGACTTATCTGTTGAAACTCTATTGGGAGAAACCTTCATTACATCCACGGTTTATAAGTCTTGTTTGGTTCAAGTTGGTACCCACACATTACTTGTCGATCTTATTTCATTAAAAATACTTGCATTTGACGTGATTCTAGGGATTGATTGGTTAACTACTCATCATGCAAAAATTGATTGTTTTCGTAAGGTTGTTAGCTTTCATATTCCTAATCGACCTATTATGCGAATTCAAGCAACCAAACCATTAAAATCAATCGCTGTCATCTCAAGCCATAAAACTATTCGTTTATTGAAAAACGGATGTCAAGCTTTCTTAGCTCATGTCACGGATCTAAACAAAAATACGTCAGTTTTGAATGATATTTCTATTGTTAATAAATTTCCTGACGTATTCCCTGAATAACTTCCTGGCCTACCCCCAGAGCGTGAAATTAAATTTTGTATCGACCTTGAACCCGGTACAAAACCCATTTCCAAAGCCCATATTGAATGGCTCCATTCGAAGCATTGTATGGAAGAAAATGTCGTTCTCCAGTATGCTGGGATGAGGTGGGTGAAGCAACGTTGTTGGGACCAGAGTTGGTACGTATGACTACAGAAAAGATTCAAACGATCCGACAACGTATAAAAATCTCACAAGATCGACAAAAGAGTTATGCTGATCTTCATCGAAAGGACGTGGAATTTGATATAGGAGATCATGTGTTCTTACGTGTTGCTCCATGGAAAGGAGTTACGAGATTTGGAAAGAGAGGAAAGCTCAATCCTCGATTCATCGGTCCATTTTTAATCCTCGATCGAGTAGGAACTGTGAATTATAGACTCGCTTTACCACCAAGTATGTCTCGTGTTCATAACGTTTTTCACATATCTATGTTACATAAATATGTGGAAGACCCGAACCACATTATTGAGTTAGAACCGGACGAAATAGCAGAAGATTTGACGTATGAAGAAGTTCCTGTTCAAATCTTGGATAAGAAGGAACATATTCTACGCTCCAAGGTTATACCTCAAGTCAAAATTTTGTGGAGAAACCACGATGTTGAGGAAATGACTTGGGAGTTAGAATCTGAAATGAAATCAAGGTATCCTTACCTCTTCGACATACCAGGTACGTACCCTAATTTCGAAGGCGAAATTTCATAAGAAGGGGAGGTTGTAAGACCCCAACTTTTATAAATAAAGATGAATTTTCTATAAATATCATTTTTGAATATTATGGAGTTAATTTGATATAATGTTATAGTTGTGAGTAATATTTATAAATTTTGCAAAGTACGCAAGTTGTTATATAAAATTCGATTGGTCGGGGAATATTCGTACAACGGCACAATCATTGGTGGACCCCACAACGGAATTATTGTCAGATTGAGAAAACGACAAAAATATTTTATTAAAAATAACGGCGAAAGTTTTACCATTGTTGCTGTTGAACTACTCGGTAGTAAAAGTACAGTAATACGTGTGGTTGCATAGTAACACACGGTATTGATTATAAATGCTTATGTAAGAAGTCACTCAGTTTGATTCAATTATTGTCAGTTAATAATATGAATTATTTAGCGATAATGAAGTTTTGTTTTATTCGTATTATTAACGTAATAAAACAGAAACATCTTGTTATATAAAACATAATACTTTATTAAAGTTATTCTATAAATAAAATATATTATATTTTATTTAAAAGATTTTTCTTTAAATATGGACCGTCAGATTAAAGTAATCGATCTGGACCGTTCATGGATTAGTTACTATGCATTCCATTTTTCTATAAATAGCAGCTCATTCCTTCATTATTTCTTACGAATTCACTGAACTCTAGAGAGAGAAACTATAGAGAGAGAAAAGAAAAGTATTCTGCTACTTAACTACTTTCTTATTTTAGTTCTTCTTTAAAACGGTAAAGGGTGTTATTCTTTCTTATTCATGAGGAGAACTGTTGTTATTCCATTTCTTATTATTCTGTTGGAATAACCTGTATACGCGGTCTACCCTATACTTGGTGACATTCTTCTATTATTCTGCTGGAACATCCTGTCTGTGTGTTTTACACCAGACCTGGTTCTGTTTTTATTATTATTCTGTTGGAACATCCTGTCTGTGTGTTTTACACCAGACCTGGTTCCGTTTTTTTTATTATTCTGTTGGAACATCCTGTCTGTGTGTTTTGCACCGGACCTAGTTCCGTCTTGTTATTATTCTGTTGGAATATCATGTCTGTGTGTTTTACACCAGACCTGGTTCCATTATTTATTATTCTGTCGGAATATCCTGTCTGTGTGTTTACGCCGGACCTGGTTCCATTATTTATTATTCTGTTGAAATAACATGTCTGTGCGGTCTATCGCATGTCGGGTGATTTATTTTGTTATTCCATTCTTTATTATACTCAGTTGGTTAAGTTTTAACTTCTATACTCCATGAAATTAGTGAAATATCCTTAATAATTGCGATTCATCCAGTATCTTTTCATGAAAATATTCTTCTAACCATTCTTGAATATTACTCCACAAAGCAGTATCATGTTGACAACTTGGACGTTGTTAATTCTTGGATAAATTAATTCTTGAACTTGTTTTATTGAATTCTTATATCATTGGCATCATCCTCATGTTTATAAAATGTTGAAAGTCATCTGTGGCCTGTAGTGCATAGATGGACTTGGTATGATTATGACCAAAGATTATTCGGTATAATCATGACCGTAATGTTATAAATGATGTGGTAAAAGTCCTCATTGGCCCGTAGTGCGTTGATGGACAGTTGTTGGCATGATCATGACCATTAATGAATACACGAATATCCTTGGCCGTAGTGCAGGGGTGATTCGATGATGTGGATTATTTTATTAAGCTGAGTCCCAGCGATCACAGTGTTGAAAAACCTTTTAAATCATAAAAGATAGTAGAGTTTATTTTCTACTTGACTCTTTTAATGGATTGCTTATTCCGCTGCAGTTAAACTTGATGTCTATTATATTTTATCAGTTTAACATTGTTGAAGGCTAATGATAATTTATTCTGCATTATCTTAGTCATAATATTTCTTACTGGACTAGTTGAACTCACCCTTTCTTTCACTGTTCTCTTTAGGAAATGAGAACGTAGGTGGGGCAAGTCGGAGAACGGAGTGATGGTCCGAATGATAGTATTAGTTAGTAGTCATCACTATTCTATGTAATAGTGTGTTAATAAATATAACGAGGACTCCTTTTGAGTAAGAATACTCTCTAGAAGATAATATTTGTATTCAAACTCACAGTTTATGTTTTGTCGTATTGTACACGACAGTTGTATTAGTAAGTTGTATTTGTATTCTGTACTATGTATCTGACGACCCAAGATGGGTGATGTATACCTAATTTTGGGGGCGTCACATCTAACTACCCATTTATTTATGAATAAAAATACACATCTCATTAACAGATATTGTTAATACACTGTCCCAGGTTTTCTAACCTTAACATTACAAACATACCCTTTAGATATACAAAAAGGGTTTTCAAATACAACATAATAATAATGTTCATTATACTACTCCAGCAAAACACCCTTGCCTTTGTTCTTCTCAGCACCTCCAGCCACTTCATTCCTAGCTGAAATGTTTTATTTAGCAAGGATGAGCAACAAATTTGCCCCGCAAGTTAAGATATACAATGAATATATAAGAATCAATAATAACATACTATCTATTTGATAGAATGACACCAAAGTTCGGGAAACTTTGAAATAGCTGAACAAATCGTTAATCAATAATAAATCTTTCTCGCAACCTATGCAAAACAATAGTTCAATACTGAAAGAGTACAACGCTTTCAACATTTCTACGATATTCAATTGAATAACAATATAGAATTACTTTCTAAAGTTTATGCCAAATGACCCCAAAGGATCATGAAATTTTCTTCTCGAGTAACTATCAAAGATTTACTTTGATATACCCAAATAACAAGATGGAAATATTTTTTCATAATTTATGCTGAGTGATCCCTAAGGATCTTGAACTTCTCTTCCCGAGTAACTATCAAAGATTTACTTTGATATACCCAGGTGTATCAAATAACCATAAAGATTAAATCATACCCCTCCGCAAGTATATGAAGTGATCAGCTTCATTATACCCTATATTATGCATAATACTTATACGCGCGCAACGGTCGAGTATACGACCAAAATGTTTCCTTTATATAAAAGGTTGTTCTTCTCAGTCTTATAACCAGAATTCAAATCATAACAACGAAATACAATGATTTTAATATCTAATCGCTTTCTCGATCTAGCCAAAATATTTGGCATTGACCTGTCAATAATAATTGAGTTCTCTTCTCGAATCTATCAAGTTTCAACAAATGTTCTCCTAGCCAAAATAATTAGCTACGACATATCTCAAACGATTCAATAATAGACAGAAATTAACTGTACTATTTGCAATCAATAATAACTTCTACGGAGGTGAATAACCAACAACAGTTATTCTCTAAGCATATTCTCAAAATCAATAATTCAATTTGAATTAATAAACATGCACTAACTGCGAATAATCAACAAAATTCTCAGATGTGGTATAATCAGCAATAATTAACCACCACTATATTTGAAAAGTAATAACTCAAGGTTGAGTTAAGGGAACTTGCCTTCTGCGTTGATTACCGCTACACAATATACTTATCTGCGTTCGAAAGACCTATAATCAATAATATCGGTCTCACAATTAGCACAACAAATCACAACACATAGCACTGTAATTTATAGCCAATATATCTCCTAGACACATCATCACATAGTCACATCAGTATTTATAACTTGTATAAACACTTATTAAGTCTAATTATTTTGGTCTAGTTGGACTTTGGTCTCAATTCGGTGTTCTGGTCACCCTATCTGACAATTAACGCATTTATTGTCAATTAAACTCGACCTCAAAGCTTCAATATTATTTTAGATAAGTAATATATCATTTCAGTTTCTCATTTCAGTAAGTTGAAACAAATCTGACTTCTCTTTCTGACCTTTTCAGTTTCCCATTTCAGTAACCTAAAACGTTTCATTTCAGTAAGCTGAAATACACTATTCACGAAAATATGAAATCAGCTTATTATTTTTCAATCTTTTGGCCAATCACATATACATATACTCCATACTCAAAAAGTATTTTTCTGGAATTTTTCAACTCCATTAAGTATTTTTCAAAAATCATTTCTAGTTAATTCCTTAAGAAAATAACTACCGCACACTTAACTCCAGAAATTCCCAACTCTTGGCGGGATCTTATACGCGTTAACGTGAGTCTCCAGTTTAAATTTCAAAGTCATCGGAATTATAGAACTCCGGTTATAGCGATTTTCGTCGGGAAAACGCAAAAAGTGCAATAGTCATAACTCACTCATTTTAAGTCGGAATGAGTTCATTTTTGGACACAACCTACTTTATCCCATATATTTTCATCCCCCAAAAGGCTGGATTTTTTCTCATTAAACAAGTGGCCGAAACTGCCCTAACAAAATTCTGATCAGAAACTTTCTCACATTTTTAGATTTTTCATACTTTACAAAAATCAATCCACACGAAAATCTGTAAATTCTTTTTAAGTGATTCCACTTGAATCTACTAGAAGACTCAGATATCTAACTCCATAAATTGACCACACTCAAAAATTCAAAATAGAATGAGAGATATGGTCATTTCCTTATCACACTTGGTTTTCTCAAAAATCTGATTTTCAACTTTTTATGTTTTGTATGAAAACTTTTATATCCTTATGTAATACTCAACATAAATGATCATCACTCATCATGACACAAACTAATATCAAATATATTCATGGATCTATCATGATCCATGATCCAATACCTCAAATAACCACCAAACACAAAATAAACACAACCAAGGCTAGAAAAAATTAGGTTTTTCTTACCTTTGAAAAACATAACTTATATTTCTTACTTTAAATCCAACTTTTGATCAACAAAAGGGTTCAATCAATACATAAAACACTTATGAACATATGAATCTTAGGTTTTAAAGATCATAGTTTCACAAAAATCATAACTCAAATCAAAATAAAAAGAAAATAGACTACATAAGTAGAAATTTCTTATACCTTGACTTGGATTCTTCTCTCTTCTTATTCTTATGTTTGGTTAGGAGAATATGAAACATCAAAACTCTCCTCCCTCTCTCCTCTCTATAGTGGCCAAACCCCTTTCTCTTTTCTCTCTCTACTTCTTTTGTTCTTGCTAGCAAAATGAAGTAAATGAAATAAAACAACAAAATAAAACATTAAGTTGATAATACAACAATTAAATAATTAGATATCATCATATCTATCTCTTCTCTCTCTCAACAAGTTAGTGGTTACTTGCAATAATAAATAAAATTGGTGGCTCCATCCATAAGGTACCACACAAAGATAATCACTAACTAAAGCAAACTAATCATTACATGCATCTCCCATTCCTTTCCTTGCATTGACCGGCCACATGGCCTTGCTATCTTACATAACATTTATTTTATTTATGCTTTAATCAATGACTAAACTAACCCTCCATATGTGGACTTAGATTGGGCCAAGCTTGGGCCTTGCTAATTAATTCTCTTGGGCTAATTCTTTTAGCCACTAATTAAAATACACTTGGGTCACCATCTCCAATTGATTGGACCACTAGAATACTTGCCCTTTAAATCAAATATTGGACTAGCTCAACAATTTAATTGTTATTAAATCAAATAGCCACAAGCCTCTTGCTCAAATAAACACTTGGGCCACAAATAAATTCTTTGGGCCTTAATATCATATTAGTCCCATATTTTAATCTTGATCATACCCTAATCATTAAGTTAGGGTCTCCTTACACACATTAGTAATTTAATTCCTTATTCACATATCTTTAATTTCCATAACCCAATTAGACTTGTTATTCTTAGGTTATAAAATTAATTATTAGAGATGTATAAAATAAATCTCTTAGGGTTAGTATATATTTAAATACTAACGTTCTCCCATATTATAACTCTTAGGTTATTTAATTATCATACCTAATATATATATTAGGTCACGTAACTTTATTCTTAATTCTCTTTAGACGCTAAATAAATATATACACATTCATGATACATATTTATTCAACCACGTACATAATTCTCATATGTCATATCATATTCTCATAGTGTATTAACTTAATAGCCCTAATTGACTTAATAAGTTACAAACACTCACATATTCATCAATACAATTATTATAACTGTATTTTCTATCGAATTCCTATCCGTAATTAAGGTTAGGGTTTCTATTCTCTATTAAACAAAATTGTACTCATATTTCTCAGTCAATACTCAGTTTGACCACTTTGCTACACTCGTATCACAGATACTCAATACAATATTGATAATCAATATCAATATTGAATAAAAAAAATTAATTCGTAAAATTTCGAATTATGTGAAATTCTGGGTTCTCACAATTTTACCGAATCCAAACGGACTCGATTGTTCCTAACATTATTATGACTCAATAATTAATATGTTAATATAAATATATTTTTTATATTTTTGTATTTATGCTAAATAAAACATTATATACATAATTAACAGTTAATTTGCTGGACAGTTAACAATTAATTTATGTTGGATGTTGGTTCGGTTATTACCCGAATACCCGAAATTACAATTCGGTAATTCGGTATTTGGTAATTCGGTTATTTTTAAATTTCGGTTATTATTTCAGATAGTAAAATTATCAATAATTCGATTTTTGGTTATAACCGAATAGCTTATTCGGTTCGGTTATAACCGAATGATCACCCCTAGCTGAGGTGGCATATTAACTCCGTTTTCTATACTAATGTGGAGAGCAAAAATGCAAAGAACCACCAAAACTATTAGTACTTTAATTAGCTGAATAATCCCTAAACTAATAATAATAATAATAATAATTTTTTTAAAAAAATAATTTTAAAATAATAACAATAATAATTTCAAAATAATAATAATAGTAGTAATAATAATAATTTCAAAATGATAATAACAATAAAAATAATAATAATAATTTTTAAAAAAATTATATAAATAATAAAAATATTTTTATATGAATAACCATGCTAATTGTCCCTGCATAGATTTAGTTAGTTAATAATAATAATAATAATAATAATAATAATAATAATTTCAAAATAATAATGATTGTTAAATAATTATAATAAAAATATTAAAAAAAACAATTTCAAAATAATAATAATAATAGCAATATTTTTATAATAATTTTTATAGTAATAATATAAAAATATTTTTTATATGAATAAAAATAATAGGAATAATAATAATAACAGTAATAATAATAATTTTAAAATAATAATAATAATAATAGTAATAATAATTTTTTTAAAAATTATTATTACTACTATTATTATTATTTTGAAATTATTATTATTATGAAATTATTATTATTATTATTATGAACCAACTAAATCTATGCAGGGACAATTAGTATGGTTATTCATATAAAAATATTTTTATTATTTATATAATTTTTTAAATAAATTTTAATTTTAAAAAAATATTATTATTATTGTTATTATTTAAAAATAATTATTATTAATATTTAAAAATTATTATCGTTATTATTTAAAAATTATTATTATTATTATTTTGAAACTATTATTATTATTATTTTAAACCAACTAAATCTATGCAAGGACAATTAGCATGGTTATTCATATAATTTTTTTTATAATTTATATAAATGTTTTAAAAAAATTTAAATTTTTTAAAATTATTATTATTATTATTTTTTTAAAAAAAATATTATTATTACTATTAGTTCGAAATTATTATTATTATTTTGAAATTATTATTATTACTATTTTGAAAATTTTTTTTTTTAAATAATTATTATTATTATTATTTAAAAAATATTATTATTATTATTTTTAAATAATAATAATAATAATTATTATTATTATTATTAGTTTTAAGATTATTCAGCTGAAGTACTAATAGTTTTGGTGGTTCTTTGTATTTTTGCTCTCCACATCAACATAGAAAACGGTGTCAATATGCCACCTCAGCACTTCCGTCTGTGTTTTGGACGGAAATTATACAAAATGACCATTTTGTAATTATTTTAGAATATAATTATGCGATTGTAACAAAAAAAATTCGATAATCATAATAAAAATCAGGCCCTAATACAGTGACAAAAAAATCTATTTTTCCATAAAAAATAAGTGATCTATCTGATAATTTGCCCCTAGAAAAAGGGTGAATGAAATAGTTCTGAATTTGAATGAGCTAAAACTGAATACTAAATGAAAAAAATTGTTTGGTAATTGACATGTTTGAAACATCTGAATAACAAATTTTTATTATTTTACCCATCTGAAAAAATTTAAAATTGTTATAAATTTATTTAATATTATTTCATATTGTAAAAACAAATATACTTCATTCAGCCGTCATTCAACCCATTCAGCCAAAAAAATAACGCTAAACTATTAAATCCAAATCGTCTGAATGACTAACCGATTCAGCCATTCAGACGATATTTTTTCAAAACAAACGCACTGAATGACTGACCAATTCAAATACAAATACGAGTCTGAATAGTTAAAATACAAATTCGAGTCTAAACTATTTAGAGGATCTCTTAATACAAAAATATGAACGGTTAAAATACATTAAGAGACGAACGGTTAAGATACAATCAAACACCACCTAAACTGACATGACCGTCTAAACTCCGCTTACAACATAATAAATTAATTATTGAATTTAACAATGATCAGAACTAATCAATCTAATGAATGACCCACATCCTAGTATGTGTTGAATATTCTTTTTAAAATGAAACGTATTAGTATGATACCATCATGTTTTAGTATGAAAAGACTACCAGAATTAGTGAAAATACTCATTTAATCAGTTTGCGTATCTTAGCAACGTGCATTAAGTCATCATCACTATACAATATTCGTAGTTGTCAAACTCATATTAATACTTCAACAATCAACAATAATTCCTCTCTTTTTCTTTCTTTATTCTATGTGATGCTTTACAAGGCTAGATTTATATCTGAGGGGTGAGGACAAGAATTTTAAAATCTGGCCTATAATCTTCATGGCTTAGTTGTGATGAGTCAATGAGCAAATTTTTACTAAACTTTCTAAACACCCATGATCTCATCTACAACTTACAGGAGTAGCAACATTTTCCTTGCTGTTGAAAACATCGGACCACAGGCCATTCAACAATCATACAAAACATTGCTCTATAATCCCGTGACAGATTTTTTGGTTGGTATATTCTTGAGAGAAGGTTTAATATAAATGGCATAGCATTCAGATTAGAGATTCTTTCTCAGTAAATGTCTGCTCCTGAGATGATGAACACCATAAGCCGCGATGGAAGCCACAGTTGTTGAAGCCACTAACCAACTGCACCAATTCAAATAGAGTTATTGCTTGTTTTTGAAATCTATTAACAGCACGTTAATAATATTGCATAAAGAGGAGTATGAACTACCTCAAGAATGTGATGTATGATTGAGTATCCTGGCTCCCAAATTCAGGTTGAAGAAGAGCTGCAGTCACTAAAACCAGTTGGAACACTGTATTAACCTGTCAACAATTGCAATGTTAAGAAGAAAAGCAGAAGAGATACCATCATGTCAACCAAAGATGAGAAGTCTAAAGCTAGTTGTACTAATCTCTGTATACCTAGACCAATCACATGCCTACAAATAGCAAAGTCCCCCCCCCCACCCCCCCGAGGCCCCGAGTTATACAATTCTCATATGCGGATCTTAGATATAGGAGTTGATGCCTGTAACCACAAAAGAAAATAAATTAGAAGTATAAAAACATTTCCGATGACATAATGTTGCTTTTCTCACCCCTTCAAAATTATTTGGTATCATATAAAGCATTAGTCATCTCCCTAAATATTTATCATTTCTCTTCTTGTGTTATAACTCCATTCCTCTGAAAGACCACAAAATGACAAAAAGATGTTTAAAAATATTCCTTTGCAAATTAAAAATACGTGTTCCACGAAATAAAGTACATATTTGAAGTTCACTGCAGCACCATATTTTTCTTTGAACATGAACATGGACAATGCACAGGTATGTCCGTATGCTTGTGTGCAGCGAGACTGTTCCTTCTGTGAAACATCTTTAAAAAGAAAAATCATTTTTCAAAATATACAAAGCAGTAAAGGAGTTGCTTTGAGAAACTGTTACTGCGTAACACTCTCTAGTCTGATCACCTTCCACTAGTATACTAAATAAAATTTGTTAATTTGGCTACCAGGTCCAGGGGAGCAATTTGATGATCGACAAATTTAAAGTGGCTATATCTTTCAGGGATGGAATCATACTTCTTGCATGCTATACGAACATAGAATTCTTTTGTTTTTATATCTCGAGAGCTAAAAATTAAGTTTATACTCGCATCCGTTTACACAAAAGAGTTCCATAATGAGATTACTAAATCAATAGCTTTTTAATCAAAATGATTGCACACCAAATCATTGGGCCCAAGACATGATCATTACCTTACTAATTAAGAGAGGCTCGACTTTCTGAGCATGGGTTTCATCAAGGTTTAAGAATTCAAGCCAATTTTTCCACTGTTAGGAAAGAAATACAAATGAGAAATGTCATGCAAATCAATATGGACAACAGCTAACAAGCTATTGCAATTCAAGTAAGTAACTCACCTCCCAATCCAAACTGTTAGCCCTGTTATAAACTGCACCACCAACAAGAGCTACATCCCGCAGCAAGATGAGTCCAACAAGTCCAGCTATACAATTAAAAATCAAAATAAGAATATAATTTTTATTATTATGCTTCTGGTGAAGCATTTATTCACTGGGACAAAAAATGTCTTGTTCATAAAACTAAGTCAACTTCTACCATATTGAACCAAAATGAGATCCAGGCATATATCTTATTTTCTCACCCGTTGTACCAGTCTACTCGCTAGCCTAGAGTATACGATGTTCGGACCAGAACATATGTACTAGATTAAAATTGCTGAATATCTCATAAGCATAGACTAATTCTAAGGTAATACCCATAGTCCCTGTCCACTTAAAAATTCGATCAAGGAAGATGCAGTCCTATGTCTTATCTTGGCATCAGTAAAACCTGTCTACTCGCAAGTCTCAGCCAGTAATTATATACGAGGACTAGAAAAAGTGAGTGATTTGCAACTTACAACTATAGCCTGTAACTGTTGCTAAGATCAACTACTGGACTAGAATGACAATATTGGAGATAAACACATCGCTGGAGGAGAAAAGCATTGTATTGCTCCCCAGCCATGTAATATACCAACAAGATAGAAATCTAGTTTCTACGTACGGTGAAGAAGGCTCTTATCTACCATTGCAAGTGCAACACATCCAATTAGAGCCTGTATTAAAAAGATTTAATAAGTACTGACCTACCAAGCCCTCATAGAAAGTTCAATAGAAAAAAATAACAAAACAACAAGATAAAAAAGAAAAGAAAACTGAACTAAAAAATACTGGTGCCAACACCATTAAGAAGGAAAGAAAAGCAACTCAAACGTTTACCTTGTCAGCGAGAGGATCAAGGTAAGAACCTACTCCAGAATTGATTCTCATCTTCCTGGCCACGTATCCATCTAGCTACAAGAAATAAGATGGAGTTAATATTAAATTCACATATAGCAGTTTCATTCCAATACGCACATTACAAAGATCATACCCAGTCTGTCGCCCCAGAGACAGCCAGCCCAACAAATGCTGGAAGATACATTTCTTGCATGATCATCCTGCATTATAAGTTGTTTCGACCAGTTCAATAGCGATATCAAACTAAAGCTTTTTGTTAGTTCTAATTTTCCTCGATTGCATGACAAGTTTGAGCCATTAGCATCGTAATTTTGAAATTCTTTTAACCAGCATATTGAAACCCATTCCAAAAAGTTAGTGCACAAACTTGACTAGCACAACTGATCTTCCATCACAAATAAAATTCTCAATGGTAGTTTGTTTGCTAAAAGCGCATTGAAGAAGGAACTTAGTGTTCCATTTGAGTTTGTATAACATAACCCTCGTATTCATTCACGAGGCCTTATCTCCAAAATCTCTTTTGGTCCAACACAGATTATGTTGCTAAATCCATTCTATGTTGCTAATAAACTCATTTTTTCCCCACTTCTTTCCAAAGAGGGCATTAAGCTAATTAATTACATAATCTTCCTATATTTATAACTTCCAACAATTTATATATAAAACTAGCAGACATCAAACAAATTGCTAAGTGAAGTAAAATAAAAATAATTAGGCAATACCATCCAATAAATGGACCTGAGATCAATCTGCTCATCGAAATTAAATTGGGCAAATTCACCAAACTCTCCACAAACCCATCACGGCCACCCAAATCCTTCACCTCGGTTCCATTCAACAATCTGGGCAGCGCACCAGATTCCGACCAAAGCCCCAAATTAACCGGAAAATTTGGGGACCGAAGCAAGCTCAAAGCTTGGATTTTGGGGAGAAAAACGACGTCGGATTGGAAGTAGAAGGGAGTGGCGGATTGAGAGAGCTTCCAAGGATGAGAAGAGAGGAAAAGAGGGCCTTGAAAAGGTATAATCCATTTGGAGAGTGGAGAGAGAAGACTTGTAGAGCGAGAGACAAATAGTGGTTGTGATAGAGAATAAGGGACGGAGATGGGAAAAGAGATGAAGAAGATAGATTGAATAATGTTCTTTTAGAATTAGGGTTTTGAGCTAATGCCCTGAGTGATCTGAAGATCGCCATTAACAATACATTGAAGTTTTTAGGTTTTTGCGGAGGGAGGGAGGTGAGAGGTGTTACGTTTAGCGGCTTAACACGTGTTGTGAAGTGGGAAAGATGGGGTTTAATGCAAAACACTTTAGTTTAATTTTTATTTTATTTTTTTATAAAAATATTTTTATAATGAAGACAGATTTAAAGAATAATTTTTAAATAGCATACATCTCATATAGGTATATCTTTATTAAAATTATGTTGTGTTGGATATTTTTTTTAAAAAATAAAATAATATTAAAAGAGAGTGATCAGACTTACTTTTTTTTATTTACAAAAATGTCATCCGCGACCTCACTTATTTTTTTAAAACGATGTAATTTTAATAAAAATATGTTATTTAATAAGTATGTTTTTGATTCGTCATCCTTTTATAATTATGTACAAGTTCAGTGTTCACCAAGACGGTAGATTCGATTAGTATGAAGTTAATAAGTTAGTCAATTGACCAATACAGTGCTAATATCGAGAGAGATCACCTATTTGCCTGCGTATCGACACTATATTGGTTAATTAACCAAAATTAAGTTTATACTAACCTCTCTCCAATACAGTATATCTAAAAGGCGGTCGATGAAAAAAGCTGCTATTCTTAACACTTGCCCAATAGATTAATAGCACTTGAACTAAAGCAATTGAATAAGCGGCGGAGATAAGGCACCCAAAAATTGGATGTCTTTTAGATATGTAGGCGATTAGAAATAGATCAATCAAGGTATACTAGCAAATAACTTTCATGGTCGGAAGGTATGTGGTGATGAGGTTATTAGAAAGGGTGGGATGGTTAGCATGAACTTAATTTTGGTCAATTGATCAATACAATATCTATTCGCAGGTCCGGAGATGATCTCTCTCATTGCGTGTCAGCACTATATTAGTCAATTGATCAACTTACCATGAAATTAACTTCATAATAATCGGATCCAAAAATAGTACCACAAAATTTATGTTTTTAGGGGCTAGATCATGACGAGTCGTTTTCTTCCAATCTACTTTGAGATCTATTGATTAACAAAAACATAATACACTTAGAGCTGTAAACGAGTTGAGCTCAAACTCTTACTCTTAAGCAAGCCGAGCCTAGTTGAGCTTAGTCGCGACTCATTTAATTTTTTTATCATAAAAATAAGAGAAAATAATCAAATTAAAACTAAACGAGTGGGACTTACTCAAGTCGAGCTTAAATAAACTGGGCTCAAGCCAGAAACCACATTGTTTGAACATGGCTCATTTAACTAAACAGTCAAAGGAGCTTATTTGAGCTTGACTCGTTCAACTAGTTTGAGCCGAGCTACACCGGACTCTTGGGTAGCCCTGTTCAGTTACAACTATTATTGTTGCTTTAACACAGTTGTGTTATATGTATTATGGCATACTTGCAAAAAGAAAATGTATGGCCTTATTTCTCACTTATTTGGGTCTCTCTTTAGTGCCTTGGAAGCGTTGGTCTCAGTAATGTGAGGTACTAGGAATGGTTGGCAAGGTACTAGGAATGGTTAGCAATACCATATTACACATACTCTTCACTTTGTCCTAAAGTATTTGTATCCGACAATCGAGTCCGTGTCCAACATTTGATATTCAGACCCTTGTCTGAATACTGGACGCTTTATTTTAGTATAAAAAATTGATAAAATTGAAGAGTACCCATATTGAACTGTTCAAAATAACATATCCAATCGGACACTAGCAATAAATACCTTCGGCATATATATAGAAGTAACTAACCTCATACTATAGGTTATAGCCCAATCGTTTACAACCCTAATCGAACAAGTGTTAACTACATCAGTATATAGCACTTTTTGGGTCTTTTGTCACTTTACACACTGATATTCATTTTGTCAATTAAGCCCATCCACTTCACAGTTAAATTCGATGTGCTCCAGTCGAAATCTTTCGTTTCCATTTGCGAACAAAAATGATACTTTCCCTGTTACTTGCACAACTTATGGGCACATATGATGATTTTGTAAGCAATGCAGCCAATGCTCAAAGAAAACCTTAGCTGGAGCACATTCTTGACATTGAAGTTCTAAGACAACAATTTTTAAGGATGCAAAGTACAGTTTACGCAAATTAAATTATCGCATATTTTATAAATGTATGCGACAGATTCCGGATCCAAATAAAAGAGCGTTGTCTATTTTTCGTTTGTGAATGTTTTATTGAACATATAACGAATATAAAATGATACAAAACTTGATTAATCCTATCAAATTTCATGTTAAAAATAAATAAATTTTGACCAAAAATTAAATATATCTGATACAAATCATTTTTAATTTTTATAAAAAGAAAACATAATACAAACACAGCAATTATAAGGGTTAATAAAGAAACGCGAGTTTCGCAAGAAAATCATGGTCCAATGGACCTGTGTGAAATCAATAAAGAAGACGAGAAGAAAGAGGAAAACTAGAAATCTAGAATGGCAGGTGAAGAGGAAACCAACGGTATGTTGAGTCTATATATTCTTCAGAATTTATGCGTATATAAAGCTGTAATAGTTATAGCTCGTAGAATGCATATATAAATTAATGACGGATTGGTTACAATTATATATTCTAATAATTGGATCGCTAGGATTTTTTTCAAAACCGGTAATGCTCAGTTGGAGTTGAAGTTTGGACCTAAATTGATCGAAGTAATGAAGGCTGAGAGTGCAAAGCTGATCGTTGATGCGCTCCTGCAGCGATTTCTTCCACTCGCCCGGCGTCGCATTGAAACAGCTCAAGCCCAGGTAAAAATGACCATATTAATTTAGCAAAAAAAAAAAGTGGCCATATTTTTCTCCGTACTCATTGGATCTTTACATTGAAATTGTTATGTGGTTTTGGGTGTTTGTAGAAATTGAATTCAGCTTTAGGCTAAATGGGTGTGTAATGAAACCTAGTTAGTTCAGGATTCATTGCAACTTGCAAAAGTTCCATCTGTTTAATGGATCACTAGCTGTGTTTAACATTACTAACATGTATGGCTTAACTTTATTTGTATTGTATTAAGCATCATATTTCGTTCAATTTGCCTAATGCATTACATGTCTTTTACATATCACTAATATTTTAACGCATCACAATTGTTGAAATTCTTATTTCTTCATCTTTATTTATTCCTTTTTCTTTGGTGGGTAATTATAGGATGGACAGTCCCTTCGGCCATCAGACCCGGCTTATGAGCAAGTTCTGGACTCATTGGCTATGGTGGCACGTCATACGCCAGTTCCTCTTCTTGAAGCTCTTTTACGATGGAGAGAAAGGTGCGTCAGTATCCACTTTTTTGTTGTTGTTGATTTCAGTCACAAACAAGCTTAGCTAATTCTACTTTATGATTAAAGCTTTTTATCTTGGTAGGCACCTGATTGAAATAATTATGGACACTTTTCTAATCAATGCTTAGCATGCAATTATGTTTCATGCAGCATTGAGAGATTGATACTGGCCTTCCAAGTATAGTAGGTTGATTTGAATTGGGTGGGAGGAGAGGTCACATGCATGTTAAAGTATGGCGGGGGTAGCAAGGTGAGGTGGGAAGGATAGGGGAAGACAATGGGATCTAGCGTACGGTGGACGTGGACATTATGAGGAAAGGAAACAACAGGTGTTTTGAAAATGAGAAGCAAAATTGTTTGGGGTTTCACTTCTTATCTTTGAGCTTGCTTCTTTTTTGGCTTAATGAGTTTTTCCAGGCGTCCAGTGGTTTCATTTGTAGTTTTTAGGGAGAGCTTTCTTTTGGAACTTGATTGTTCTTTTTGTGTATTACTCCCTCCAACCCAAATTATTTACAATGTTTTTAGCGTGTGCGACAAGGACTTTAGTAGATCCTGAAATTATATTTAAATATTATATATATATATATATATATTCATATTGTAGTATATTCAAATGTTATACTTTTAAGTACATTATAAATATTTTGAAAATATAATATTTAAAGATATTGTTGACACATCTTAAAATACGTGCCGCAGACTCCCAAAATAGAATTTCACATAATGTGGGACGGAAGGAGTATTACTTATCAAAAAATAAAGTTTCTCCAGCAGTTTAGTATTTTCAGTGTCAAAAGTAGACAGCCTCTTCTCCCCCTTCCTTAACTTGGACTAGCAGGTGGCAGCCGCTAAAGAGCATATGTCAATCTTAATGTAGTGAGAGCGAGATAATTTAAGAGTGAGAAAATGCATATCTGCTCTTAGATACAACGTTAATGCACATATATGTATATGTATTTGTGTGAGTATATCTGTTTATACATATATGTAAATGAACCCAAACATCTATCTTACATACCCGTGATTAATAGTAGTTCCTTATTAAATCAAGAACACTTTAGGTAGCATGGTGATAGAACAGGTACTAAACGCTAACTAAGAAATTGAAGAAAATATTAGAAAATTGAACTATTTAATGCGATGAAAATTCTTAAATTATTCTATATGAACATATTAACCTAACAACGATAACCTGACACAGAGACATCAACTACCATTTCTAAGATAGAAATTCCAAAATTGGGAGTTAGAGGAAATGACCTTATTGTTGATTTTGATCGAGGGGAAAGAACTAATGGAAGGCCAGATGGGTTCAGTTCATTGGAAAGAGCATAAAAGTAGATGTTTGTGGCTGGTCTAAATTCAGATTGCAACAAGATGAAGGGGACAAATCATTGCCGTGGAAAAGCATGTGGAGGGTGGGGGTGCCTTAGAAGGTGTCTGATGCGCAATAGACATTTGATATTTGCTACTGCCTACTGCACTATGAGGCGACAATGGACTATGGTTTTCTCATTGTGTGTCATCTCTGAGGTGATGTTTTGATTACTTACCGAGACGATCAAGGCTTGAGTGAAAGTAAAGAAAGAGTGCTTCATAGTATTTGGTGGACAGTTTGGAAGAATCAGAATAGCCAATATTGAGATGAAAGAACGAGGCTACTTTCTCATCTTGAGCCTCATTTTCTTTTGACTTACTAAGGTCTAACTATTGAGTTTGTTGGGTTTTCTTGGAAGAGTTTGCTTTAGGAACTTAAGTAGGTAACATATCAAAAAATTAATGTACAGAAGGAATTTAAAGTAGGCATTTCTTTGGGAGGCTCCTTGTATAGGGCATGGTTTTGTTTGTCTTAGCATGTGTTCCTTGTATAGCATGTAAACGGGTTTATCATTTGAGGAGATTCTAAAGAAATTATCCACAAAAAAGAAAAAGAAAAAGAGAGAATGGCTGAATCCTATGATCACATCTTGGATACATTTATTGCTTTTGTATCTTGGTTCCCTTGGATATGGTTGTACTAATCTTTAATGGAACATCAAATGGGACATTTTTGATAACTGAGATGGTAGTGAGGAGCTCAGATTTGGTAAACATCCATCAAGTTTATGATCCATAGCTTTGAAGTTTCATCTTAGATCTCGTAGAAGATTTCTTTTTCGTTTCTTACAATTTTGGGTTAATTGAAAGTCATATGTTGATCTTTTATTCATCTGAGCAAAAAAAGTGTGTAATTTTGTAAGTCCTAAAATGCATTCTTCTAGATTTACCTACCTGGAACATCATGACCAACGTCTCTCAACGTCCAAAAAAACATCTCTTTTTACACAGTTCTGATTTGAGAATTTTAATAAGTCATCTTATAATATTGAGGGGTTTGCCCATTGTTCTTATTATAACAAATGTTTGTGACAACCTGAAGATTATTGCAGCTTTTCCAAAATTTCCTATTTCAGGAATATTATGTAATGAACTTGTTTATTGCTCATGGTCAAGATCTTTTTTTGTAATGTAAAGATCAAGATTTTGTTCATTACTTTTGTATTCCCTTCATCAAGTAATTATGTAAAAGGTTTTGATTCAATTGTATTGCAAGAATTAATGTAATACCAAGGTTGCGTTTGGAGAAACCAATTTGAAATCCAACTTATTTGAGTGTCATTTAGCCTAAAAAATTTGTCAATCATGAATTTTACGGTGTTTCAAACTGATTTTGTGGGCTATATAATTACACAAATACACATGTTTTTAAGTTCAATTTTCCAAATGCAACATAAGGAATTAATTTTTATTGATTATTATCTGATGCTTTGCAGTGAATCACCAAAAGGAGCAAATGATGCATATACATTTCAGAGAAAGGTTTGTAAACATTAATAATTACATTTATATTTGTTTGCTTTTAGCAAACTTTATTATCTTGTCCATGTTTCTTTAAGTTAGTGATTTATTCGTTGCAGCAAACAAGTAATTGATGTATGCTTTGTCTGTTCAAAGTCTAAAATATTATATATGAATGCTTTATCTATTTGTTCATTTTAAATTTCATAAAATAGGTTTTATGTGCACCATAATGGTTAAAGTATTAATAGTAAATGAAATGCATGATTATATTAGCTTACCTTAAAAAAGGCGATCCATATGCGCCACAGGAGATTATCTTAATAAGGTTATGATAATTAGATTACTGACAATCAGATTTTTAGGATGTCACAACTTCAATAAATTTACCAGGTGGTATTCTCAAAACTCAAGAAAACTTATTTAATATATGCACAATTGTATATTTCAATAATCGACCTTAAACAACTTGAGGATTGTGCAGTCTTCTTGTGTTTTTTTTTCATGAGAATATTTTGTTTGAACACTTATGATGTGTTGGAGTTGACGTTGTATTAGTTTTATGCAGGTGGGTTTCTCATCTGCTTGTACAATGTTTAGAGGCTTGGCGGTTGTGGTGTTTTTTATTTGATGTGTTGAGTGAATGTTGGATTTGTCCCTCTTTCATGGAAGATCTTTTGCTATGCAGATTAAGGGGAAGGATGTGACGATTCTTTGTTTTGGTAATAGTTTTGCCATTTGGTGGGGAGTTGGAATCGGGAGGAATGAAAGGATTTTAGTAGTTGGACAATGAATAATGATTTACTTTGGGATAAAGTGTTTTTTACCTTTCTTTTTGGGCTCATGCTTTGGGAGCTTTTCGAAGAGTGAGTTTGTCAACCTTTATAGGGATTGGTGGTGGTTCACTAACAATTGAATGTTTTCTATTCCACTCATTTGCTTTGTTTTGGGAGGACTTCTTGTCCTCTACGTGCATTGTGTCAAGGGCTTGAGCCTTTTCAACATTTGCGGAAGCTAGATCTAATTGTGTGCAAAATGAGAAACCCACAATATAGGATAAAAATGAAGAGGAATACAACCCAGCAATAAGAAGCTTTACGTGATTTGGCCAAATTTTCCTACATCTATTGAGAGAATCAGCTGCATTAGACTTGAAGAAGTTACGGTACAAATCAATGGCTATGATTTTGTATTTGTCACACAAATAAAGAAAATGTGATTATTGAGAATCCTGATACTGAAGTCGCATTGAATATTTATACAATTTGGGCCTAAAACATCACGATAATGAAGCAAACCACCACATGTGAATGCAAAACAAAGTTGGCTTTTACCAGCTCAACTTTAGTGAAAGTACTTGCAATATCCATAACACTTGAAAAGTGTTACAAAATATGATCATGCATCTTATTTATGATAAAATGTTATAGTTTGATCTCCTAAGTGTGATTAATTAAGACTAATTATAAATAAAGTTTCTTGATCAAAGTGAATGGCTTGTGAAAGATTAGTTAAGTTATGCTAATGAATTTGTGTTCATACTTGAGTTAAGGAATGATAACTGGGTCACTTAGAAAATGACGCATTATATTTTTTTGACACCTAGCACGTACTTTGGCTTGAATGATAAAAGCGCGATTATTTCATTTTAATGCTGTTTGAATTAGAGTGTTTAGAATAAGAACACTTAGAACTACAAAGATTGTTTCTAAAATCATTTCCTATTTCCCATTTGCCTTTATTTACATCTCCCATGAGTGGGGGCATATACCATCATTACCACCTTCAGTGTAGAGCTACTCAAATAATACTGTTTCTCATCATTTTGTTTTTAAGGTATATTTTCTAAAAGCATTCCTTTCATAAAAAGTCCTGTCATTGAGTTCAATGAAGCATTAGGTGGTTTCTTGAAGATATGTAGACTTTTTGGTTGTGGGATGAGTAATAGCTGAAAATGAAATTGGCCTAAACACGATTGGAGAAAATGTGATTTAGATAAAAACCTTTGTCACAGAGAAAAGCATGGAAGGAACTATATATTAAACATATGGCATGTTTTATTGTTAGAGTAGTGGATACTACAATTAGATCATGAAGTACACCGGGACGACCTTTGGCATACGCACAACATATTTGCATTCGATCAATCTGAAACTAGATTAGAAGAGTTCATCAAATATATTGATTTTATAACACCTGTTTTTGTTTCAAGCTATAACACTTACGTTTAATGAAGTTTTTACATGAACAGCTTGCAGTGGAGTGCATTTTCTGCTCAGCATGCATCCGCTTTGTGGAGTGTTGCCCGCAGGAGGGACTTACAGGTTTAGACATTCTCCTTCATGTTGCCTATTTCTTTGAATCATGATATCTGCTATTCATATAAATTTGTTTGTCCTCACTGCAGAGAAACTATGGACTGGGCTTGAAAATTTTGTCTTTGACTGGCTAATCAATGCTGACCGGTATGGCTATACAAGCAAACATTTAAATATCTTATTGAATCATGTTGTTGGCTTGCAAGTTATATCTTGCCCTGCTTTATTATGAATCTGATTTTATTTTTTTCTCAATGAAGTTTCAAATTTTCTAAATATAACTTTTGGTTTCCATCCTTAAGTCAGATGTCTTTCGCAACTAATATGCTAGAGGAGGTGCAAGCCCCATTATAAAGTCGCATGTTTTGAAATAAAAATTCCTTCCATTTTCAAGGTGTTTGTGTTGTTAATTTTCTTTTGTTTCCCCATCTTAAGGTCTTTGCATTTCCATTTCTCATGAATCATGATAATCACATCATGTTAATAGGCATTTAACATTTGTCGTGCCAATGTTTGAAAAGAGGAATAAATACTTTAAAGAGGTAAAGGGGGGGGGGGGGAGGTTGTATCTGGTTTGAAAGCTGTGTTTTACTTGATGCTCCTAGGTTTGGGTAAGTAATACCTTCAAGGTTGCTAGTTCCAATTTCCACAGTTGAGGCGAAGCTTACTTATTGTATAAGGAGGCCTCAGTGCCTCAGGATATAATGGTTTGAATAGGATTAAGTTCTCATGGGTATTAAAGTTTAAAATTTGAGAATTTTGTTGTTAAGCTTGTTGAGTAATTTTCTTTAAAATAAACATATATCAAAATTTGAGAGCTCATGGACATGGAACCGATTTTATGTTGTGATCTATTTATTTCTCTTATTCAATAATATACTTTTCTTGATATGAACTCAATATTACTTATTGCAGGGTTGTTAGTCAGATTGACTATCCCTCATTGATTGATTTGCGTGGTCTCCTTCTTGACCTAGTAGCACAACTCCTAGGCGCTCTATCTCGGATAAGGTAATTGATCCCTACCACCTACTGATGATAAAGCTTAGGGGGGGTGTTACTGAAATTTACCCAAAAATCTTTATCACCATTTTTTGGCCAATGTAGTCAAATTGTATCAATCATTGCCTAAATTTTCATTTTTTTGTTGGGTTATATTCTTGCTTTTGAGACGTCTCATCAATCCTCATACATAGTGACCACTAATCTACTCGTATGGTGATCAATTAAAAGAGCGAGTTTCTGATGATGTGCTTTTCAAATTAACTAGGCATGCATTTACAATGTTTGTACACTTGCACATGGTCCTCAGTTTCCATTTCAGTGTTTTAATTGAGATGTGATTCCATTAATATCATTCATTATTAGTTTAATATAGGCAAAACTAATGAATTACCCGCTGTAGTTGACAAGTTTTACTGATTACACAATTGAATTTTTAATTTTTCAAATTATCCCAGTAAACTAATTATTATTTTAAACTTGAGTCATTCTGTTATCTCTGTCTCGCGGTTATAAATTTTTCCAGCTTTTATCTACATGGACGTGAAAAAGAAAAGAAAAAAAAGAAAAAAATTACATGGCCTATTAGACGTTAATTCTCATTTGACCAAACGAAGTTCAGAGAGAGCGATAAGGCGATTTCAACTTTTAGGGTTTTTCTTAAAATATTCATTTTTCTTTTGCAAATTTTTGATCCATTATTCTTCAAATTCCATTTCTCAATCTCTCAATTCAAACCCTCGACTGATCGCCTAACCATCCTCATCACTTTTCCCATTCGCAAAAACATGGAACGACTATCTTCTCTGCCACAATCCCCACCCAAATCTAAACTCAATCTCCGCCATCGCCATCCATCGCCTCACCTTCCCAGAATTCGCCGGCTATTTCATTTCAAAATCCCTTCAGGGTCTCATCAGATTCGAAAGCCACTGACGAATTCGTATTTGTAATCCCATTACTCGACAAATTATTACCCTTCCATCTTCAATCTAAAATAATTCCAGTATTAATATAGATCAAATGAGTGGAAAAGGAAAAGGGTTCTAATATATTTTCTAGCCAACTGAACTGAAAGAAGGAAGATGTAGAAAGCCCAAAAATCTTTGGTTGCAAGAGGGGGGTTCAAATCTAATATAGTCGGTACTGTTCATGCTTTTCCCGCCATCAAAATAGTAGGTCTCACGCCCATGTGATGTGACTTATGTTAGGGAGCATTTTACTAAAAAGAAAGCAATGCATGGATGACTTTAGTATTTTCGGGTGAAACCCGGTTAAAAACGAGTGCAAGAATAATATAGTGACAATGTTCTAAAAGGCGCCCGGTGGGCGGCGGGCGGCCGATGGGGGCCTAGGCGAGATTTTTTATTTTAAGCCAATTTTAATATTTTATCTTACATTTATCCAAACAAAACAATAATGTAACACATATCCATATTGACAATGTCAAAGTTCAAACACAAACATGCAATTCTTCAAAGTTCAAACATATCTTTAACGTATTAGTTTTATTCATAAACAAGATTGCTGTTAAATAATAAAATTTAAAATTTCATGAATTCAATTCAATATTAAAAATTGAGAAACTAAACATATATTTAAAAATTATATTGAATTAAACTAAATAGTACAAATGTATCATCATTTGTATAATTTAAAGTTGGTACAAGTTCAAAAAATTACAACTATTTCATTTCTTATTATGATTTGATATGCTACAACCTGCATTATGAATATCGTAAATTATATCAAGATCTGGTTTGGGTAGTTATTAAAATAAAAAAACATCTCCGCCTAGACTCCACCTAGTCCGCCTAATTTTTTGGAGGGATATTTTTGCCACCTTGGGCCTAGGTGAGGCGCTAAGGAGGCCTAGCGCCTAGGCGAGGAGCCAAGGGGGGCCTAACGCTAGGCGGGGTGCCAAGGGAGGTCTAGCGCCTAGGCGGAAATTTTTAGAACACTGCATATTGATGACTAGCATTTTCGAGTTTGATCTATGTCATTTTTTTTCTTTTCTTTTTCACGTCCACGTAGAATAAAAGCTGAAAAGATTTAACAGTCGTGAGCCATAGATAACAGAATGACCCAATTTCAAAATAATGGGGTAATTTGAAAAAGTAAAAGTTCAATGGTGTAATCAGTAAAATTTGCCAACTACAGTAGCTAATTCATAAGTTTTTCCGTTTAATATCACATATACACACACACATATATATAATTGTTGAAAACTCTTGACTTTTCCATCAATAGGTTTAGTTCCGTGACTGAACATTTTTTCATGGAACTCAATACTCGTCGAATTGATACTAGTGGTGCTCGGAGTGAAACGCTTAGTATCATTAACGGGATGCGCTACCTAAAGCTTGGGGTACATAAGTTTAACCATTTTCTGATGATAATTTGCAAAGGTAAAGTATATAAAATGAGGTGATTTCCAGGTTATGACCGAGGGTGGTTTGTTTGCATCAGCCTCGTTTGTGGCGAAAGCGAACCCTCTTAATCGTGCTCCCCATAAACGGAAGAGTGAATTTCACCATGCAGTTTGCAATATGCTTTCAAACATTCTAGCACCACTTGCAGATGGTGGAAAAGGCCATTGGCCTCCTTTTGGTGTTGAACCGACGCTTACCCTATGGTATGAAGCCATTGCAAGAATAAGGGTGCAGATCATGCATTGGATGGACAAGCAGAGCAAACATATAGCTGTAAGTAAATCTAGCAATGTATCACAATATCCTTTCCCTCTTATTATATTTGCATTATTTCTCATATTTTGCTCAATCTACACTGAAAAGTGAAGAACACATTATATGGACTTTTTTAACGCAAGAAAATGTTTTCTTCCTTTAAAGTTCTTTGATAATGTCACTTCTTAGAGACAAAAGACCCAGGTTTATCTATTGTACCTAGAAACATGAATAACATGGTTGCCATATGTATATATATATTTATATACATACATACATACCGGTCCCTGGTGGTATCAAGACGCCACTATGTCGAGATATCTTATCTGTCTCTCCAGGAACTCGTAATATAGTGGTTTTTTGGTTCATGATTCCCTACCATATGGTGTATCTAACCTCTTTTCCACTTTTTTTGTGTGGGGTGATGTGGGTCCCACCATAGCAACGGAATATGATTAGCTGATAGAGGACTTACATAAATAAAGGCAAACCGTGGTGGTTTATCTCTGTGAGTTGAAGGAAATTATGATTCCTTGACTGCAATTAACTTGCCAATTTCAAACAAAGATTATATATATATATATATATATGTATGTATATATGACTGTTACATGAACTTGGGATCCCTAGAAGTATCCACAAAGGTGTCCAACACTAGACTCGCCTCTGTTAACTATTTTGGTGTGTTCAACACCCACACAATTTATATGTACGTATGATGTTTCTCAACTTTTCCTTCAAATTGTTTCTAATGGATGCAAGGTGTTATTTTTGTTTTTTGGATTTGTCACTTGATATTGTGTACTTCATTCTCTCTTCAGCTGACAATTTCATTGATCTAAATACTGATTCTTCTTTGGACTAATTTGATCGTACACTTGTGTTCCTATGGAGGTGATGAGTCAAAATTTATCTAGTGGTAAATATTGAATTACCTACATGAAGGTTTTCGGGTTTTCAATTATTTTATAGGAAGTTATAATTCTGTGCTATAAAACTAGATCACCTAGATAGATAGTCATGATGTAAACTGCAGTTAGTATTTGTTGAAATAGTAATTCAAGCAAGTTTTATCTGTCATTGTCTTGGCTTGGCACTGTTTTACTTATTTTATCCATTTGACTAATCATCTTGCAGTGGTTTTTCCTGATCATAAGATTTATTTTTGGCATTAGGTTGGTTACCCATTGGTGACTCTTCTTCTTTGTCTTGGCGACCTTAACGTTTTCCTCAACTACTTCGGCCCTCACACGGAGCAATTATACAAGCATCTTCGAGTAAGTTTTGGTTCAGTGTTTGTCTGTGGGCCAAGCAATGATAGGACATGATCTCTTTTCTTGGCTTCATGTGTTTCTCTTATCATGTTAATTGTTTTAGGGGTGAGTGATATGATATCATTTGGTTACAATGCAGGACAAGAACCACCGGTTCATGGCGTTGGATTGTCTTCATCGGGTTCTGACATTTTACTTGAATGTTCATGGGGATTCCCAGCCTCCAAATCGAGTGTGGGACTACCTAGACAGCGTGACTGCACAACTCCTAACAATTTTAAGGAAAGGGATGCTTACACAAGATGTCCAACATGAGAAACTTGTTGAGTTCTGTGTCACTATAGCAGAACATAACCTTGATTTTGCCATGAACCACATGATACTGGAATTGCTAAAGCAAGATAGTCCAAGTGAAGCAAAGGTTATTGGTCTTCGTGCTCTGCTAGCCATTGCTATGTCTCCTACAAGCCAGCACATTGGTTTGGAAATTCTTCAGGGTAATTAGTTAATCACTCTATGAGCTAATTACGCTGTGATCATATGTATATTTTCTTACTTTCTTTCTTTCTCTTTTATATTTTTGAGTTTGCAGTTCATAACATTGGTCACTACATTCCAAAAGTGAAGGCTGCAATTGAGGTTATTTTAAGGTCATGCCATCGAAGCTATAGTCAGGCTCTTCTTACTTCTTCAAAGACTGCCATAGGTAATGTTTTTCAATGTTTAATTGTTTGTATTGTAAATAGAACCCTGCAAATCATAAGACTTATTTTTGACTCATATTTTTATTTAGTAGGACAAAGGAACTCATGTTTAGAAAAAGATGTTGGCATGGTCCCACTTAGGTGTTTGAGTATCAAGTTAATATACAATGTATGACGTTAATATTCAAAGTCGAACCCAAGACAATTTGCTCTGATACTAATTTGTTGGGTAGCCTAGGGCATCCATATCTAAGGTCCTAATACACCTGTCAACTGTTAGTCTTGGGTCCAACTTTGTATATTAAGCTTCATCTTCATATTGACATACTCAAACACCGATATGAGATTATGTTACCGCCTTCATATTTGAGTCCTAACATCACTAAAATGCTACCAATGAGTTGTTGATGTATATTAAAGAATGCACCATACCTTATTGTGGAGTTTTCAGGTGAAATTTTTTAATACCAATCTTTCCTTCTGATAAAAGAAATATGGGGTTCATTTTCACCCTATCCCAATTAGTTCGGGATTAAACGCATTGTTGAGTTGAGTTTAGTGAAAAAATGTGGATAGTTGTTTATCAAATGGTAGTAGAAAAGGACATTTATTTCATTCTACAACGATTGTATACTCGTTTCTAGGTAAAAAGGGGTATTACCATATTGTGGCTGTCACATTTTTTTGCATTAAGCCACTGAACTTTAAAAATATACAATCAACTCATTGAACTAATTAAAATTTTAAAATAAGACATTCCGTTTAATTAGTTGAACGACAATCTAATTATTATCCACGTGTCTATGCAAATAAAATAAAAAATTAAATTATTTTTACGCGGATAAAAAAAGTTAAAAAAATGCTCAAAGAAATTAATATAAAAATTAAAACAAAAATATTACAAAGAAGATTGAATAAATGAGAAATAAAAAGAATAATTAAAAGAAAATGAACAAATATACTCATCTGATTCCTTTTTCTTTTATGTATCTTCTTCTTCTTCATTTGGCTACTTGTTTCACAAATCATCCAACAACTTTCATGCTTAAATATCATCTAAAGAAATTCCAAATTGATTGTCTCAAATAGGCGGGTCTACAATAAAAAGTTTTTTTATCCGGGTTTCTTCGTTTTGAGTTTTTTCTTCATCTTGGGTTTATTCTTTTTTCTCCCATTTGTGCTCTTCTCATCTCTCTTCATATATGGAGAAACAATATTGATGTTGATGGGTTTTCGATGGAAATATCTAGACGTGCAACTGGTTTCGAGTAGAAGCTCTAATTTCGCCAAAGATGAAAAATTCAATTGGTGGCATGTCCAACAGTAAGGTATAGATCTGCAACTGGGATTTTAGTAGAAGCCCTAATCACCGAAGATGGAGGACTCAACTATATACTTGTCTGCAACGGGTTGTAGATTGGGGATTGGGAACAATTTTCTAGGGTTTTCAATTTCATATTTGAATATCACAAATTTGCACGTCTGCTATCAATTTAAGGGTACTAGTTGTGTGATGGAAGCGGTCGCGAGTGCTTCCGTGGTTGCTTGGTACTTGAGTAGATTTTTGGAATTAATATCTAATTAGAATCCACATGATTTTTTCACCTCAATTTGTTTTTGGTTTTAACTTTTTTTTTACTGCCAACTATGAAATTACAAACACACCAATTTGACGGACATCCAATTTTTTTAATGGAATGGTTCAATTTTAAAATTTTAATTAGTTCAGTGGACTGATTGCATATTTTTCAAGTTTAGTGATCAAATGCTGAAAATGTGGTAACCACAGCCTTTTTGCCCTTGTTTCTAAGATATTGTGAGTGTAGAATGATGACTTTATAGTACGTCCCCATACATGAAAACATACACACATAATTATCTTCTCACCAACACCTTTTATATAAGTATGTTTTTTATTTAGTTAGTGTTATATTACAATTTATATTCTTACCACCAAAATATCTAATTAGTAACTATTTTACTATAATTAAAATATATAATTTTTCGAGTTAATTACAATTCTTTTCTCATATAAATGATATAGTTGTAGAATATAACATTTTTGTAAGAATTTCATCTTATATAATATTAATTAAAATAAAAGTATATTTAATAGTATGAAATTTGATATATTTTGTAATATATATCTATTAATAATATTAAGTAACACAAATCTGTATCATTTTTATAATCAAATAGTTTTTATTGTAAATTTTTTGAATTTGTTTACATTTTTTATAAAAGAAATTATAAAATTTTAATAGTATTAGAAAGAATCAATTTTCTTATGAAGATTATTTTACTCAATATTAATCTATTATTATTATTCACATATAAGTAAAAATATAATACAATCACCAACTATATGATTTTTTAGTTCAAAAATAAAAATTAATTACTATATCTAATAAAATATTTTTACAATGAAAAAATCAACCACTCGAACTATTTTACTACAAGATCTCATGTTTTGCATGGGGTAATGAATTCCTATTTAGTTATACAACAAGTACTTTCATACTTTGGCATATACCTTCATCTATCTTACCTCTTAACTACATGCCATTTATTTAGTTCTTAATAACAAGAAATTCTTTGTTCTAGATTTTTGCTTCCTGAAAGTTTCTCTTTAGTCTTTATGCATAATTGTTTCCAGTTTATTCTTTTGCGATTGGAATGGCAAATATGAATTGATTGTATATTCTCCAGATTCTATAACAAAGGAAAAGTCTCAAGGTTATCTTTTCCGGTCAGTACTGAAGTGCATACCCTATTTGATTGAAGAAGTTGGCCGAAGTGATAAGATATCTGAAATAATACCTCAGCATGGGATAAGCATTGATCCGGGTGTTCGTGAGGAAGCAGTACAAGTTCTGAATCGAATTGTTAAACATCTTCCTCATCGCCGCTTCGCAGTTATGAGAGGGATTGCCAACTTCATCCTACGGCTTCCTGATGAATACCCTCTTCTTATGCAGACATCATTGGGGCGCTTGTTGGAACTAATGCGTTTTTGGAGAGTTTGTCTATCTGATGATAAAGTACGACGTGATGATATGTTTGGAAAGCGCGTTCAAAGGAATGAGGGATTCAAGAAATCTTCTTTCTATCAATCTGGAGAAGTAATTGAATTTCGGTCATCAGAGATAGATGCTGTTGGTCTTCTCTTTCTTAGTTCTGTGGACAGTCAGATCAGGCACACAGCACTGGAGTTACTCCGTTGTGTTCGGGCCTTACAAAATGATATACGAGAGTTTTTAATGGATGATAGCTCAGATCATCTGAAAAATGAAGTCGAGCCAATATTCATAATTGATGTTCTGGAAGAGAATGGGGTAGACTAGACAAACTTTTATTATCTTTTTTATCTTCATTTGCACCCATTATGGTGCTATATATAAAAAAATGCTTACTTTTTATAATAATTATTATACTACTTAATTCCTAGCCTGCCTTAGTGTACCTTAAACTTTGAACTTACCATTTACAGGATGACATTGTTCAGAGCTGCTATTGGGATTCTGGGCGTCCATTTGATTTAAGAAGAGAATATGATGCAGTACCAGCAGATGTGACCCTTCAGTCTATAATGTTTGAAAGCCCTGATAAAAATCGATGGGCTCGATGTCTTAGTGAGCTTGTCAAATATGCTGCTGAGCTTTGCCCAAGCTCTGTTCAGGAGGCAAAGTAAAATTCTTATAGAAATTATTTCGTTAAACATGCTTGCTAAACTTTCTCTCTTAAAAGTATTTGATTATAAATGCTACTGTAATCAGTTGTTCGTGTAACTTACTCTAGTAATTTTTTTTGGTAAAGAAATCGAGTAATCATTAAGAATAGCAACCCCCCCCCCTCCACGAGTATGGAGGTAAAGAAAAGTACATATGCCACTTTCCTCCATCCAACTCTTATATACAAACAATCTCACACTCGACAAAAATGGACCCCACTTTAACTCTTAGGGAAATTAAATATCATAGGGTACTTCATGTTAAAGAAGAGAATATTAGAAAAATAATAGGGTGCTTGTTGAACTTGTTATTCATTAAGAGTATTAAAAAATATTTATATGTGGACTTGGCGGCGAGGGGGCGTCAAGGCTTTTTAGTAGGCGGTCTTATTTATTTATTTATATTTATATTGGGTATATTTGCATATACCATAAATAACATATACTCGATGTAAAGATTCTGACTTATACAAATTTTAAGGAACAAGAAATTCATTTCAAGCATTAACTAAATTGATGTTTAAATCGATTCAGGGGATTAGGCTCCAAATAAGGCATCGCCTAATGCTTAGGCAGGAATTTTTAGAACTGCATAATATGATACTAAAAAACCCTATCTACTTCGAGCCTATCGGCCCTTCACTCCACGAAAAGACCCTGTTGCAACTGAGTAGCTATTACAATCACCTCTAAATTAAATTGAATTATGCTAGAGTAATGTGATAGCCTAGTTGTAATATCTCTTTACTGTGTATGGTCACAAGTTTGAGTCTATCCTCCAACAAAGTCAGTACAAACGCCACATAGCAAAGGTAAGTTTCCCCTAGGCTTTCCCTAGTTCCACTCTTGACCTCTCCCTAGTCTCCTAAGATTAAAATGAAATAAATAGTATAGGATTCCTAACAAAAATAAAAATAGAAAATTGAATTAGGCTTCACCAATAATAACACACTTAAATTTATGCTTTCTAAATGATTTAGAATTTGTGGAATTACTAATAATAATTACTCAAAGAACATGACTCATTGTGTCGTCTTTAATCTAGCAACTTTCTAGTTTCTTATCTTGAAATTTTGAGTTCCTGATATTTCATATTGGTTTAATCTTTATATACAGGTTAGAGGTTATTCAGCGTTTTGCTCATATCACACCTGTTGAGTTGGGCGGAAAGGCTCATCAGTCACTGGATGCAGACAACAAGCTAGATCAGTGGCTTACATATGCAATATTTACTTGTTCATGTCCACCAGATATCAGGGAAGGTGGTGGCTTAGCAACAAAGAGAGAACTTTTTAATCTTATCTTTCCCTCGCTAAAATCTGGTTCAGAAGCCCATATAGTAAGTCTTTGACAACCTCTCTAGATGGAAACTCCATGTGCATAATATGATTTTAATAGTGCTACTCCCTCTGTTCCAAAATTAGAGATTCAATTTGACTTTTATGGTCATACGATGACATTAAACTTCAAATTGATGTAAATTTATTTAATTTTAGTTGATACAATTATTATAATTGTATAGTATATAACAAAAACTATTAATCACAATATTTATTTTAATTCTAAACTTTTATTAGTCATACCAATTTTGAAGTTTAATGTGTTGTCGTTTGACCTCAATAGTCAAATTATATCTCTAATTTTGGAACGGAGAGAGTATTACTTTGGGATATCCAATTTTTTCTTTTACAATTATTAGAGCTAAAAACTACTTTGTGGGGATATGCATTTGGATAGATAGGTGTTCTGTTCTTTTTGTTCTTTCACTTTTTTTTTTGTGTGCATAATTGCATATACTGTTTGTATTCGGGTTTGCCCCTTTGCTGGTTTTTCTTTTAGGCTCTATTACTTATCACAAGAAAAAGTAGGCTATACACGCAATATAGTTATATTATCATTCTAATAATTAGTAATATTGGGGTTATTAAAAGTGATAGAATTGGTTGTAGTCCACCTCCACCACAAAATTAGGTTATCTAAAAATATCAATTTCTAGAGATTAACAAAACTAGGTTATCTAAAAATATCAATTTCTAGAGATTATTTACTTATTGGTTATTATAGGTTTGGCTATATATAATCCTTTATTGACTATCTATTTAGAATTTAGAGTACGTATGGAAGAGAGAGGTTGTTATGTACTCTTATATGATCTTACAGATCAATGGAGTTGGATCATTTTGACTTATGGGTTATATATTTTTTATTTCAACCAAGAAAGCTATATTTTCTGATAGATTTACTAGAGTTGATCATGATGGTAACAAGGTTGTCACAATCAGGTGATCTATGACTAGTATGGGGAATACTCCTGCTAGATATGACCATCCTCAATTTTGTAGGGTCAAAGTTGAAGGTGTTTAATGTGTGGTGTTATTTTATGACAAACATAAAAAAGAAGCAAAATTTGGGGACTGTTTGAACAGATAACAGTATCCGTGAAAATGGTCTGGAATTACAGTATGAAGCTTACAATTGGAAGAGTTGAAGTGCAGAATTCTGGAATAATGTCATGGAAAATTACTAAATGAAAATATTGTAACTCTTCGGAAAATGGTATTAGGTTCACAAACTAAAGAAGGGAAGTTGAGTATGATCAAAAACAAAAATTAGTCTAGATTCTGGGAATCCCTCATTGATGTGCAAAGGTATCAGACCTGGCATTTGGTATTCAGTCTGAAAGATCAGGATTTTACTTTATTTGAACCTCTTTGAAAGGCGATTGGTTTTGGGTCTTTACAATTTAATTTAAATTCATGAGATTCTCCCAAGCAATACAGTAAGGAGTAATTACATAATCACAAACGACAAAGATGAAAAAGAAAAACTTAAAATTTTGGTGGGAAAGAATTGGAGGTTATCATGCCCCCAGAATTGAGGAAGTTATCATACTAAAGGAAGAAAACTGATTAATTGGTTGGTTTACTTCTTTTTCATTTTTAACATCTTTATTCTTCTCCTCAACAGATGAAATAAGCATCTTGAGAGAGAGAGAGAGAGAGATAATAAGAATATTGAGATAGAGAGAAAGATTGTTAGAGAGAGAGATCAAACAGAAAGTATGCAAAGAAAATTGATCATATTCACTTAATAGTCATCCAAAGATACCGTTGAATGCTATCCTACTAATATGATCATATTTGATTCTGCTTATACTGAATTCTTGAGTACAACTCAAATTACATTGTAAAGAGTCACTGAACTTGTATCTTAGTAGAGTTCTTATCTGTCAAAGAAAGCTAGGAAAAACATAAAGAATCCTTCAAGTGAATTGTTTGATGGGTTCCCTATCATGTGCTTCCCTATTTCAACTTGATGCAAGTGTGCTTGATGGGCACTTGGTGTATGGTTGTTCAATTAGAGTATTTCGTTTCAGTTATGAATTCTAAAATTAATATAAAGAATCTATTCTTGAAGTTTCTTTAGTATTAATCTCTTTTCTTCTGAATTTGTTTCTCAATTGCTTAAAAGTTGGTTTTCACCCTTCTTTTCAGCATGCTGCCACTATGGCCCTTGGCCACTCACATCTGGAAGTGTGTGAAATAATGTTCAGTGAGCTTGCGTCGTTCATTGATGAAGTTTCTTTGGAAACTGAGGGAAAACCAAAGTGGAAGGTATCCTAGATGTATAAATGATGTTGAAGGCTTAATCTCGTGCCCTCTCTCTTTGCATCCAGCCATTTTATTGATTATAAAGATACTGATTCATGCAAAGAAAATGATGAATGAATATATACTTAAATAGAAATAGCTGTACTTCAGCTAACCAAACTGGTTGGAGTAGTTATGCTGCTAACCCTTTTTTATTATCAGAACTACAATGTTGATTGCTTCTAAACGTATTAGAGACGTTTGGTAATAACCTTCTTTTAGACTGTTAAGTTTCCAGTTACCTAAAGGCTTAAAGTGTTTTAGGATGGGCCTTCTAATGTAATTATGCTTTAACGCTTCACGAATTTCCCCAGCTTGTACAAGGAGGAACAAATTACACAGCATTAATGCACAAATTAAACAGAGCACAACTGCACTAAAAACATAATTAGTCAACCAAATTCAAGGACGCAGATCTGAACCTAAAACGTTGTGATACTAATACTCTGATACAGTTACTAATTTCTAAACTTAAGTTGATAGAAAATGGGCTAGAGTTCATCACTAAGCCAAGTTATTTTGACACTGGAACAAATTTTCAGCAGCTTCAGCATATTACAAATGTCACTCTAGGATGCACCATGGATAGTAGATAATGTGCACGTATGATATATCAGCTTGCCAATTATTCATTTGAAATGCAACTTGGAGGTCTTTCATCCAGCCTCCATAACTTCTATGAAACTCCAGTTATAGGTAGTCCTTCAAAGATGGGGGAAAAATTATATGAAAAGGTAAGCATAATTTTAAACAGTCACTTATTAATTTATTTCAGTTTAAGTATGAGATCATGGGTTATTTTCAAATTATTATAATGAAGTAACATTGATTTTTTTAGGGGGGGTTTATATGTCGATATGACATATTAGAAGAATTAATCACTTTCATGATAAATAAATAAATAAACATACAATATACATTTTCTTGATGTGTACTTATATTGATGCATTTCCTCAAATGTTAAAGAATGATACATTTTTTAGTATCTCATATAAACTTAGATCAATATTGCTTCTACTGATGCAGAGTCAAAAGTCCCGCCGTGAAGAACTCCGTATTCACATTGCAAATATATATCGTGCTGTTGCAGAGAATATCTGGCCCGGCATGCTAGGTCGTAGGCCAGTTGTTCGCCTCCATTATCTGAAGTTCATTGAAGAAACCACCAGACAGGTCTTAACAGCACCGGCTGAAAACTTCCAAGATATCCAACCTCTCCGTTTTGCTCTTGCTTCTGTTCTAAGATCACTGGCCCCTGAATTTGTGGAGTCAAAATCGGAAAAATTTGACCTTAGAACTAGAAAGCGATTATTTGACCTTCTTTTCTCCTGGTGTGATGACACAAGTAATACATGGAGTCAGGATGGTGTTACCGATTACAGACGTGAAGTCGAACGTTACAAATCTAGTCAGCACACTCGTTCAAAAGATTCTGTAGATAAACTTTCATTTGATAAAGAAGTAAGTGAACAAATTGAGGCTATTCAGTGGGCCTCCATGAATGCTATGGCTTCACTGTTATATGGACCTTGCTTTGATGACAATGCCAGAAAAATGAGTGGTCGGGTAATATCTTGGATTAACAGCTTGTTCATTGAGCCTGCACCTAGAGCTCCATTTGGTTATTCGCCAGCTGATCCAAGAACACCATCTTACTCCAAGTACACAGGAGAAGGCGGGAGAGGAGCAACTGGACGTAATAGGCATAAGGGTGGGCACCTCCGCGTAGCCCTTGGAAAAATGGCTTTGAAGAATCTTCTACTTACGAATTTGGACCTGTTTCCTGCATGCATTGATCAGGTAATATTTTCTCTTCTCATCCTGTACTGCATTATGATTGCTATACATAATCTCTGATAAGTTACTGGCCTTTTGGCAAGCTGATCCATCTGTGTGCATCATATTCCAATCGGTGTGTAAATACTCAATTTTTCACCCTCGCCAAGAGAGCTTGGGTTCGAATCCTTCTCTCCACGATGGGGTGAGGCAGGCCTTAGCCCGGGTAACTTAACATGAACCAGCACTTGTGCCTGGTCCATGAGTGGAGATGCTCACACAAAGATTATATGAACACCATTCTCCCCCTGACATTTTTGTTGTACAAAAAAAAGAATGTCCTTTGTGATATTCAATGAGCAACACCATTGAAACATATTGTTTTAAAGAAGACATTTTTGTTACTTCCAAGGCATTTTTCTGAATCACAAATTCTGGCGTGCCTGTTTGATGTTTCATGTCTGAGCCTTTTTGTTTTTGTCTTTATCATATACTCTAGGTCTCAACACCTTCCCTAAGCGACTGCACTGATATGTGAGGAAGCTGCATGTATAGCTTGCTAATTTATAATTGGGGTCTTATTCCTGTTGTTTATGATTACTTAATCTTATTACATGGATAGTAATTCCAAATTTCTGTTCAGTGCTATTACTCTGATGCTGCTATAGCTGATGGATACTTCAGTGTCCTTGCTGAAGTCTACATGCGTCAAGAGATACCGAAATGTGAAATACAGAGACTGTTGAGCTTGATCCTCTACAAAGTGGTGGACCCGTCTAGACATATTCGGGATGATGCCCTTCAGATGCTGGAGACACTTTCTGTCCGTGAATGGGCTGAAGATGGTTTTGAGGGTTCAGGAAGCTATCGAGCTGCTGTTGTTGGTAACCTTCCTGACTCTTATCAACAATTCCAGTACAAACTCTCATGCAAACTAGCAAAAGATCATCCGGAGCTGAGTCAGCTTCTTTGTGAGGAAATCATGCAGAGACAACTCGACGCTGTCGATATAATTGCACAACATCAGGTTCTAACATGCATGGCTCCTTGGATTGAGAATCTCAATTTTTGGAAACTCAAGGACTCAGGCTGGAGTGAAAGATTGTTGAAAAGCCTTTACTATGTGACATGGCGACATGGTGACCAGTTTCCTGATGAAATTGAGAAGCTTTGGAGCACAATTGCTAGCAAGCCCAGGAACATCAGTCCGGTTCTTGATTTTTTAATCACAAAAGGAATTGAAGATTGTGATTCAAATGCATCTGCAGAAATAAGTGGTGCATTTGCAACATACTTCTCTGTTGCTAAACGAGTGAGCTTATATCTAGCTCGAATATGTCCGCAACGTACAATTGATCACTTGGTTTACCAGTTGGCTCAACAAATGTTAGAGGATAGTGTGGAACCACCCAGCCCAAGCGCAAACAAGGGCGATCCCAGTGGAAATTTAGTATTAGAGTTCTCTCAAGGGCCTGCTGTGGCCCAAACTGCATCTATTGCAGATAGCCAATCTCACCTGTCTCCTTTGCTTGTTCGGGGATCTCAAGATGGTCCACTCAGGAACACCAGTGGTAGCTTGAGCTGGAGAACAGCAACTGTGGGACCTTTGAGTCCAATGCCTCCTGAGTTGAACTTTTTAACTGCTGGCCGATCCAGCCAACTACTTCCTACCTTGGTAAACATGTCAGCGCCATTAATGGGGGTCCGAAGTTTGACAGGGAGCTTGCGAAGCCACCATGTTTCCCGAGACAGTGGAGACTACCTCGTTGACACTCCAAATTCTGGAGAAGATGGTTTACAATCTGGGGTTGGACTGCATGGTATTATTGCTAAAGAACTTCAATCAGCCTTACAAAGGCACCAACAACATTCACTAACACATGCAGACATAGCATTGATTCTACTGGCAGAAATTGCATATGAAAATGATGAGGATTTCCGGGAGCACCTTCCCTTACTCTTTCATGTTACATTTGTCTCGATGGATAGCTCTGAAGATATCGTGCTGGACCACTGCCAGCACCTGCTTGTTAATTTGCTATATTCCCTTGCAGGTCGGCACCTAGAGTTGTACGAGGTTGAAAATAACGACGTGGACAACAAGCAACAGGTTGTGAGTCTGATCAAGTATGTGCAATCAAAGCGGGGGAGCATGATGTGGGAGAATGAGGATCCCACAGTTGTAAGAACTGAGCTTCCAAGTGCAGCACTCTTGTCTGCTCTTGTGCAGAGTATGGTGGATGCTATATTCTTCCAAGGAGACCTTCGAGAGACTTGGGGAGCAGAGGCACTTAAATGGGCTATGGAGTGCACATCAAGACACCTTGCATGCCGCTCACACCAGATTTACCGTGCATTGAGGCCTCATGTCACTAGTGATGCCTCGGTATCACTCCTCCGCTGTATTCATAGATGTTTGGGAAATCCAGTGCCGTCTGTTCTAGGCTTCATTATGGAAATCCTGTTGACATTACAAGTGATGGTGGAAAATATGGAGCCTGAAAAAGTAATCCTCTACCCCCAGCTCTTCTGGGGGTGTGTAGCATTGATGCACACAGACTTTGTTCATGTTTACTGCCAGGTGCTCGAACTCTTCTCTCGTGTGATTGATCGACTGTCATTTCGTGACAGAACAACAGAAAATGTGCTCCTGTCAAGCATGCCACGTGATGAGCTTGAATCCCGTGATTCCGACATTAGTGACTTCCAAAGAATGGAATCAAGGAATGTGCGTGAGCCGTTATCATCCAGTGGGAAGGTTCCATCCTTTGAAGGCGTGCAGCCACTTGTTCTTAAAGGACTCATGTCAACCGTAAGTCATGGTGTCTCTATTGAGGTTCTCTCGCGGATCACAGTTCACTCTTGTGATTCAATCTTTGGAGACTCAGAAACACGACTCTTGATGCACATCACGGGATTGCTTCCCTGGCTGTGCTTGCAGCTAAGCCAGGAAGCAATTGTGGGGCCTGCTTCACTACTACAACAACAATATCAAAAAGCTTGCTCTGTCGCAACCAATATTGCAATTTGGTGTCGAGCAAGGTCAATGGATGAACTAGCCACTGTTTTCATGGCGTACTCTGCTGGTGAGATCAAGAGTATAGACAATTTACTTGCTTGTGTATCACCACTTTTATGCAATGAATGGTTCCCAAGGCACTCAGCGCTGGCATTTGGGCACCTGCTACGCCTTTTGGAGAAAGGACCAGTTGAATATCAGCGTGTGATACTTCTCATGCTTAAAGCATTGGTACAGCACACTCCCATGGATGCTGCTCAAAGCCCACATATGTATGCAATTGTATCTCGGCTAGTGGAGAGCACCTTGTGCTGCGAGGCTCTTAGTGTATTGGAAGCCCTCTTGCAAAGCTGTAGTTCTTTTCCAGGGTCTCATCCACATGATCCTAGGCTAACTGAGAATGGACTTGGTGGGGCAGCAGATGAGAAGATGCTTGCTCCTCAGACCTCATTTAAGGCTCGGAGTGGGCCGTTACAGTATGCAATGGGAGTAGGGTTTGGGGCAGGTTCCACACCAACTGCACAAGGGACTGCAACTGAATCCGGGATTTCACCGAGAGACTTAGCTTTGCAGAACACACGGCTGATCCTTGGTCGGGTTCTTGACAGCAGTGCGCTCGGGAGGAGGAGGGATTACAGAAGGCTGGTTCCTTTTGTGACCAGCATTGGAAACCCATAACCTGGCACTCTTGTTTCCACTTGCACATTTATATTGTAATTGAATGGCAGAAGGTCTAGGTGAGGTTTGGTAAATAGCTAAACTAGAATAGTGATTATTTTTGTATGCACTAATCCTGATTTTAGTCGTAGTGTTTAGAATGCACCTCACTCCCTGCCCACCAGTAGTCTATAGGTTCTCTAAACTCTCTGGACATTTAAAATTCTGATTAAATTACTGTATTGTTTTCTAGTAACATTTATTTATTTTTACATCTGAATGTTATTTGATCATTTCAGTGGCGCTGCTTGTCCTGATTTCAAGTCTTTAATCATGCAAATAATTTCATTGGAGATATATTTTGACACTACTATAATAATAATTTAATCTCATCCATGATGATTATTGTAAATGAACACGACACTACTATACTGTTGTTTATAAATAAATAGAATTCATCTAGTTATAGAAAAAAAATGGTGGGGAGGGAGAATTGACCTGTGTTGAAAACTGAGAACGTAAGAATTCAATCCCCAATTTTGGTTTCCCCTACAGTATACCTTCCCTCTAGTTTCATCCATCAGTTCACACCAAAAAATTATATTTTCAGCAAGTATAATGAAAATCAATACCAATCATTTGAATTATATACTATTGAGTTGTAGCATCACTCCAAAAATTAAAATAATCCGATATTTTTTTATATAATCATTTTACATTATAGTTTTAATGTTCAAGAATTCTTTTTAATTTTTAATGGTAAAAATGCATTTAATAATTCTATATTTTTTTATAAGTTGATCTCATAATAATGAAGTATCTATTAACATAGATGGATGATTACCGACAATAATGTGAAGGGAAAAAAAGTGGCGTATAGGAGGGAAAGTGTAACAAAGGAGAGCCAAATACAAACAACCCATTCAGAAAAGAAAAAGGAGACTAATAAATAATAAAAGAAAAAGGGGTGGTTCCAAATCTATCGTCCGGTCTACACAACTTCTGAATTAAAACATGGCGCAATAGACTAATAATGCACCCAGAAAGCCATACACGCCTATCTAAACTTCCAGAAAGCAACTAAACTTTCAGACAGGGAGCATAATTTTTTCCTTATTCAAACTCGACTCATCAGGATCTCCGGAGGAAAGCTGAGCTCCTAACTCGATCCAAATTATCCCGCAGCCTGTCTTCTGGTAAATAACGCAAATCTCTTGCTCTTAATAAGCAATAGAGAGATCATCGCGTGGTGATGCATTTTTCTTAAACAACGCATAGGCATCACTATAAATGGCCACGAGGTTTGAGAAGACAGCAAGGACAATCATGAAAATACACAATATCTTGTCCTTCTTCGTTGCTAGTCCATGACGATCCCTGAAACACCAAACAAATTTAGTTGACGAATATTAATGATCAATTATAAACATTGCAAATTCAAAGGTAGTAATGCTAATGGTTATTTTCATAACTCGAGGTACATGTACCAATCATAACACTGGATAAGTATTTAGAATAAAGAGGAAAACGCACGCCAACTCTCTCAACTACTAGATTAAAAAAAAGGTTCTAAAAATAGCTCATATGTACACCAATATAGAGCAATTTGAAGGAATGTAAGCTATAGCTATAATTCAGCAGGCCTGGACAGCTAAGTCCTGTTCGTTCATCAAACCTTAAGCATGAACGCTTCTATGTCCATTCTCATGGTTGCACGGCAGTTTCTGCCAGGCATATCTGGGATAACTCTATTCCCAAAGGAGTTGAATGCATCTGGGATATATATAAAAAATCCGTTATAAATACTAGTAGTAGTAGGAAAGGGGGTCTAAACACCCAAAGAATAGCCTCCTACTGCAGTATCATTCTTTGTTTCCTTTTTGCTTTTCTCTTTGGGTTGTGGAAGATGAGTGGACCTAAGTTAACTCACTCGGCATTGGGTAGATGCCTAATTTGTTTTTTTGTCCTTGGGTTCCACCCAGAGAATATTACCGGTCAATGTCATTTATATCGCACCACTCACACAGTGTTTTGACAGAGGGTAATCATATTACTTATTAATCATGAATACCTGGGCTAATTATGGTCTTTATGCAAAAAATCTAAGTTGCAAGAAGAAAATTAAAAACTAACAGTAACTCTTCCAGTTAACAGAGAAGGCAACTTACGCAAGAGTAACGGCAGCAGGAAAGATGAATCCTATACAAACTGCAGCAGTTGCTCCAGTAAACTGGAAAGCATCCCAAATGCTAGGTATGAAATTTGCACCCAAGAAGATAAGACCAATGAGTCCAATGCTTATCAATGCAAACCTTATATTGTCCAAAACCAAAGGCCTTGCAGATGGGAAGAGGAGCCCATCCAAGTTTAATCTTAATGGAAAGAAAACAATGGGAAAGACGAGCATCAAATGGGCAGCATAACTGACTCGAACGGCATCATTAAGCAAGGAGCTGTAAGGAATTCCAAGATTGGTATCGAAGTTGGCAAGCACATCATCAAGAGTTGCATCACCAAATAGGAGGAACCCGAAGAGGCTTGTCATTACATACACAGTTGAACAGAGAGCAAGCGACGTACGTACAACTGTTCTTATCTTTGTCCTGTCTTCAAGTTCATTTTGTATTGTGTGAACTGCAAAATATTGAATATATCAAAAAAGCCAATTAATCGTAGCACTTCCCATCGTAAAAGCAAAACTAGTTCACTAGAGACTCTGGTCAAATTGCTCAAGTAGATCTGGAACCCAGCTCAGACTTTATAGAATCAGGCATTACATCCAAGAAGTTTGTAATTATCGATAAATATAGACTTTAACATTGCAAACCTTAAGAACTACGTGAATCTCACAAGAATTTTCTACATATTCTGTATAACTAATTCGTTAACTAAAAACTCAAATGGCTTAATTTTGCTTCTTTTCTTTTCTTTTTTTGGCTCGTTGGCATAAGTGATTTTAACAACATTTGAGTTAGATATAGTGCATGCAAATGCAGTAATTTAATCATTAAATTAACAGTTATCCGAAAGCATCATTTGGAAAGCCAAAAGAATAAAACATTGTGAAAAATTAAATGTCAGTTCTATTAGACGAGACGCACAACCCAAAGTCCAAACATCAGCTCACGTGGACCCAACTTGCCTGGCAAGTGAACCTACCTGATCTCTTTCTGGGGCAATGAGCAGGTGATCTCTCAAATGTACAACGCCCTAACATTTACTGATCTAAGACATAATCCTTGTCGCATGACCAATACTATATTTAGACAAAGCATAGTCATATATAAATAGCTTGCATACCATTGTAGTGGCAGATGTATGCAGTGACAAGAACTGGGACTACAGTGAAGAGCTTAAAGACAGATGTGAAATCAGTAACATGTGGAAGCAATCTGGGCATCATAATGCTTCCAGTCATCAACTTATAAACCGTGATTCCTGCTGTAACGACAAGGAAGACAACTGCCAGCGCCACTGATAATGCAGATGTATATCTCAATGAATCTGCAAATACAAAGAGTCCCATATTATTCACCACATCATAGAGTCGTAGAATAAAGGCGTCAATTGTTACTTAGTGAATGAAAAACCATTTGGATATTAGTACAAATGATTTAAGATTCCACATATGCATATTAAAGATTAATGAATGACAAGTAAACAGCCCAAAAACCTAAGATGGTTTTCTTAAGTGATTTTTCTCTCTTTCTACTTGATGTCTTGTTACATAACACTTTCTTTAAAATATATATATATATATATATATATATATATATATATATATATATATATATATCAGGTGACATAATTCAAACTAAAATTAGAGCAGCTGTCAGCTCACAATAAAATACATCAATGAAAGATAACGAACAATAATTATTTAGTGAACATTTGAAAAAGAATCAAACAAACATTTCAAACTATTTATAACAATTATTGTTAAAATTGCGACGTTGTAAGGTCGAGATACATAGGCAATAGATGATATGCCACCTGGTAAAGAAGGTATCTCAATAGGAACGAATTTCCTAATCATTTCCAAATAGAAGAGAAAACTAACCAATACGCTTTAAACTTGCCAATGGAGCAAATACAGCAAGTGTAGTGACAAGAAGAACAATAGTACGACCATTCCACCAGTGCACTCCAAACCACCCTTCAAGAACACCAGGATGGTGAGTTCCACTTGAAGTTGTTCCAGAAAGAACATCACCTAATCATGATTACAGCATATAAAGATTAAAAAAAAAAAGAATAAAAAATGCAGTAAGTTATAAAGGTACACAAATAGCTGAAAGTAAGCAACCCCAAAGAGCAGAAAAAATATAGATAAAAATGAAACTAACTCCACGTGATAGCTATCGAAACAAAGCCATTACCTATAATAATCATGTACACAACCAGTACACCAATGTTGTTGACTAGTACACATACTTGCAGTAATATCCTGCCATACTTTCCAAAGGCATCATGCATAACACCTCCATAGGAGCTTGTTTTCCCAGCCCTACTACACCTAAGTAGCATCTCAATCGAAGCCTCTGTCAAGAATGCCATAAAGATGATCATAGCAACCCCAGGAGCAAGACCCAACACTTTCATAGTTGCAGGCAAGGACATGATTCCAGCACCAACAATTGTGGTGGACAAATTAAAAACTGCCCCAGTAAAGGAAGCCCCATTGAACTCATCAAACCCAACATCTTCCTCGTGCTTGGTGGGTAAAAGAGGTATTTTCGCATCAGCAATTACTTCTTTGCTCTTTCTTGACTTCTTCTCTTTAGCTGGTTTATGGCTTCCAATCGTCATCTTCTTCTATGCAATTCCTTTTTCAAGTAAAGGTTGAAACTTTTGGACTGTATGTAAGCAGCTCAAAGTCCTTATTTTTAATGCAAGAAGATCTGTACATAAAACTCCAAATTAGCTTCAAATGTTGAGATGATCTTTGTTTTCCAATATTGTCTGTTTTCAATATTTCCAAAATTTGTATTTTGAGCTAAAAAAAAAAATAAATAAAAAAAATCAGAGTTTGGGGAAAAAGTTCTCTAGGATCTAAAAAAGAAGTTGTATCAAATTCATTCATTCCAATTTCCAGATAGGCATAGCAGTAATAACAGGCAATTAATCCTTTTTCCACCCTAAACGGTTCTAAATGTAGTGAAAAAGAAGCTTAAAAAGCGAAATTTTTAATCAATCAAACCAATTAATCACATAGACACGATAAAATTGTGGTTTTATATGAACAGATACAAATGGATGAGCCAATTCCCAAAACAATTCGCGGATAGCAATAACAAATAGCAAAGAAGAAGGAGATCGTACCTGAAATTTGGGCAGAAAATAATCGATACCCAAAAGATCATAAACCTTTCGAGAACCAGGGGGTTTGGTTTGGCTGCGATATATAAAGACGAAGCAGAAGAAAGAGAAAGAGAAAGAGAGAGGTTTACGCAATGAAATCTATACGATTTGACCGGACGAATGTTGAATACAATTACGCGGTGATAATTCGATGAATTTGGTTTGGAGGAATTACTGTTGTTTTTTGGTGTCTTTTTCGATAATTTTATTAACTGTGGTGAGGAGATTTCTGTTACACTTTGGAGGGAAAATACACAACATCAATTGATTTTACCCCACTTAACCATCATGTGTATTATTATCAATCCATATTAATATGTTAATTTCCAATATATAGTTTGTGAATTTGTTCAAATTAATTAATAAATAAATAAATATCATTGGACTCATCTATTTATTAATTATTTATTAAATATGATATAAATTAATTATTTGAAAAAATTGATATTTCTACATGAACATACGTACAACATATAAAAATAATTCTATCTTTTTTTGTGTTGTCCAAAAAATCGTGGCCTCACAATAATTATTTGGTTCGAAGAAAGTTTTAAATTTTTTGGTTGTGCAAAAAGTTAAGACTAATGATATTAATATTAAATTTTTGGTGTAAAATAATATCTACATTTTTTTTCTCTTCCGAGTCCGCCATTTGCTTTAATATGATCCACACATCTCTAATCTCTTGTCAATTTCCTATATTTCTCACTAATCTATACTTTAGTCTTTATATATAAAAACATGACAATAATCGTGATCATCCGAATTAATTCATTAATTATAATAAATTAATTGGAATAATAACAATTAATATTACATTTAATTAATAATTACAATTAATTTTTCTTGAATCATGAAAAGTTTATTCTTGACAATTAATTTGTAATTTTAATTACCAGATAATAAAAGTAATTAAATTCTTTTTAATTATGGTGGAATGTGTTGATCAAAATTTAATAAAAAATATATATATATATATATATATATATATATATAACCTCACCTGGTTAGTGCAAAAAAAAATCTCCGATCCAATGCATGGACCCCACTCTTTTATTTTAGAAATATAATTATAATTAATTACATAATACAGTTATAAAATGTATTTATTCATATAATTGTAATACTAATTATAAATATATCGAGACAAATTAAGAGGCAGTGATTTATTATGACCCGATCCATAATATTTGCATTTGGATTTTCTTACACCCAATTTCGAACTCCAGTTAATGGTCAAGAAGTCCTCCCTGTTGTGGTCAGATCAAGTACGGATGAAATTGTCATTAACAAAATAGTAAATAAGAATGAAAACTCCCTTCTTTCTCCATTCTTAGATTACATACCAAACAAGCCCTACATTAATTATTTCACTCCTTCCGTTCCGTCTCTAAAAGGTATAATTATATATTAATATAAAAAAATTAAAATTATTTATTATTTTATATAATCATAGGGGTCCACTATTCTAATTCTTTTTTTTCTTTCTATTTTTTACTCTCTTTTTTTAATTTGTGCCAATTAGGGGTGCAGTTTAGACTCCAAACCGCACCTGAAACCGCTTTAGTGCGGTTTGACAAATTTAAAACCGCACATGAAATCGCTTGTGATTGATACGGTGCGGTTTTAAACTGCGTGGTGCGGTTTCGGTTACAAAACCAATTGAAACAACAAAAATGTCTAAGTCTTCAATAGAATTTAACATATAGCTAACATCGAGCAATTAACACAATGACATAGTCGGCAATGAGAATTATATTAAGCATATAATCAAAGCTCTTTTTGTCAAATATGTCAAATTCACCATCAAATCATAGAATAGTGAGATACATAAAATAGTTTTAGTTTATAATAAATGAATGCTGTTGTAAAAACTAAAACATACACTATATAAAACAGCGGATACCACATACTCGAAAATAAGTAAGAAGGTTTATCTAGTTCTCAAAAAATTAAAAATATATACTGGAGATAGAATGGAAGTCTATCTTATATATTGCAGGGAGAACTTGTATAATTTAATCATATCTGTACTTAATTTGAAAGATATTCTATTAGACTATTATTATTATAGCATATACATTAACAAATGCATCAAATACTCGAACCAACGAATTTGACCCCTAAGCTATAAGCCCCTCTAGTAACGCATCAAACAAATTCGAAATTTTAAAACCCAAATGCTCAATTTTTAACTCTATAACCTCTAACCATCTTCTTTCAACTGGTGAACAAATGACTTTTTTCAATTGGTGAAAAAATGACAATGCAATACTGAGGTTTTCTCTGACCATGTTCAAGTGAAACGTAACTTTAAAATTTACTATAGATAATACATACATACACACATATGGTGCGATTTCGATTTTATGTGTGTGGTTTTTAGCTAGTAACCAAACCGGAACCGTAAATTTAGTTATTCAACTCACCTAAAACCGTCACATACGCTGAAACCGTTAGTGTGATTTTAATTGATGCGGTTCGTGCGATTTCTGATGCGGTTTCGGTTCTGATTTAATTACTTGCTCAACCTTAGTGCCAATTGTATTGTGTTCATCCTTTTATAGACATAGTCAACAAATTAATTTGTTCAATAAATTAGACTTCCAGCATGCCCATCAATGAAATTAGCTAAATATTAACATTATTATAGTAATGATAATATTAGCATTAATAATATTAAATAAACGAGTGTCTGTAAATCAGATTTTTACAACATTCAATAAGAATATGCCATTTTTATAATTTGAATCAAAGAGTTTTTTATTATGTTAAAATTATTAAATGGATTTTACTATAGATATTTATATAAAAATATATAATAAGACAAAACTTAATTTTTTTTTAATTTTCGTCTTTGATTTTTAGTATATGCCTATAATTTAACTATAAGTAAAATACTTTTTATACTCTTATATAGTGTTAAAATTAATTTATTTAGAACTAAAACTCTCTTTATGGTCCTTCATTATTTTTTATAAGAGTTTTTTAATTACTTAGTCATATAATAAATTTTAATTTAAAAATTATATTAAATAACATAATTATTCTAAAAATAAAAGTAATCGGACACTTTTTTACCATTTAATGAATATGCTCATTTTTCATCAAAATTTCAATTTGATGAAAATTCTTTAAAACTTTTAACGATGAAAATATTTATTTTATTTTTTATTTTTGGTAGGATTGATCTTAATATCATCAACTATCCATTAATATATTTTGACCATTACTAATTAAATTATTAAAATCAAATAATTAGTATATTGTATGAAATTAGAAGAAAAATGTAATGGATGGAGCTAAATCACATGTGGGCTGTCGCGTGAAGTGGAATATTGGTGGGCCGTGATACTGATATTTTGTCTTTGGGTTGGTGAGTGTGGGCTCATTAGCTCACTGGTCAACAAGAATGGCCACCCAGATTAATGTCATTGGACTATTTACTGGGTATCCGAGGCACCCCGATGGTGGTGGAGTATTTCTAATTTGGTGTTCAAATTATTACAAGTATTTTATACAAAGCTTAAATATAAATTACTGCTTTAAACTATAGGTCATATTCCACTTTGGTGATTCACCTTTCAATTTTATTAATTAGATAATCGAACTATTAATTTTTTCCAGTTTCATTCCATTAGACCTGCCACGTCATAAATTAATGACATGACATCGCTGACTAAACTAATAAGTGCCTATGTGTAATTAAAAATTATTATTTAAAATGAATTTTTACATTTGTTGAATGTCCAAGGGTAAAAAGGTCAAACTATTACAATAATTTTATAACAATTTTAACCACAGCACCGCCACCACAATCTACCACAGCACCACCACCACCTTCCTCTGCCATAAGTTTTCCTCCTCGTCCTTCTTTCTCTTCTCCATAGCATAAACCCATAACCATCATCACTATTATTACACCAATAAAAAGACAAAATCTCACCAAAATCTATACCCAGTAAACAATTACATAAAATAAATAAATAAAAAATAATTCATCGATGTCTGAGTCACCCATTCACACACACAAAAGCTCTCTCCCTCTCTAAAAAACCCTAAACCCTAGTTCAAAAGACTGAGCTATTTGAGATGGCTTTACTGGAGAAGATATCAGTCGATTTAAAACTAACAGAACTGAAGACACTCAGGCTCGAAATAGCGATTCATTCACTTTTGGCCGAATGGAAGGAATTTGAAGCCCAGTTGGATTCCACCCAGAAATCTTTCCAAGAATGCTTGAATGATCTCGAATCAAGAGAGAAAAATGTAGTTTTTGCTGAGCAATTAGTGTCCGAAAGCAACAAACAACTCGATTTTCTTCGCCAATCCATTGAAGAATGATTAGAACAGGAAAAATCAGATTCGATCCGCAAGGAGAAGGAATTTTCGGTGACAGATCTAGGAGTTTCAAATGGAAACCCAAGAAGAGAGATGAAGAGATTTTTCGATCGAAGATTGTGAGTTTCGGAATGGGTGATAGAGGAGGAGAAATTTTCGATGCCAGATCTGATCTTTCCTATCAACGATTATGAGTTTCATGGAAGTGGGATTGTTGTTTGCTACGGCTACGTGGTGGTGGTATTATTGGGATGATGATAGTGTAGTTTGTTAGACCCTTGTCAACTTGACATGCGGTTGACACTCAAATTGTGCAGCAGCTTGGCGCATTGTGCGGCAACAAAGCGCAGCGTGCGGCAGCTGGCGGCAGATTTGGGCCTTGGCCGAAGGACAAGGTTGGACCTTGACATACACACGGGCGCTGTGCGTAGGTGTGCGGCAGCCAAGGGCGCTGTGCGTATGTGTGCGGCAGCCAAGGGTGCTGTGCGCAATCAGTCGACAGTTTGCGACACTGGGCGCATTATGTCGGTAAATGAGCTTGACGCTTAGTCTTTTGGGCAGCAATGAGCAGCGTTGTGCAGCAGTTGGTGTAAGACCCCGAATTTTATGAAATAAAAAAGTATTCAATTTTTCTTATAATTACAATTCAGTAAATGGTTAAATTGATAAAAAGTTAAAGTTATGGGTGAAATGTGAAAATTTTTCAAAATAAACAAGTGGTTATAAAATAATCATTGTTGTCGGGGAATATTCGTTGGTCATGAAATATTCTTTCTGTCTGGGAATATTCGTACGACGGCGCAGCTATTTGTGGGCCTTATAACGGAAAACAGTCGGATGAAGATAACGACAAAAAAATTGAGTTTTTATAATTAACGGCGTAGTTGTTACTGTTAACACTGTTGAAATACCCGGTGGTTAAAATACAGTAATACGCGTTATTACACAGTAGCACACGGTATTGCACAGTATTTTTGAAATTATTGATTCTTACATAAGAAGGCACTATTGAATAATTGTCACAGTAATTACTGTTCAATATTTTATTTTATTGATTCAATAATTGCTGTGTTGATATTTTATATTATTGTTGTTTCAATAATTGTTGTTGCATATCATCTCCATTATCAGATCAATAATTCATATTATTTGAATAATATTATTAGATAGCATTATTGGCAATGTCTAGAAAGTTCTGTCTATAGAGAGGTTTGGTTATCTAATTGTGCGCCAATAAGGAGAAATCCTTATTGGAAAGTCCCCTCTTTCGTGAGAATGGTCTGGTTGTCATAATTGTGATTCTGTAATATTATTTGTGAATAATTAATTATTGATTTATATGATAATGAAATATTTATTTGATGTGGACATAAATGATGAATTTATTTATGTGGTTATAAATGAAAGAATTAATGTTGAGGTGTTTTATCAGTATTTTGTCGGATTGGAAGTATTAAAATATCAAATCGGTGTTCTTAAAGCCCTATTGCGTGAGTTATAATTTTGATCCGACCGTTAGATCGTTGTAATTTTTGGATATGTTATACATATATAAGTTGAGTATATATCCACAAATTTTGAACCGTTAAAAATTAACGTATGATTTGTTATGAATTTTAAAAGGTGTCGAAACGATGTTTAAAATCATCCGTTGGTGGATTACGGATATTTTCGGTCTGGAATTTGAAAAAACTTTCTTCTACAAAGTTGTAGAGAATTAAATTTCCTATGAAAACTTGCGAGTTTCGTATTTTTCTGATAAACAGTCTATCTTCTATAAATTATTGAAGTTTCGAAAAATAAAATAATTTTTATTAATTTAGTGGGTGGGACCCACTTTGGTTGTTAAACACATGTGGGCTGCAAAATTGATTTTCAGAATTGGCATGTTGGTCTTGGATGTCTGGCAAGCGTAGAGAAAAAGAAAATAATAATAATATTTTATTATTTTAGTCTCCTTTGGCGTTCTAGCATTTTCCTATAAATAGGTGCTTAAGTTAGAATTGAAAATCACACCAGAAACAAGTTTTCTTTCTCTCTAGATTACCAAGCATATTTTTGAGAGTATTTGATACTTTGAGAGTTGTTATTCAGTAGGAGTTTCCTTCGGCTTTTCATCCGATATTTTAGTCCGAAGTACTGCTCTTTTGAGGTAAGAGATTTTAAGGGTTATTATGTTTTTCAGTTCGTAATTCTTCTGACCTTCAGAAAATTCTAGAAAAATTTAAAATAATATTTTGATGAGTTTTATTGATTGTGTCCAAAAATGGTAATTTTTGGATGTATAGATTAAGAGTAATGAATTTTATGGGAAAAGACTACTTTAAAAGTAACCGCTTATAACTCCTTGTGGTTGACTCCAAAATTGATGAAATTTTTAGTGGAAGTATATCTATATAATATCAGTGTACTCTGTGAATTTTGGAATTTTTAGATAAAATTACAGTTTATGATAAATATCTAAATATTCGGCTGTTTTGGCTATATGAAAAATAGTAAATGAGTTTTAAAAATTCTGAGAATAATATATGTTCAATATGGGACTATATTCTGTTAAATCTCATAAAAGAAATATTTTTGGAACTGATTTAGTATTTTTCATGAAAATAGACTAGTTATGAGTAAATGAATTAAATATGTTATGTGAAGTAAGAAAATTGAAAAATAGGATTTTATGGCTTGAGAATCCTATATGAGGTATATACAGATTTTTTATGAGGGTTTTGGTTATTGGTAATGAAATCTTATGAGTTTAACATTTTATGATGATTAAATGCATTATTTAGTAAAGTGTAAACAATTAAAATAAATTGTTTATAAGCTTAAGAAATATTATTCTTTCAATATCATTGTACCGAAATATTGGTATGTATTTTATTGTGGAATTTCTACCTTTTTGTATCGGGGTTACTATTCATGAGTTACTATTCACGAGTTACTATTCACGAGTTACTATTCACGATAAAATTAGTTTTTTTTCTAACCAAATTATAGTTGATTTATGAATATTACTCTTGAGATTAAATCTATATGTTGATCATATTGTTTTTATTATCATATATAACATTTTTATAACCCTGATGTTGAAATTCTCTTTCACTTGAGTGTAAAGATGGGTAGATTATTGGTATGATCATAACTATGGGTTCTCTTTGACCAGTAGTGCAAAGTTGAATTGTTGACTGGTATGATCATGACCATTGAATTTATAATTGAATATCTTTAGCTTAAGTGTAAAGGTGAATTGATCAACATGGTTATAATTATTGTTTATATAATTCTGAAATGATTATATATTTCTTTGAGATATTAATATATTTGGCCTATAGTGCAAATATGAACAGTTGATAAATATATTTGGCCTGTAGTGCAAATATGAACTATTGTTGAATATATTTGGCCTGTAGTGCAAAGATGAATTGTTGATGAATATCTTTGGCCCATAGTGCAAAGATGACATGTTGTTGAATATCTTTGGCCAATAGTGCAAAGATGAACAGGTGTTGAGATAAACATGACCAACTGGTGATACAAATGAATATCTTTGGCCGTAGTGCAAAGATGAAGTTATTAGTATGATTATGAACAGGAAATGTGATTTGGTGTAACCATGATCTTTGATGTTTCAGGTAAAGATAGATGATGAAAATTATCTTCGTCCTGGATGAGAAGAGGAATTTAGAACTACAATTATGATTATGAGTTATTCATATGATTGTGGACCAGAATTGTTGATTGATGTTACAGGGATAAAACATTGTTGGTGAATTTTTAACATGGAGAAGATAATAGACTTTGTAGTCTATTTGACTCTTCTAATGGATTGCTCGTTTCGCTGCAACTATGGTTGAAATTTTTATCATCTACCATATGTTCTAAATCTCTGATTTAATTCTGTTGAAGGCTATTGATAACTTATTTATCTTTATTCATGATATTTTTTACTGAGCTAGTTATGCTCACCCTTTTGCTTCACAATTCCTTTCAGGTAATAAGAGTGTAGCTGGGTCGAGCGGGGGTAACAGGGAAATAGAACGGTGGTCATCATTTAGTAGTTATATTTGGTGAATCAACTAGGGTGAGATAAACCCAACGTTGGAAGGGTGTTTTGCCACTATCATACAAGATGTCTAAAGACATACAACCTCGTGTCATCATAAGACAGGATTGTGATTATCCACTTGCTGAGTATATCTACGAGCACTACCTATATAATCTTGATGTTTGTTTGAAGTATAATTCACGATTAAAGACAGTGGAGATAATGATAAGTCAAGAGAAGACTCACCATTGGGAAGAATATGATAGTAATCTTCTCGTTTTTCTTTGGGGTCTATTGGGTCAACCAAGGATAATTCTGTGGCCATATGATATCTATCATAACCTAGACGCATGGTCTCCCATGTACGAAGGTTTCCTTGAGCACTTCCTAAAGATTCTAATTTTTAAAATAGTTTTTGACTATACCTTTATGTAAGGTGTCATTGTGAGGTGCTGTCCACGGTTGGGACATGAGTCACATTTGGTATATATTAGTATCCAAACTCACAGCATATATGTTTTTTGTATTTTACACGACAATTGTTGTAATAAAGTTGTAGTTGTTTTCTGTACCATGTATTTGACGACTCAGAATAGGTTGGATGGAATGGACCTATTTTGGGGTTGTCACAGTGGGCGACACTAGGCAGCAAGTTGGGTCATTGGGCAGCAAATAGGTTATGTCAAAAAAGTAGCAAATCTAGAGGGTTTGCATTATGCTTCCTCAGACAGGTCTGATGTCCAGTACTGGCAGTTTGGAAATTTTCATAAGTGCTATTATAAGGGGGGGTGCTCCGCGAAGGTCACCCGGGGCCATGGGCAGGTGCTATGGGCGAGGCGTGCTGGGCGTTGGGACATTGTTGGGCTCCCTTACAATAATGTCTAATATCGGATTGTGGCTTTGGATCGAATCAAAGACTCGTTCATGAGCGGGGAATGATCGAGCAAGAACGTTGCTGGGCGAACGTTGGGCATGGCAAGGTGATGGACTTGGCATGTCGAAGCAATGTCAAGGATAAGTTTGGCATACGGTTGGTTTAAGACCAAGGACTAACGGACGAGTGGCTTGGTGGCACATGATGTAGGCTAAACGTGGGCATGGCCTAGGAAGAGCCTAGCGTGCCAAAACAGTGTATGGGTTCAGACGAGGCAGAACTAGGCTAAATTGGCGGCAAAGGCAGCATCACATGTTGGGCTACGAGGGGTGCCAAACAACGGGAGGCGTTGGGCTACGTGACAACAGAAGGTGTTGGGCAATGCACAAGTTAGTGCTAGTCATGCTGAGATGAACAATATGCAAGGCTGATGCACATCTAGACTAACGGATCAGGCTGGCGTGCACAGTTGGCTTTGGCTGCGACTTGGACTGAGTCAATGAGCAGTTGGGATGCAATTTGGGGCGCCAGATTGCACAAACATGGGGGACAAGCGTGTCAGCAAGTGTGCAGCAATTGGGAGATCATGCAAGGCAGTTGTGGGCAGTTACCAAGTAGTGGGCAAGGTGCTAGACAGCAGTTGAGGCAGTTACCTGTGGTGGGTAAGCTGACCTGGCAGCAGCTGAGGGCAACAACCAGCTAGTGGGAAACATGGCCAGACATCAGATTGCATGAGCTGGGACCCAAGGATGCGTGGCTAAGAGCTTGATGACACATGTTGGCAGTTATCAGTCATGGGCAGTTTTGGGGAACTGCCACCCCTTTGTTGGCAGCACCTTATTGGTGCAAACCTCTTGGCAGTTGGGGTGTCAGCTGACCACCAGGCTATAAATACTGGGAGCATAAATAGAGAGCATATAGCAGGGCGTATATGTGAGTTAGGCTTTAAGAGCTGAGTTTTGTAAGCCTTTGGGCGAATTTCCTAGTTTATTGAGAGTGCAATAAAAGATTGGGCGTTTTGCCTATAAAATCGTGCGTTGCCCATTGTGTGCTTGCTAGCTACTTGTTCCAAACAGTAAACTATACAAACAGGGTGTGTGTGTGTTCTGTTGGTACAAACAGTGCGACGGACTGCATTGTGTGGGTTAGGTGATTGATTGTAAGAGGCAATCAGACCATCACAGGGCTGAAGGTTGGCGAAAATTTTGGGACCAGACCTGACCCGTGTGACAACTGCTATGATTCTTATCTAAGAATATATTTTGTCTTTACTAGTTAATTTGTAAGTTGATTCCTAGGTTTTCTAAACTTAAGATAAAAATAATCGTAGTTATATCTTAAATTGATTTTATTTTGACAAAATGACTAGCAACATTTTTAATGTTATTTTTTAATTAATTAATTAAATTAAATTAAGATGTTAATGATAGTCATTAATAATATTTTTTACTTTTTTAGTTGGTTAGTTGTTTTTTTACATCTTTGTCCTTGTAATTCTATATAATATTTTAAATCAAATATAAAATGAGTTTTTTATTTAACACATCAGCATTTACTTGCCACGTGTTCAAGCCATATCATCAATTTTTGATGTGGCAATTCAATTGAACTATAGTGGAAAAAATTAAAAGTTTAATCATCTGATTGACAAAATTGAAAGGTGAATCACCGAAGTGGAATATGACATATAGTTTAGGGTAGTAATTTATATTTAAGCCTTTATACAAAGAATATGTCAATATATACAAATTACAAAACCAAATAGTACTACCATATAGTCCAACGCCTTTGATAATAATAATAATTTGAGTATTTATATACACATTTAAATATTTCAATTTTCATATGTTACGATATGAGACTAGTGTTGCATTAACAAAATTATTTATGAATATATATAGGGAAAAACAACATTAATATTAGGAAATTGTTATTTACACAAGGAAAAATTAATATTTTCACAAGATTTCACTCACATAAATTGTGGGTCTTGTTTATTAAGTTTTGTAAAAATATTAATTTCTCTTGTGAAAATATCAATTCCCTAATTTTATTCTCCAAACTTGGATAAAGAGAAGGGGTATGCATAAAGAGTTCAAATTTTATTTCCATTTTAAAAGTAATAGAACTAAATATATTTTAATTACTTAAAATATTTATTTAACGCATTTATTGATTATTTTATGTGAAATGCGGGAGAGAACATGAACATCATAGATCTAATTTTGAGAATAAAAAAAAAATTACTTTTGAGTTTATCGCATTTTAATTATAAAGAATTGATATTTTCACAAATAAAAATGATAATTTCACAAACTCTTTCTCACATGAATACTAAATTGATCCCACGTTAATGTGAGAGGAAACTTTTAGAAATATTAAATTTTACTTGTGAAAATAATAATTCTCTAATTATATAACAAGTTAATTAGACATTAGTTGCTCAAAATTGACAATTAGACATAAACTTTTATTTTATATCAAAAATAGAGAAAACTAAAAAAATAGTATTAAAATATATTTTAAACAATTAAATATACCTTGAAGAGAAGACTTGACAATTATAAAATAGGGTTAATTACATATATTAATACATTTTTAAAAATAATTACAAAAATCATACATTCATAAAATAATTACAAAAATACTACAGTTCATCATTTTTATTTACAATACTAATACAATTAAAAGTCCTTAAATTAAAGGATTAGTATTAATGGGCTGACATGACAAATTAGTTTCCATCTTCCTCAAACATTCCTTTCACGTTCGATCTCTCTCTCTCTCTCCGCCCTTAATTCTCGTTCGGTTTCTCTCCCTCCGCCCTTACTACTCTCTCTCCTCTTAAAGCCACTCATCGTCAGCGGACTGAATCTACTTTTTCAGATGATGGAGTTCTTGTTTTGGTAGAACCGCCTCCTTTTGGAACCTACCATGCGGTATGTACATGGTTGAAATGCTGTTGTCATACTATGAGTCTGTACTTCTGGCGACATTCTGTTTATGTTAATTTTTTTATTGAATGAATTTTTCTTTATCTCTACGACTGGGTTATTTATGATAGACATCATTTAACAACATAATATTTGCTAAAGTGGATAATTATTTTCAAATTGTTTAGGCTCTTAACATATCTAGTCTGCTTTTGAATGATCATAATTGTCTAATCTTTGTTTTGCCATTTTACTTCTGCATCATATACTGACACAAGACCAATTTCTGGGGTCTTGATGTAATGCTTACGTTGTAGCTACGTTAAGCAATAAAAATTAGATACTATCATATAACTGTTTGGTTACTTCTGCATTATGTTTTGGTTACTGTTAGCTTGAGATTCGGATACCATGTTTGTTACCTTGATTTGGTATTTTGGTTACTTTTTTATGTTGTTATGGTTACCATGTATTTTCTTAGTATACATGGTTGACTAAACTGATTTTGGTGTACATGTTGTTTATGTATTGATTACCATTAAAACATGTTTTGGTTACTATTATATAAATATTTGTTGTTCTGATTACCATATATTTGCTTAGTATATATGGGTTGACTAAACTTTGTTTGGTCTACATGTTGTTTATGTATTGGTTACCATTAATATATGTATTGGTTAGTAACATATAACTGTTTGGTTACTTCATTAGTATATTTTTTTGTTACTATTAGCTTATTATTTGGATACCATTCTTTTTTCCTCAATTGAGATTTTGGTTACTTTTATATGTTATTTTGGTTACAATGTATTTGTTTGGTAAACTGTTTATGATATAAATATTGTTTATATCTGGTTACTAATGACTGTGTAAATCTGATTTTGTTTATTTGCAGCTATGAAATCTTTATTATGAGGAATGCAATATAAAATTCATTAAAAAAGTTATATTTTGGTGTGACATGGAAGTCCCCGGCATTATTACCAAGAAATTGAACCCAAGACAGTTGAAAAAGTTTAAGGCATCATTAGTTTGTGGATGTATTATTTTTGTAAATAATAAACCCAAGTCATAATAAACCATGTATTTGCTTAGTATACATTAATGTATTATTTTTGTAAATTCCTTCAAATATCTTCTACAAGGTTAATGCTATATATTCTATTTCTACTTCCATTTTCACAAACACATCCTACATGTTCTGGTTACTTTCATATAACTATTTGGTTACTTCTTTATTATGTTTTGGTTACTGTTACCTTATGGTTTGGCTACTATTATTGTGTCCTCAATATGGAATTTTGGATACTTCTATTTTTTATTCTGGTTAATATGTAATTGTTTAGTATACATGAATTGCTTAAATTAGGTTTCATTACATGGTGTTTCTGTTTTGGTTACGATTAAAACCTGTTCTGGTTACTATCATATAATTATATGGTTACTGTTTTATTATGTTACATTATGGTTACTGTTATTAGTAACCAGATAGTTATAAGCTTGTATCAGGACAAACATTAATTGTTAAATGTACATGTGTGAGTGTCCTATTTATCTACAAGCTTGTTAGTAACCAGATAATTATCATAGATAATTATCATAGATAGTTACAAACTTGTTAGTAACCAGATAATTATAAGTTTGTATCAAGACTGTTATAAACTTGTATCAAGACTGTTATAAAGCTTGTATATGTTTACTTTATATTGATAACTTATGATAGAATCAAAAATTAAAATATTAATCAACATCAATTTTGGTTACTGTACACCATCAAAAATGTTACCAACCATGTGGTTATTAGTTACTAACAGTAAACAATTATATATTCGTGTAAACAATTAAATTTGTTGTATTGATTACTGTCAGTCTCCACTGTCTAACAACTGAATAAACATTGTAAAGTAACCAAATCAATATTAGACAGTAACCAAATTACATAATCTTAGTAACCATAACATAAACCACATTTTTACATGCAATTTTGAAGGCCTAAATGATGGAATTTGATCAAAAAAACCTGCAGTTCACCAGCAAATGTAAGACCCCGAATTTTATGAAATAAAAGTATTCAATATTTCTTATAATTACTATTCAGTAAATGGTTAAATTGATAAATGTTAAAGTTACGGGTGATATATGAATTTTTTTCAAAATACGCAAGTGGTTATAAAATAATCATTGTTGTCGTGGAATATTCGTTTGGTCGTAGAATATTCTTTCTGTCGGGAAATATTCGTACGACGGCGCAACTATTTGTGGGCCCCATAACAAATAACTGTCGGGTGAAGGAAAACGACAAATTTGAGTTTTTACAAATAACGGCGTAGTTGTTACCGTTAACACTGATGGAATACCCGGTGGTTAAAATACAGTAATACGCGTTATTACACAGTAGTACACGGTATTGCATAGTATTTTTGAAATTATTGATTCTTACGTAAGAAGGCACTACTCAATAATTGTTACAGTAATTACTGTTTAATATTTTATTTTATTGATTCAATAATTGCTGCGTTGATATTTTATATTATTGTTGTTTCAATAATTGTTGCTGCACAGTATTTTCCTTTATCAGATCAATAATTCATATTATTTGAATAATATTATTAGATAACATTATTGGCAATGTCTAGAAAATTCTGTCTAAGGAGAGGTTTGGTCATCTAATTGCGCGCCAGTAAGGAGAAATCCTTATTGGAAAGCCCCCTCTTTCCTGGGAACTGCCTGGTTGTCATAAATGTGATTCTGTAATATTATTTGTGAATAATTAATTATTGATTCATATGATAAGGAAATATTTATTTTATGTGGATATAAATGAGAGATATATTTTTGTGGTTAAAAATGAAGGAGTTAATGTTGAGGTTTTTATTAGTATTTTTGTTGGAATAAGGGTTTTTGAGATATTTTGCGGGGGTTATAATTTTTAATCCGACCGTTGGATCGTGGTAATTTTTGGATATGTTATACATATATAAGTTGAGTATATGTCCATAAATTTTGAACCGCTAAAAATGAACGTATGATTTGTTATGAATTTTAAGAGGTGGCTGATTCGGAAATCAGGTTATAAATCATTTTTGGTGAAAAATTCTAGAATTGGTGGGCCCCACTTGTGGTTGGTGAAGAAATATACTGAATTATATTTCAAATGTGGTGGGTGGGAATAGTAGCAGGTAAAGCCATCAGGTTGCAGGTCAAACCTACCAAAATTTTCCTATAAATAGAGGGCTAAGTTAGAATTGAAAATCACACCAGAAACATAAGCTTTCTCTCTTTCTCTCTCTATATTATGAAGTATATTTTGTGAGTTTTTAGATACTTGGTGAGTTGCTATTCATCAGTGCAAGTTTCCTTCAGCATCATATCCGATATCCAGTCAGAAGTACTGCTCTTTTGAGGTAAGGGATAGTAAGGGATATTAAGGGATTTTAAGGGTTGTTATGATTTTCAGTTTCGTAATTTTTCTGATCTTCAAAAATTATGAAAAAATTTGAAATGATATTTTGATGAGTTTTATTGATTGTGTCCAAAAATGGTGATTTTTGGATGTATAAATTGAGAGTTATGAATTTTATGAGAAAAGACTATTTTAGAAGTAACAGCTTATAATTCCTTGTGGTTAACTCCAAAATTGATGAAATTTTTATTGGGAGTACATGTATATGATAGAAGTATACTCTGTATATTTCAGAATTTTTAGACAAAAGTACAATTTTTGATAAATGTTTAAATATTCGGCTATTTTGGCCATATGAAAAATAGTAAATGACTTTTAAAAATTCTGAGAAAAATATATGTTCACTATGGGACTATATTATGCTAAATTTCAGAAAAGAAATATTTTTGGAACTGATTTGGTAGTTTTCATGAAAATGGACAAGTTATGAGAAAATAAATTAAATATGTTATGTGAAGTAAGAAAATTGGAAAATAGGATTTTATGGCTTGAGAATCCTATATGAGGTATATGCAGATTTTTGATGAGGGTTTTGGTTATTGGTAATAAAATCTTATGAGTTTGGCATTTTATGATGATTAAATGCATTAATTAGTAAAGTGTAAACAATTAAAATAAATTATTTATAAATTTAAGTAATGTTATTCTTTCAATATCATTATACCGAAATATTGGTATGGATTTTATTGTGAAATTTCTATCTTTTGTGTCGGGGTTACTGTTCATGAGTTACTATTCACGATTTACTATTCATGAGTTACGAATATTACTCTTGAGATTAAATCTATATGTTGATCATATTGTTTTTATTATCATATATAATATTTTTATAACCCTGATGTTGAAATTCTCTTTCACTGGAGTGTAAAGATGGATAGATTATTGGTATGATCATGACTAGGGTTCTCTTTGGCCTGTAGTGCAAAGTTGAATTGTGACTGGTATGATCATGACCATTGAATTTATAATTGAATATCTTAAGCTTAAGTGCAAAGGTGAATTGATCAACATGGTTATAATTATTGTTTATATAAATTCTGAAATGATTATATATTTCTTTGAGATATTAATATCTTTGGCCTGTAGTGCAAAGATGAAATATTGATGAATATCTTTGGCCTGTAGTGCAAAGATGAATTGTTGATGAATATCTTTGGCCCGTAGTGCAAAGATGACATGTTGTTGAATATCTTTGGCCAGTAGAGCAAAGATGAACAGATATTGAGATAAACATGACCAACTGGTGATACAAATGAATATCTTTGGCCGTAGTGCAAAGATGAAGTTATTAGTATGATTATGAACAGGAAATGTGATTTGGTGTAACCATGATCTTTGATGTTTCAGGTAAAGATAGGTGATGAAAATTATCTTCGTCCTGGATGAGAAGAGGAATTTAGAACTACAGTTATGATTATGAGTTATTCATATGATTGTGGACCAGAATGGTTGATTGATGTTACAGGGATAAAACATTGTTGGTGGATTTTTAACATGGAGAAGATAATAGACTTTATAGTCTATTTGACTCTTCTAATGGATTGCTCGTTCCGCTGCAACTATGGTTGAAATTTTTATCATTTACCATATGTTCTAAATCTCTGATTTATTGTTGATGAAGGCTATTGATAATTGAATTATCTTTAGTCATGATATTCTTTACTGAGCTAGTTGTGCTCACCCTTTTGCTTCACAATTCCTTTCAGGTAATAAGAGTGTAGCTGGGTCGAGCGGGGTTAACGGGGAAATAGAACGGTGGTCTCTAGCTGTGGATGTTCTCCCGAAGCAGTATAAAAAGTTCATTTAGTAGTTTTATTTGGTGAATCCAATAGGGTAAGGTGTACCCAATGTTGGAAGGGTGGTTTGCCACTATCATACAAGATGTCTAACGACATACAACCTCGTGTCATCATAAGACAGGGATGTGCTCATCCACTTACTGCGTATATATACGAGCACTACCTATATAATCTTGGTGTTTGTTTGAAGCATAATTCTCAATTAGAGACAGTAGAGATAATGATATGTCAAGAGAAGACTCACCATTGGGAAGAATATGATAGTAATCTTCTCGTTTTTCTTTGGGGTCTATTGGGTCAACCAAGGATAATTCTGTGGCCATATGATATCTATCATAACCTAGACGCGTGGCCTCCCATGTACGAAGGTTTTCTTGAGTACTTCCCAAAGATTCTAATTTCTAAAACAGTTTTTGACTGTACCTTTATGTAAGGTACCTTTGTGAGGTGCTGACACATGATGGTGTCCAATGTCACATTTGGTATATATTTGCATCCAAACTCACGGCATATCTGTTGTTGTATTTTGCACGACAATTGTGGTAATAAAGTTGTAGTTATTTTCTGTACCATGTATTTGGCGACTCAGAATAGGTTGGATGGAATGGACCTATTTTGGGGTCGTTACAGTTGGTATCAGAGCTTAGGGATATGATCTCTGGCGAAGATCGGGGAATACAACTAGGAGGGGAGAGATGAGTAAATCCTTTGCTAGTGTGTCCTACCTAAGCTTATTAGACAGTCATAATATCGGGATATTATGTGATATGTTAATTTGTTAAATTAACCCTTGTTTTGAAGCTGTATTCTAGAATGATATTTGAAATACAGGAGATGAGCAATTGAGAAATTATGATGACAGGAAAGATGGAATTTAAAATGAAAGGAAGATATTCTCAACTCTTTGAAATACCAGGTACGAAAATTTCGGGGACGAAATTTCATAAGGAGGGGAGATTGTAAGACCCCGAATTTTATGAAATAAAAGTATTCAATATTTCTTATAATTACTATTCAGTAAATGGTTAAATTGATAAATGTTAAAGTTACGGGTGATATATGAATTTTTTTCAAAATACGCAAGTGGTTATAAAATAATCATTGTTGTCGTGGAATATTCGTTTAGTCGTAGAATATTCTTTCTGTCGGGGAATATTCGTACGACGGCGCAACTATTTGTGGGCCCCATAACAAATAACTGTCGGGTGAAGGAAAACGACAAATTTGAGTTTTTACAAATAACGGCGTAGTTGTTACCGTTAACACTGATGGAATACCCGGTGGTTAAAATACAGTAATACGCGTTATTACACAGTAGCACACGGTATTGCATAATATTTTTGAAATTATTGATTCTTACGTAAGAAAGCACTACTCAATAATTGTTACAGTAATTACTGTTTAATATTTTATTTTATTGATTCAATAATTGTTGCGTTGATATTTTATATTATTGTTGTTTCAATAATTGTTGCTGCACAGTATTTTCCTTTATCAGATCAATAATTCATATTATTTGAATAATATTATTAGATAACATTATTGGCAATGTCTAGAAAATTCTGTCTAAGGAGAGGTTTGGTCATCTAATTGCGCGCCAGTAAGGAGAAATCCTTATTGGAAAGCCCCCTCTTTCCTGGGAACTGCCTGGTTGTCATAAATGTGATTCTGTAATATTATTTGTGAATAATTAATTATTGATTCATATGATAAGGAAATATTTATTTTATGTGGATATAAATGAGGGATATATTTTTGTGGTTAAAAATGAAGGAGTTAATGTTGAGGTTTTTATTAGTATTTTTGTTGGAATAAGGGTTTTTGAGATATTTTGCGGGGGTTATAATTTTTAATCCGACCGTTGGATCGTGGTAATTTTTGAATATGTTATACATATATAAGTTGAGTATATGTCCATAAATTTTGAACCGCTAAAAATGAACGTATGATTTGTTATGAATTTTAAGAGGTGGCTGATTCGGAAATCAGGTTATAAATCATTTTTGGTGAAAAATTCTAGAATTGGTGGGCCCCACTTGTGGTTGGTGAAGAAATGTACTGAATTATATTTCAAATGTGGTGGGTGGGAATAGTAGCAGGTAAAGCCATCAGGTTGCAGGTCAAACCTACCAAAATTTTCCTATAAATAGAGGGCTAAGTTAGAATTGAAAATCACACCAGAAACATAAGCTTTCTCTCTTTCTCTCTCTATATTATGAAGTATATTTTGTGAGTTTTTAGATACTTGGTGAGTTGCTATTCATCAGTGCAAGTTTCCTTCAGCATCATATCCGATATCCAGTCAGAAGTACTGCTCTTTTGAGGTAAGGGATAGTAAGGGATATTAAGGGATTTTAAGGGTTGTTATGATTTTCAGTTTCGTAATTTTTCTGATCTTCAAAAATTATGAAAAAATTTGAAATGATATTTTGATGAGTTTTATTGATTGTGTCCAAAAATGGTGATTTTTGGATGTATAAATTGAGAGTTATGAATTTTATGAGAAAAGACTATTTTAGAAGTAACAGCTTATAATTCCTTGTGGTTAACTCCAAAATTGATGAAATTTTTATTGGGAGTACATGTATATGATAGAAGTATACTCTGTATATTTCAGAATTTTTAGACAAAAGTACAATTTTTGATAAATGTTTAAATATTCGGCTATTTTGGCCATATGAAAAATAGTAAATGACTTTTAAAAATTCTGAGAAAAATATATGTTCACTATGGGACTATATTATGCTAAATTTCAGAAAAGAAATATTTTTGGAACTGATTTGGTAGTTTTCATGAAAATGGACAAGTTATGAGAAAATAAATTAAATATGTTATGTGAAGTAAGAAAATTGGAAAATAGGATTTTATGGCTTGAGAATCCTATATGAGGTATATGCAGATTTTTGATGAGGGTTTTGGTTATTGGTAATAAAATCTTATGAGTTTGGCATTTTATGATGATTAAATGCATTAATTAGTAAAGTGTAAACAATTAAAATAAATTATTTATAAATTTAAGTAATGTTATTCTTTCAATATCATTATACCGAAATATTGGTATGGATTTTATTGTGGAATTTCTATCTTTTGTGTCGGGGTTACTATTCATGAGTTACTATTCACGATTTACTATTCATGAGTTACGAATATTACTCTTGAGATTAAATCTATATGTTGATCATATTGTTTTTATTATCATATATAATATTTTTATAACCCTGATGTTGAAATTCTCTTTCACTGGAGTGTAAAGATGGATAGATTATTGGTATGATCATGACTAGGGTTCTCTTTGGCCTGTAGTGCAAAGTTGAATTGTGACTGGTATGATCATGACCATTGAATTTATAATTGAATATCTTAAGCTTAAGTGCAAAGGTGAATTGATCAACATGGTTATAATTATTGTTTATATAAATTCTGAAATGATTATATATTTCTTTGAGATATTAATATCTTTGGCCTGTAGTGCAAAGATGAAATATTGATGAATATCTTTGACCTGTAGTGCAAAGATGAATTGTTGATGAATATCTTTGGCCCGTAGTGCAAAGATGACATGTTGTTGAATATCTTTGGCCAGTAGAGCAAAGATGAACAGATATTGAGATAAACATGACCAACTGGTGATACAAATGAATATCTTTGGCCGTAGTGCAAAGATGAAGTTATTAGTATGATTATGAACAGGAAATGTGATTTGGTGTAACCATGATCTTTGATGTTTCAGGTAAAGATAGGTGATGAAAATTATCTTCGTCCTGGATGAGAAGAGGAATTTAGAACTACAGTTATGATTATGAGTTATTCATATGATTGTGGACCAGAATGGTTGATTGATGTTACAGGGATAAAATATTGTTGGTGGATTTTTAACATGGAGAAGATAATAGACTTTATAGTCTATTTGACTCTTCTAATGGATTGCTCGTTCCGCTGCAACTATGGTTGAAATTTTTATCATTTACCATATGTTCTAAATCTCTGATTTATTGTTGATGAAGGCTATTGATAATTGAATTATCTTTAGTCATGATATTCTTTACTGAGCTAGTTGTGCTCACCCTTTTGCTTCACAATTCCTTTCAGGTAATAAGAGTGTAGCTGGGTCGAGCGGGGTTAACGGGGAAATAGAACGGTGGTCTCTAGCTGTGGATGTTCTCCCGAAGCAGTATAAAAAGTTCATTTAGTAGTTTTATTTGGTGAATCCAATAGGGTAAGGTGTACCCAATGTTGGAAGGGTGGTTTGCCACTATCATACAAGATGTCTAACGACATACAACCTCGTGTCATCATAAGACAGGGATGTGCTCATCCACTTACTGCGTATATATACGAGCACTACCTATATAATCTTGGTGTTTGTTTGAAGCATAATTCTCAATTAGAGACAGTAGAGATAATGATATGTCAAGAGAAGACTCACCATTGGGAAGAATATGATAGTAATCTTCTCGTTTTTCTTTGGGGTCTATTGGGTCAACCAAGGATAATTCTGTGGCCATATGATATCTATCATAACCTAGACGCGTGGCCTCCCATGTACGAAGGTTTTCTTGAGTACTTCCCAAAGATTCTAATTTCTAAAACAGTTTTTGACTGTACCTTTATGTAAGGTACCTTTGTGAGGTGCTGACACATGATGGTGTCCAATGTCACATTTGGTATATATTTGCATCCAAACTCACGGCATATCTGTTGTTGTATTTTGCACGACAATTGTGGTAATAAAGTTGTAGTTATTTTCTGTACCATGTATTTGGCGACTCAGAATGGGTGTTGTATACCTATTCTGGGGGCGTCACAGCAAAGCTGGTGACTTTTGATCGTTGACCCGTTTCCAATGAAATTAGGCTTCAAAAATGCCAAAATCTGACACTTCAAACTTGACAAAAATTACCAAATTCTCACTGGATCAAATCTTTACATAAATTGACACGCCTGCTCTTCAACCGCATCAGTTTGTTACCACCTAAAGACTAACAATTGTATGAAGTTAAGCAATGTAGTCAATAAGTAATCATCAATATAAAACAAACAAGTATAAAACACACCAATATTATACAGTAATCATAGCAACATTATACAGTAACTAAATTTAGATTAGACAGTAGCCAACATATATCTATTTAGTAACCAAATCAATGTTAGCTAGTAACCAAACTACATGATGTTAATAACCAGAACATAAAACACATTTGTACATTCATCTTACAATAGAAATAATCAGTATATTGATATTTGTTACCAATTAAATTATAACAGTTGTATGTAGGTAATCAATATAGCCAATAAGTAACCACCATATTAAAACAAACCAATATAAAACACCGTAACATTATTCAGTAATCACAACAACTTTATACAGTAACCAAATATATTTTAGACTGTAACCAACACATATTTATTTAATAACCACAAGATAACCACATTTTTTATTGCATTTTTATAGTAAAAAACAACCAGTATAATTTATTTGTTACCAACTAAAGGTAGACTTTCGTAAGAATGTATCTAATTTGGCTAACAAGTAACCATTAATATAAAAAATATAAGTAGAAGTGTACATTAATATGCTTCAGCAACCAATAATACAGTAACCAATTAATCATTGCAGTAATTAAGTTTGCATTAGTCAGTAACCAAGTCAGCATGACTCACTAAATAATATTTTTACACAGTAACCAAGTCAACATTATAATTTTATACAGTAACCAATTCAGAATTAGTCAATAACCATTATAGTGTTACACATTAAGTAAGTCATCATTAGTCAGTAATCAATATAATATTACATAGTAACCAAGTCAGCATTAGTCAGTAACCAAGTCAGCATTAATTAATAATATTATGCAGTAACCAATACAACATTAGTCAGTAACTAAGACAACATTAGACAGTATAATGTTACACAGTAACCAATACAAAATAATCAGTAACCAAGCCAACATTAGACAATAACCAATTTATATAACTTTAATAACCATAATATAAAACATGTTTTTAAATATATTTTGCAAGCACAACATTCAGTATTCAAACTTTGTGACAATTTTAAGTTCGAAAAACTTAAGAAAGGTAATTAATATAGTAATTCATAGTAACCATAGGTAAATATATGCTTATAAATTTTAAATTCACATACCACAGTATTTGTATCGAAGCTGATGTTGATTTTGTATTCAACAATCACTGCAGTAATATTTTTGGTTACTGAACTTGAAGGTGTTGTTGATTTTGTATGCTATTTTCGATCTTACAAATTCGTCGCGACAACAGGTTTCTTCTTCTCTGATTACGAGTTGCGTCGCGACAGGATGCTTCGTCTTCTCCGATATCAGAGTTGTGTCGCGACAGAAGATTTTGTCTTCTCCGATTGATTTGGCGTTGATCTGTTATTGATTTGGCATTGATCAGTTATCTCGATAACTGACGTGTAGGAGTTAATGACGTGATTTTAGCAACGTAATATTGTGTATGTTTTATTTTTATAATTATATTGTGTGTATTTTATTTTTGTAATTACTCTCTAATTATTGTATATTAGTGTAAAGGACCCTATAAAATATAATGACTCACTCAGAATATATTGGACTGGACCGACCTCACTCGGATCATAATCGACCAGACCTCACTCGGATCATAATCGACCAAAGTGGACTGCACCCTAATGGACCAGGGCCGTTCTCAAATTTAATTACATCCCACATGTCCACGATTACGAAGCGGGCCACGTTAACCGTACCAGCTCGATCTTACGATCAATCAGGGCGATACTGCTACTTTTTTTCTTCAATTTAGTCCCGAGATTTGTACGTGGTACTCTTTTGCTTCAACTATTTTTCATGAATTTGCTATTGATTTCGTAATCTTTATGGCCAGAATTTCTGGAAAGTTTTGGTGTATTTTCATTGTTTTCGATTATTTCTTTGTGTACAACAAAGTTGTTAGATGAGTTTTCTAGGTTGTTGGTTTTATCGGTAATTTTGATTTTGTAATGGGTTTTTGGTTGATAGTTGTTAATCTTGATGTTGGGTATTAAAATGTGAATTTGTTGTCAAGCCCTTAATTAAAGGTTTTTAAGTTTAATTGTGCATGATTTTGGTATTTTTTTTCTTCTCGATCCACATTTAGGAAGTTAATGATTCCTTTCATATTAATGTGTTTCTGACAGTAATATTTACTTTGTAGACCAGAAAGGTTTAGTGTATGTTAAACTTGAGGAACCAACAACTGAAGAAATTTTACAGGGTTGAATCAGTTTGAGGACAAACGAGATAATTTGGTTACATGGTATAAATAAAATCATTTTCTTTCTTCTGGAGATTAACGAAGGTACAAGTTGAAATGTTTGTAAATATTGTTTAGTCCTCATAAACATATATATAAATTTGCATTTGTTAGACACCCATGATGCATTTAAACACCAAAACACCATTGAACATCTTAATCAATTTTTATATGTTGAGATTTTAGATTTACGGTTGGAATCTTATTGGTTATGGGTTTGACATAAGTTGGAGGAACATTAATTCGATGGGTTTAGTCTGGGCGTGTTTGCAGAATTCAGAATTATTTGAGTTCAGAATGGTTAGAAATTTTTGGGAGCTTTCAAATAATATTTTGCGGGGAAGGGATTTAGGCTTTTGTTATGAGAGTTTGATAATGGGGTTGGGATTAAGACTCTTAGGATATCATAATTGTGTTTACTTCTGATTTTTGATGTTTGGCTGGCAATGGCATGCCTTTGGATCTTGTAGAGCACCCAAATCAATGCCTAGTTACCCAACTTTGTTGAACTTTCCTTTAAGCTTTTAATTAATACCAAAGCCGTCATGGGGGCCTAACAACAACATGGGAATAAGTAGGAGATGAGTCATTTTAGTAGGGAAATTGAGTAGTGCTAACTCAAATACTTGAGGTGCAAAAATCTCAATTTAATCAACTAAAGAGAATTCATGTGAAAAACACGTGGTTCTTCCTCTCTCTGACCTTGAAACAGACCCTCAACAGCCCCAACACATATCACTTGCACATTGGGCTTCTGGCTTCAGCTAAATATTCGTTCAGTTCTACTCCTGAATGGGTGTCTTATGTTTAAACCTTGCCATATTCAGGTCATAATGTCTTTCTACAATATGCCGAACCTGTGATGCACTTAATTTTACATTGACCAATGGTCTGCTATCTTATTGCCACTTTCTTCATATTCCTTTGTCTTTGATTACATCCATCCCTCTTTCTTCTTTGTTTTTCTTTTTGAGCATGATTATCAAACTGTCTGTACTTAAAAAATGAAAAATTATTTTTCCAGGTATCAGATCCAAAAACTAGACAACTGGAATGGATGCTGATACTCCTATTGCATCTGCTCCTACTGGAGATAACAATGCCGGTGGGGTGGAGGCGGATGTTAATGGCTACGACATACTTGAAAGGATTTCGTCTGGTGGAGATGTAATGCGAGAAATAGAAAGTGCCAAGGAGGTTCTAACAAGAATTGAACTAGATGTGGCACGTTCTTCTGAAAAGCAAGCTAATCTGAGCATTCTTATGATGCGTGTGGCAACTAAGGAAAGTGAATTTGAGGCATTCATTTCAGATGAGAAGCACATCTTGAAGGATTCTGGCGAGATGGCACTGGAATTTGATCTCTTATCTGGATTTCTTGATTCAGAGGTGAGTGAACTAGAGAATTTCATGTCCACACTTCAGGCAGATATTGTTAATGCCCGTGGAATTATCTGTTCATATGAGCACTTGGGAGAAGCTTTGAAGGACATGGAAGAAATTTTATGTGATTCTGAAAAATCATTAAGGCAATCACTAGAGCAGGTCTCAGAAATAAAGGAGCAATCTTCCGACTTCCAGAGGAACTTGTTGAGTGGTGGAGAAGAAACTCGTAAGCTAGCTATTATGGTTAAAACTTATATGTCCTAATTATTTATGAAAAGGAAAATTAATTTTGTAATTTATTGTTTTTGTTTGGAGATGACTACAAACAAAACATCAGGTGTGACCAGAAAATCTAAAAGTGGATGATTTTGTACTAAAAACTATCAGGATTAATCTACTAAAGGCATCAAATAGTGCCTGTGTTTTGCTATAGTGTGAATCACTGCAGAAGCAATAGTGTAACTGCATGCTTTCAGATTAACATTCAGCCCACTGACTGCGGGTCTAAAGTGGAGCTATTTTGTAGAAAAGAGAAGTGGGGATTAAATTATTTTTTCCTTTTCCGGTTTACACAAGGGAGTTAGAAAGTGTTCTCACTATTTATTTTGATGCGTGCATGTTGACAGGGAAAGACAATAGGGTTGTGGAGCTTGTAGAAAATGGTGATTCTTCGAATCTGAACTCCAAGATAATGATGCAGACTGCTGAACAGCGAAGGCATATTCTGAGGATGCTGGAGAAGTCTTTGGCTAGGGAATTAGATCTTGAGAAAAAGTTAACTGAATCTAGACAAATTGAAGAATATTTGAAGCTAAAGCTACATTCTTCAGAACATGAAATTTTCTGCATCGAGGATGAAGCTGTAGCCACTTGGGAAAGGTTGTTTGAGGGAGAAAACATTGCAGAGGTCCTAATGGGAATTTCAAAAGAACTGTTGGGTCGACTCCAGAAATTGCAACTTAATCTAAATGGTTCAAATCAGCGAGAAGGGGATTTGAGATCAAAGCTTCATGATTCTATAGAACAATTGAAAGCCAAGGACGCTGCTTTGCAAAAGATTGAAAGCAGCAATTCGGATTTTAACGAGTTTCTTTTCTCACAGACAAACACCTTAAAAGCCAATCTCATAGAAACAGAAAATAAGTTAGTTGTTGTTGATTCTGAGGCCTTCACTTTGAGGGAAAAGGTGAGTTTGCTGGAGAAACAACTGAAAGAACATGACTTTCAGCAAATGAACGCGAAGACCTCTGGAGATGGAAATCAGGATTTATTGCCTCAGCTTAATGAAATGAGCAATATACTAGAGGATCTTAAAGAAAAAATAACTAATGCAGAAAGCAGAGCTGATAGTGCAGAGGCCAAATGTGAATTGCTGACAGAGACTAATATGGTATTGAATGAACAGTTGAATCTTCTCAAAGGTAGTGGGAATACCTCTGAGAGGGTTGATTCACTAGAAAGGCAGTTGAGGGAATCTGATATTCTGCTACAACATGCGGTGGCATCTGCTGAAGCGAGTCAGGAGAAGCAAAGCCTGTTAGATTCTACGATAAAGGATATGGAAAATTTGATCGACAGTTTGAAGTCAAAGGTTTTAAAAGCCGAAAGTCTGGCTGAGAGTGCAGAAGACAAGTGTATTATACTGTCAGAGTCTAATTCAGACCTTAACGAAGAACTCCATTTCCTTAGGGGTAGAATGGATTGCTTGAAGGCGTCTTTGCTTCAAGCCGAGGGAAAAAAAAAGGCAACTGCGAAGGACATACGAATTCGAACTAAATTGATAACAGATCTGGTCATGCAAATGGCCCTTGAAAGAGAACGCCTTCAAAAGCAGGTATTAAAATTAAGTAGGAATCATTATCTCTATTCAAATACAGGTTTGATTGTAATTTTACTCATCCCCCTTTTAGCTGTCCTCTTTTATTTGGGCTTCTAGTTTAACTCAAGCTAGCAGTTACATTTTCAGAAGAAACTTAGACAATGGCGCATAATGATTTGGTAATAAATGAATATCTGAGAGAAACTTGATTCAGTGAAATTCCAGAAGTCTTGTGTAGGCAAAAAGCCAATTCTGAAATTATTTCGACTTGGCAAATTATTGTATCCCCCCAACTAGGGGTCTGTCTGTTAAACTCTTTGATGCTATAAATTAAATGGTTTTTACTTCTCATCTACCTCTATAATTGTTCTCCATCAGTTCAACATTAATATCTCCAGAGTTCAACCCTTGTATCCCCATTAGCTGTAGAAATTCTGGGCAAGCATCAATATACTGATGAGTCTCTGGTCCAGCTTGATAGTTTGCGGCATAATTTTGAATACCTATAATTTTTTCTTGAAGTGAAAGGCCATTAGTTTTCTTTTTCTATAGTCTACTTTTCAATTTTTTTGGTTCCTTACTATTAAACCAGTATGCCTTTTCTTATTCAGATGTTGGTTAAAGTTTTGTTTTGGAATTTTAAGATGAACAAAACAACTTTTAAGTTGTTGCATGTCACAGTATGGTTATAAGGGCATTCCTAATTTGGTTGACAAAATATCTTTTGTTTCTTTCGACTGAAGTTGTTATCTTATGTTTTATGCAGATATCTTCATTAGCAAAGGAGAATAAGATTTTGGTAAAGCAATTACACCAAACAAGCAACAGTCCTGTAAATATAATAAGCCATAATGGCAAAGGAGATAAGCATCATTTTACTACAGTGATTTCGGCTGGAGAAAGTAAAGATGTGGCTGAGTTCTTAAGTACTGTAAGTGATTATTACTTAATTTGTTGTTTTGATAACCATTATTTTTGCACCTAGAGATGTTGGGTTGGATCACTGAGACCATTATTGAAGAAATGCCTTCTTTCTACGGACATCTGGACCACATTCTACGGTCTTCTTAGCCTTCATTATGAATGATGATTTGTTTGTGAATAAAAATATCCAATTTTTTTGCCTTTCACCGATCATCCAATGGATCATGGACTAAACGGCCACTGCCTTAGGGATTAAGATTTCATTGAAACCCAGAGGGAGTCTTATTTTGTCACTGCAATTTGAAGGCTGAAACTTGCTTTTCAAATTTATCTTAAAGCGACATCTCCCAGACTTCTTAAAACCTATACTGTTTCTGCTTGGACCCTTGGTAAATGATTTTTCAAAATGAAATTTTTCTTTATCCTTTTCTTTTTAAGTAAACTTGTGTATATTTATAATAAAAAAAATTATCAATGTGAACCCAAATAAGATCATAAGTTTCTCTTCAGTCGCCCGCTCAATATCTTCTTTCTAGTTTATATGTACATGATTCCTTGACTTCAATCATTACATCTGTTCTTTTTATCTTTTGCATGTTCCTTAGTAGTGGTGCAGAATCATACATGCCTTCAAATATTACTGTGAATTGCCTGTGGTTTTGGGGTTGCTTACGAGGCTAAGCCTGTTGGTCTTTGTCCTGTTGGATGCCTTTGTCCTATAAGATCCTACCATGTGTGCCATGGCTTGCTTGTGGTTTATTATTTGTATTTTACTCATTTCATATCAAATTCAACCTTAAAAGACATTGCTGTTATATTTTCCCCATTGTTTGCCATTCTACTGAAAAATATCAGTGTGCGATGTTTTGATTAAAGATGTAATCTCTGTTTCTGTAACAAATTCTCCCTTTCTGTTATTTCAGCAGGACACGAGTGATGAGACTAAAATGGGGCTTGCTGATTCCACATCCAAGTACGAAAGCGTGAGAAATATTGATGCAAGTCAGCTTAATTTTAAGTATGTTTTCATGGCAATCCTAGTGTTAGTGATCTCAGTCTTTGCAGCTTCTCTATTTCAAAATCTGGAGAGTGGATTCTGACATAGTGGTTCTTACCTTCTGAGTCGTGGAGTTTTTGCTATTCACTTGTAGAGGAAGACAAGGATATCTACTCTTACATTCATCATCAATCCTATAGAGTTTTCCAGCTTCAACGTGTACAATTTTGTTGGAAATTAGGCCCCTTTTTAATTGTCAAGACTAAAAAAGTAGAATTAACTTAATCAGCAGAATCCTACTGATAAGCTATAGTTTTCAGTAATCTGTATTTTCTTAGCAAGTTATTTTGTCAACATATAGAAAGAGAAAAAAAAACGAAACAATTGCTGTTCAAATTAGTTACAAGGAAATGTGTTTTCTTAATCTTCTACTGATGTCTGATAATTTTTCTTTTACTCTTTCCGCAATCAGTTAAAATTCAATCACCACTACTCATTCAATTAACATATATTTATCTATTCATTTGGACTCCTGCTATTTTCTCTATGAAAATATATA